>CM044017.1:16873199-17163199 GCA_024085815.1 Flaveria linearis | reverse complement strand
TAGAGGATAAAATCCAGAATGTAGCAAGGGTTTTGACATGCTTAATCCCTGTTATTTCAAAACCTATATGTTTATAACTCAAAAGGAAGACAAGCTCATTGGTGAACTAATAGAGTATAAATGTTTGAACCTTTAAGGTAAGTCCACTTGCAAGGTCAACAAAAGACTGAAACTCGCGGTCAATGGTGCTAGCCGTTACGGTTATAACCCAAGGAGCCACATTGGTGACAGTTCCAGGTTTGGGTCCATCATTCCCTGTAGAAAACACAATAGTGACACCTTTCTTGACAGCATGGTATGATGCAATGGCTAGACCATCATCCATGTAGTCAACAGGGGATCCACCAAGAGATACTGATATAACATCAACACCATCATGGATCGCGGCTTCAAACCCTTTGACTATATCTGCATCATCACATTCACCTCCTAAGTTGGTAGGTGGCCAGCAGACCTTGTAAGCTGCAACTCGGGCTCGTGGTGAACCACCTTTAGCAGTTCCCATCATGATCCCATTGATGCTCACATCGGGAACAAAGTTACCACCTGCAGTAGATAATGTGTGGCTACCGTGTCCTTCATGGTCGCGCGCATTGTTCAGTGAAGGATCGAATTTTCCATTGTGGCTTGATAACCTTTGTTATAGTACTTAGCACCAATAAGTTTACTGCAAACATCACAATATATAAATAACTAATCTATAAATAACAAACAAATAAACAAACATACTAAGTAAAATCATGCATGTAATTTTAAAAAAAAAGAACAAAGAAATCATATGCTTACTTGTTGCAATGAACTAAGGTGTCATTCTCACATCCACTCTTCCACTTAGATGGAATCGGTCCATAATCGTTGCCACTAAAGCTTTTTGATTCAGGCCAAACACCTGAGAAACAAACAAACATAACCGCATATAATAAAACTATAAAATCAAGATATAAGACTCGAAACTGATCAGGAGAACACAAATAAGTTACCAGTGTCAAGATTGGCAATGATGATGTTTTCACCAATTTTTGCTTTCGACCACAAAGAAGACGAACCGATGACACCATTTTTTTCAAGCTGCAAGAAATCCCAAGAGCGTGTTGTGTGTAAGTTTCGCGCTTTATTCTGAATCACAGTCACCACATCCGGATGCTCTACATATCACAAATGAGAATTAACTACAATTGCTAAAGATTTCAATACAATGGCTTTAAGAAGATAATATGTTTTTATCAGTGTGCATAAATGAACAACAGCGAAGCCGTTGAACTGTTTATTGTAAGAGTATATCATGGCTTCATCTTCCTTCTCTTTGCTGTTTCAAAACATAATATGTTTATCAGTGTGCATAAATGAAGATTAAAAGTTAACATATTATCTTAAGTTTTGTTTTGTATGCAGATTTACCTCCCTAATATCGAACCAAGAAACTCAAAGTGAGAATCTTGGATCTGAGATGCTTCAATTTCATGATCTTGTGCTCGCAAGTAGACGATATAAGACTGCAAAAATTGTATAATACAAACACAAAAGGGATTAATTTACAAGAAACACCGATGAAAACTATGCAAATATGTTCATCACCTCATGTTTATCACCTGACTATTGATGAACATCAGCCAAAGCTCATACGATGACTCATTGTGTTCAATCTGGATACAAAGCAAATATGTTTCACAAGGAAAAAAAATGACGAAAATTATACCACAAAAATGGAGACGGTGGAGAAGCTCGCCGACGTCGTACCGGTATCGGTGGCGGCGATAATCGACGGCTCCAACTCTCGCGTGAGCTGGAAAACCATCATCTGACCATCGGCCTTGTGCCCCAACTCTCGCGTGAGCTGGAAAACCCTAGCCGCGCAGATGGATGCGGCGACCACGACCGTCGACCTTGTTGTGGCAGCCGTTGGCGGAGGTGGTGGTTGTCTGGTGGTGGTGGATGAGTCCGGCGGCGGTGGGCGTTTATATACCAAGACAAATCGAAACCCATGGGTGGAAACCATCATCAAGAGCAATAATCATGAAACCAAGCCAAATCACAACCCGTGAACATGGAGGAGTCACAACCGCCCTTTAATGGTTGTTGCGAAACATTGCCGGAGAGAGTGACCGACGCCGGCGAGCTTCTCCACCGTCTCGGTCGCCGGCGAGCTTCTCCACCGTCTCGGTCGCCAGCGAGCTTCTCCACCGTCTCCACCCGCGAGCCAACATAGATCAAAGGGTTTTGGTTGTTGGGTGTGGGAATTTGGTGAAAGGGAGCTGCTGCTTCTCACTGATTTGAAATGAGTGAGGTTGAGGAGCGGGAATTTGAATTTTGTAGAATGGAAAAGGGATCTCAAAGCTTAAAAACTTGTACATTGTGTTCCAAGAGTTGTAAAACTCTTAAATTTAAGAGTTTTTGGTGAAATGACCATCTTGCCCTCCCCAAATGCTTATTAATATAGTATAGATACATATATATATACACATATATATATACATATATATATATATACATATATATATACACACATACATATATATATACACACATACATATATATATACACACACATACATATATATATACACACACATACATATATATATATATACACATACATATATATATATATACATATATATATATACATATATATATATACATATATATATATATACATATACATATATATATATATATATACATATATATATACATATATATATACATATACATATATACATATACATATATATATACATATATATATACATACATATATATATATATATATATATATATATATATATATATAAAGAAGAGATCCCTTGAAAACCATATTGTAAATGAAAACCTAGGGTTACATATATGTAAGTACATATTACAAAGTGTACAACTAAGAGTTTTGTATATGTGGGGTTATGTATATGTAAGTACATGTGTAACCTTTCGTGTTTTGTTAAATAAAAATTAACGCCGTTATATTCTTGAAAGGACCATTGTTGTCATTAATGAAACTATATGAATTACTTAAGCTTGTTTCTTTGTTTTACATTAATTCTTTAATTTAAAAGTTAATAATTTAACTATTAAATTAAGCATAATAATAATAATAATAATAATAATGATAATAATAATAATAATAATAATAATGATAATAATAAAATAAGTATAAAATAATAATAATAATAGAAATAATAATTATAAAAGTTAAATAATTAATAAGTTATAAAATAGTTAAAACTTCTGGTTTAATTAAGTTCAGGGGGCTTTATTGTAAATTTAGAAACTTTAATTATAAAGTTTGTACATAAAATGATAAAAATCAAAATTTCAGGGACTAAAGTGTAAAATCCCAAAACAACCCCCCTTTTTGACCCTGTATTTTCGATGCCAATTCCGGCGGAGCTCTGGCCGAGCTCCGGCGACTCCAAAACCACCGAAACCCCTCAAATCTTGACCCCAAACTGTTCCAAACCCATTCTAGAACACGTTTCGAACTTGAATACACATTTTAATTGTGTTTAAACGCCATTTATAAACCCAATCGATTGAATAATCGAAGCCCTTTAATCATAGAGCCGTTCGAACATTAAAAGCTAATAATAATCAAATTAACTGAACCTAATCGATTGTCTATCTATCTCTAAACGTATACTATTTCTAATTTCACCTGAAACACATACAAACATCAAATTCGATGACCACATTCATCGCGACCTACAACCGAGGTGTTCGTCAACTTCCGAGCAATCTTAACAGAGATTAACAGAGGGCTTTCCATCTTTGAGACCAGTAGAAGCTTACTATGCAACGAATTGGATTATTAACCTCATTTGCAATCCGAACTAATCATGACATAGCCACGACTGTTCTTTGTCTTGTTCATCATCAATCTATCTTCATTCGGGTAACTTAAACATATACACATACTCGAAATTACATGGGGAATCAAAGCCATATGTTTATTTCAGTAATCGTTATCGAATTAATCTTCAATTTGATCAAAGATGTTCTATGGTTTATATGATTTGGGGGTTTCTTTATAACTATGTTTTTAAGATTTAACAACCGTGATTTACCATGGCTGCGGTCCTGGTCAACTGGTTACACACACTCCTTCACTACTTGAGGTCCCGGGTTCGAACCCTGGCACCTCAACTTATTTTTTTAGTGCAAAGATCACAGCTGCTAGCTCCAAGTCATGAGTAGGATAGTTAACCTCATGAACCTTCAACTGTCGGGATGCGTAGGCTATAACTTTTCCTCTCTGCATTAACACACACCCCAACCCCGAGTAGGAAGCATCAGAATAAGCCACCAGATTCTTACTTCCATAGGGTAATGATAATACAGGAGCTTGAGTCAACCTCGCCTTCAATTCCTCAAATGCCTTTTCCTGAGCTTGACCCACACGAACTTTACATCCTTCCAGGTTAACTTGGTTAGTGGAGAAGAAATCTTAGAGAAGTCTTGAATGAATCTTCTGTAATAGCCCGCCAAACCCATGAAACTGCGAATCTCGAATGGCGTCTTTGGAGACTTCTATTGCATCACCGCTTCCACCTTTGCCGGATCCAACATAATCCCCTCCTGATTCACCACGTGACCCAGGAATTGAACCTCGCGCAACCAAAATGCGCATTTGGAGAACTTGGCATACAACTTCTCCCTTCTCAACGTCTCCAACACCTCTCGAATGTGACCGGCATGCTCTATCTCGCTCTTCAAATAAATCAGGATATCATCAATAAACATTATCACTGATTTATCCAGCATCAACCGACACACTCGATTCATCAAGTCCATAAAAGCAGCTGGCGCATTGGTCAAACCAAAAGACATGACAAGAAACTCATAGTGACCGTAACGCATGCGAAAAGTTGTTTTAGGAATATCGTGCTCTTTCACCTTTAGCTGATGGTAGCCAGATCGAAGATCTATCCTTGAAAACCAACTGGCACCTTGAAGCTGATCAAACAAATCATCAATCCTCGGTAACGGGTACCGATTCTTCACCGTCAACTTGTTCAGCTCACAGTAGTCTATACACATCCTCATACTACCATCTTTCTTCTTTACGAATAAAACCGGAGCACCCCAAGGAGAGATACTCGGTCTAATGAACCCCTTATCAAGTAGCTCTTGCAACTGCTCCATCAACTCTTTCATCTGCGTTGGAGCCAACCGATACGGTGCCTTGGTAATGGGTTGGGCACCCGGTATCAGATCAATCTGAAACTCGATCTCTCGGTCAGGTGGCACCCCTGGCAAGTCTTCGGGAAACACATCGGGAAAGTCACACACAACCGATACATCAGACAGTTGTGGTGTTGGCGTATCCACATCCTTTACATAGGCCAAGTAAGCACTACATCCACGCCTCATGCACTTTCCCGCCACCCCTATTGAGATTACTTTCGGGATCGTCGTGACCCAATCCCCATAAACAGTTACCGGACTCTCGTCAGGCGCTATCAAACGAATCATCTTCTTGTGACACACAATATTCGCCTCGAAGTCCTCCAACCAATCCATCCCAAGAACCAAATCAAAACCACCTAGGATCATCACAAACGGTCTAACAGGAAACTTATGACCTTCTAATTCCACATCACAGTTCTCTATTATCTCAGAAATCCTGGTAGACTTACCTATGGTAGTTTCTATATCAAAGGGCGTATCAACACGTCTACTACTAATTGACAGCTTAGTGCAGAAAGCAGCAGAAATAAAACTTTTACTAGCACCAGAATCGAACAACACGGAAGCTAAAGTTTGGTTCACTAGAAACGTACCGGATACAACATCAGGGTCCATCCTAGCCTCCTCTTATGTCATAGTGAATGCCCTGGCACTCGCCCTCGGTCCTTCACTCCTCGTCTTCTTCACTCCGGAACCCTCAGCCCTAGGCTTCTTACAATCCTTACTTATGTGGCCCTCCACACCACAATTAAAGCACCGGACCATACCACAGTCCCTGGCTATATGCCCCGCCTTCCCACATCTAAAGCACACGTTTGACCCCAGCCTACATTCCCCACTGTGCTCTCTCCCACACCTACCACACTTCTTCATACCCGCACCCGATGTGACCACACGGCGGTCATCCACCCGTTTCTTCTTGTTACCCGTCGAGGCATCACCCCGACCAAACCTCTTGCCACTCCAGTTTCGATCACTACCACCCTTCCTACTACCTTTAGCCACCACCACTACAGCCCTCTCATCGTATAACCTCCCTGCCAAGACCATCACCGACCTAAACGTACTTGGTTGGGCAATGATCATATGCGTGCGAATATTCGCTGGCAAACCCTGAATGTATCTCTTAATCTTCCATGACAGAGGTGTCACCTGATCCGGCACCAGACATGCCATCTCGTTGAACTTTGTGGTGTACTGTTAGTGTGTCATGGTTCCCACCTCTAGTTGTAGAAACTCCCTCTCAACCTTGTCCATTTCTAGGTGAGGACAAAACTCCTCAATCACCAACTTTTTTAGCTCCGACCATCTCATCCTCCCAATAGCCTTGCTACCCTCACTATATTGTCCCACCAGCACAGAGCCGAGTCCATAAAAGGGTGGGCAACAAACTTTAATTTATGATCCTCCCGGCACTCGCTGATGTGCAAAACAGCTTCCATTTCTCTCACCCACCGGTGAGCAGCAGCAGCAGTGCCGTTACCATCAAAAGTAGGGGGCTTGCATCATTGAAACGCCCCATAGTTACAGGCTCGTGCCGCCTCCTGCGCAGGCTCCTCTTCTACCTCTTATTCATCATCAGAAAGAACCGTTTCAGGCTCCGGTTGCTCCCGTCCTCCCGAGGACCTGTTCCTCTCTTTCCGTTCTCCTTCCCGTACAGCCTTAATCACTTCAGTCACCACAGACGGTAAGATCGTCTGCATGACTTGATGAACCTCCTCCACTACAGCCTCCTTTACCGATGAGGGGTCTTGGGTTCTTCAGGAACCACCTTTTCAACTCTAGGCCTGCCTCTTTTGGGCCGCGATGTAGCACCAAGCCCACCACACGAGGCTTTAGATGATCTACTACCGGCCATCCTCTATCACACACTGAAAGATTCAAACACCAACACGGTCATTCAAGGGAACAGCTCAGTTTATGTCAAGTATAGTAAGTCCCTAATTACAGTGGCCAGTTATGATTAGCCACTTACTTTACTCTTCATACCCTAAGCATTACCTGTCCTGACTATATCATTATTTAAATTCACAAACAGCACATAAGCACATAACGCACGCACATAATACCGGTTAACATTAAGAAAATACCTGATGGCACGCAGCTACTCAGATTGGCATCCCATCCCCTTTCCGTCCCATTCTTAGTTTAAGTTAAGGTTTATTTTGAAAATTTTCCCATTTCACTTAAACTTTGGCTTTGATACCAACTTGTAAGCCCCATTCCCGGGACGCTTACAGCTGGTCAATCATCGCACATAAACGATATATTTTCATCCTCTTACATAAAAGCGTTGCAGCGGAAACATTTAAACATACATTTTATTTCTATATAAATGCTTTTGCAAGTTAATACAACATTCATTTCAAATATAGTTTGTTCGTAATACAATGCAAAAACATTAAACAAAAGAATGCCATCCAAAATAGCCGAGTA
This sequence comes from Flaveria linearis, assembly GCA_024085815.1. NCBI lineage: Eukaryota > Viridiplantae > Streptophyta > Magnoliopsida > Asterales > Asteraceae > Flaveria > Flaveria linearis. The sequence continues at coordinate 17,155,582 of CM044017.1, read as the reverse complement.
GCCGCCCCGTGCCATCCTCAACAACCATTACCTGCCAACTGGAAACACATAAAAAGTCAGTGTTGCTGAGTGAGTTCTAGTTTTATAATAAAACATACTTTTCTTTCGTTAAAACCGTATCTTTACTTTCCTGCGATCATACATCATACGTACATATAGATAATATCATTATTATCTTCATCATTCATTCATTCATTCTTTAACTTTCGTTCATTCATCGTACTTTCTTATCATTTCTACTCTTTCATTATTAACTCTTTTCCTTTCCATCAACCATAAACCTTACCCTTCTGTTTCGTAGTACTGGACCTAGGCCTATCATAGACCTTCTATAACGGTGCACTGCACCTCTGGCCACAGTACCTAAGGTAAAGTTTAGGTGTACCATTGCCATATGCAATAACCTTCTGTTCCTGGTACTGGACCTAGGCTTATCATAGACCTATAACGGTGCACCGCACCTCTGGCCACAGTACCTAAGGTATGCAGCAATGGTTCTATACAAATGGCCAATCACAGTGTCAAGCTTTACCCTCTTCATGGCACACATCCACGATTACTGAGGTCGAATGACAAGGATCCCATTTCGAGTTTGTTGCGACAACAAGGTCGCTCACCTCATACGTGTTCTTGCAAGCCTTTCTTACTTTCATTCATTATTAATGCATGCAATCATTCATCATGTTCCTCTTTCATTATCTTCCACTTTAAGTTACATAATACTTTCGTTTCATTCATTAACATAACACGTAAAGCCACGGGAAAGATAAACATTCATCATAATAAGGAACATCAACATACACAGTAGCATCATCATATAGGGCATCATCATACATACATAACATACATCTGCATAAACATGCAACATCATCATGCCCAACATACCCTCTAAGACCCCAACAATCATCTTACTTGAATTTACGGGAACTTCCACGTCAAAACTTACATCTGCACTTTCCCCCAAAAGTCAGAAATTAAACTACGCTTTTCCTCGGGTAAACCAGCCCTATTTGGGCGTATGGGCACCCTTCAGTCGCATGGCCTCCAGGTGACTGAACATCATGCGAATGGACCCATGTGGATGAACATCAATGTGGATGAACACCCTAGTCGTGCGAATGGGCCTCATGCGGATGGACACTATGCGAATTGACCTTATGTGGATGAGTACTTATGCGAATGGGCTCTCAGTCGCATGACTCCCCATGCGACTGGCCCTCCAGTCATGCGATTGAACCTCAATCGTGTGACTGAACCTCAATCGCACCCCATTCGGCCGTATGGCCTCCAGTCGGTCACCTAGCCCTAACTGATGCAGAATGCAGTTCATCCCGAACCCAGTCTGCCATTTTCGACCTCTAAGCTCATCCAAAGCCATTCTAAGCCCTAATCAACAATCCTAAACCTTAGGAATGCATACTACAACACCATTCACGCACACATAAGCCGGAAACAAACCCCAAACGCACCACACACAAACACATCCCAATGGGTCAAACACACACATATACAAAAACAGGTTTACTATGTGTTCCAGCCCCAAATCAATTGAAAACAAGTAAAAGAGGGGTCCTAGAACTCATACAAACTACACCAAGAAGAAGAGCATCGTTTAAACCCGCTAGATGATGATTTTGCACACTTGAATCCACCCGAACCAAATTTTCTCCCCTTTTCTCTCTTCTCCTCTCTTTTTCTGAATTTTCACAAGTGTGGGGAGGGTGTGGGCTGCCATCCCCTCTTAATCCCCCACTCTTCCAAACTTTCTCCTGTTTTGGCAAGTTTGGTCCCTCGACTTTGGACTTTATTTCTTTTTCTTCTTTCGTCGGCTTCAAAGAAAATATCCGGCCGTTACAATCATGGGAACCAAGTACACTTAGCTATTTGTTATAATTGTAAATGTTATTCTTGGTCAAGGTTTGATTGTAGCTATATGTTACCTATAAACTTGCTTTATTCGTAACCATTGACATGAATTGCAACTTGTAAAATTATATATATATATACATATATATATATATACATATATATATATACGTATATATATACATATATATAGATATATATATATATGTATATGTATATATATATGTATATATGTATATGTATATATATATATATATATGTATATGTATATATGTATACATATATGTGTGTGTGTGTATATATATATATATATATATGTATATATATATATATGTATATATATATATATATATATGCTCAACCCATGGAAACTCATCAACTTTTAAAGTTGACCATTTATTTTAATATATTTCAGAAAATGCACAAGGTTAATGATTATCTTTGAAGCAAGCTTACACCTAGAATTTGGACCTAGGAAAATAAATAAATTATCTTGAAACTTGAATGTTGAACTTTTGTTTACCTTGTTTCTTTAAGACAATTGGTTGCAATGGTTATTTAAACTTATGATAATCATATTTATATTTAACGGTAGCGTTATGTGGCTGTGAACAATCTTAACCCTCACATCTTGACGATTCCGCTGTTAAGGTTGGGGTGTGATAGATTGGTATCAGAACCCATAAATATAGGGATTTAGGTTATTAGAAATGGTGACCTAGACTATAGTTGATGTATGAACCTCATAAGAAAAATCTTTATGATGTTGTAAATATATATTGTTGCATGCTACATGATGCTACCTATTTAGGAAGGCTTCTTAATGTGCAACTTGATGCATTTAGTTAGGATTGCCTTGTAATTAAGAAACTTGGTTGCCTTGTCTCCCCTAAAACTTATTCTTAGTCCTTTATTATCTCGACGAATGAAATATCTTAAACTTATTCTCGATGACACGTGGGATCGTACGCTTTATATCGAAAGGTTCAAATCTTTAGACTTTATGTCTAATCTATGAAAATCTCATCAAGGTTTTAATTCCATGAACCTAAAGAAATATTATGTGACTCATAGACACCTGTATTCTGGATTTCCTGGCAAAAAGCCTTCGGGCTATGGTAAGCATTTCGCTTAAATCCCGTGGGACTAATTATACTTACCTGGGGATTTTTAGTATGAGTGATAAACTATGGTCAATATACACAAGTTTCTAAGGCAATTGGAGTTAACTCTCCTTGACGTGTCAACGTTTCCGAATGTGTTACCAAATGGAATCATTCCATGTGTGTTTACAAGTCTTGAATAATCTTTGTTTGATTTATTATCTTTTACCTCCAAATTCATGTGACTAACTTACTTTGTATCCAGCATGTCTCGTTATCATGGAAAGCGTGGAACCTCCAACCGCAAATTAGCCGCCATGATTGCCCGTCAAATGGCTACTGTCATACCGACCATGGTTGTTGAACTAAATAGCACCATGATGACCAACTCAAGTAACAATGGTAATGGGAAAGGAGAGAATAGTGCGAACCAAGGGCGAAACAACCAAACATGCACGTTCAAGCACTTTAGCTCACGCAAACCCACTAGCTTTAGTGGAAAGGATGGAGCCATTAGACTTCTCGAGTGGTTCGAAAGCATGGAAAACACTTTCATTAACTGTGAGTGTCCCGAGGCGCTCAAAGTCCGTTATGCCACTAGTATGATTCAACAAAGGGCACTTACATGGTGGAATAGTGAGAAAAGGAAGCGTGGTGCTGATGCAGTTTTCGCACAAACTTAGGATGAGTTCAAGAACATTGCCATCCAAAAATTCTGCCCGAGAAGTGAACTACAAAAGTTGGAGGAAGAATTCTGGAATCTCAAGCAAGATGGTGGAGATCATTTGGCCTACTCAACAAGGCATCACGAGTTGAGCATCCTATCACCTCACATGGTTGGCACTGTTCCCTGAAACATCAAGAAATTCATCAAGGGGGTGCCACCTCAAATTGAAAGATGCAGTGGTGGGAAGTAGATCCACAACTTTGGAAGATGCCATTACCATCACAGCTCAACTTACAGAAAACCATATTCGAGCGGGCACCTTGTCTGTCAAAGGAGCTAAGAAGGTTGAAAAGGCGGTCCTTGAAGCAGCTAAGGAAGTAAGAACGAACCGTCTTACAAAACAAGAAATGCAAGTTCACACCGGCTCGTAATTTTGTTGTGGCTGCACCCAAGGTACCTTAAAGACAACCTATTCCTGTGGCACAAGCACCTGTTGCTAGGGCCTATGCTGGTCCTCTACCCTTGTGCAATGTCTGTAGGTATCATCATGCGGGATATACCCCGTGCCACATCTGTACATTGTGCGGTAAGTATGGACACTTGGTGGCTACTTGTCACCGTGCACCAAACAATGCAACATTGGTTACGAATCGTGCTTGCTACAATTGTGGGGAACCTGGTCATTTTCGCCCATAATGCCCTTGTCTTGCGGGTAAAGTTCCATAAGTCTGAGGACGTGCTTTCCACATCAATGCAAACTTTATGATCTAAGTCCTTTTTTTGATGCTTTACCTATATCGTTAAATGTCTTTAAAACTGAACAGGTATGTTCCTTATTAATAATTCTTATACCTACGTTCTGTTTGATTCTGGAGCCGATAAGAGTTTTGTCTCATTAGAATTTGAGCCTATACTTGCTAAGCCACATACGAAATTAGAAAGACCTCTTACCGTTGAAGTCGCCGATGGAGAACCTATCACCGTTGATGTCGTTATTCACGATTGCATTTTGAGCCTAAACGAGCATGATTTCTTTATCGACCTTATTCTTATAAAACTTGGAAGCTTTGACATCATCATTGGCATGGATTGGTTAGCCAAACATCATGCTGAAATTATTTGTTTCGAGAAGTGCATTCGCATTCCTTTGCCTTCGGGGATACACTGAAAGTATTCGGTGAAAAATCCTCCAAAGGACTCAAACTCATGTCGTGCACTCAAGCCCGATACGTTCAGGCCCTCGGTAGCCTATGAATAAGATAATCTGAGGTTCAAATGTCTTTGTGCCCAACTAACCTGAGCATGCTCTCTAACATCACATACGAGATTCTTTGTCTGGCTTTTATAACTCCTTAACGAAGTGTCTCTTCCGAGTATTTTCTCACTTGCTTTCCTAAGCTAAGTCAGACATTCAAATCAAGGAAAGCGAATGAGAAACCTTCTTGGAATCAGTTCGTTTGGGAGGGTGTGTTAGTGCTAGTATGGGGTGTGGTACTGGTTCTCATTTCCTGGTTTGGATCAATCCCTTTCTTTCCGTTGGTCAACAACCAACCATATACACCGCCAAAGAAGTCTGGCGTAAAACAAGACTTCTCAAGTCCTGCTATGGCGAGCTGGAATGATCGATGGTGAACACTGTCAACTCAACGTATAGTCAAGTAATACGTATCTCAGTGAGTGAATGAGTTGAACATAGTTCAACTCATTTTCAATGAAATGAGTTGATAACAAATCCTTTTTCCCTTTTTACGGCTTTACGATCTCAGAGCAGCGTAAGGCAATTCTAGCTCCTTCTCAATCTCATCTCAAGTCAGGGCTCAGTTGCACTAAGATAGAAAGATCTGTCTTTTTTTCCTCTCTTTATCCAGTCGGGCTTGTCTCAAGACTAAATTGACGTCGACCATAAGGGAGACAGCAGTTACTTCAATGTGAGAAGAGTGCCCATTTCCTTACTTAGACTAACCTTCGTTAGAAGTTCCAATCGAAGCATATAGATCCGTAAAGGGATTTGTATGTATAGCCACTTCAGTCGTGTTTGTCGTTTCTTGAAAGTATCTTTTTTCTGGGAACATGGTCAACCAGAAATTCTTATGTTCGCGATTCTTCATCCACCGATGCAGAAAATGCTCCAGTTTTCCATTCTTATATGAGGCCGGAAATTTTATTGGCAACAGGTCGACACAAAGTGATTCATCATCCTCAAACATGAGCCGATCATTAGTTAGGGATGGTTTATAGATCAGAAAATTCCCACAAATTGAATGAAAAGTGGGTCCATGTAAATAATCAAGACCTTGCAAACAACAACGCTCCTTCCCCATATGGAGTTCGGAACCCAAAGGCAATCGTTGAGTGAACTGTATCTTCTTGCTGTTAGTTAACCTAAGCCGCACCCTTACTGCTGGGATGGGGCTCGGCCCCTGAACCGTACGTGGGACGAGTTTCTGCCTCATACAGCTCGGGCCGAAACCCGGGGGAAGTTTAGGAGAGATGGAGAGAGTCTTACGTGGTCAACATGAAAGTCAAAGGGAAATACCTTAAGGATGTCCTGATTTTATGAGACTTTCCTGAAGTATTTCCCGATAACCTTAGTGGTCTACCTCCCGTGCGTGAAGTCGAGTTTAAGATCGATTTAACTCTGGGAGCGAACCCCGTGGCTAAGTCACCATATCGACTTGCACCATCAGAAATACAAGAGCTATCTAGTCAACTTCAAGAACTGTCCAACAAGGTTTTATCCGTCCTAGCTCTTCGCCTTGGGGTGCACCTGTTCTGTTCGTGAAGAAGAAAGATGGATCATTTTGTATGTGCATCGTTTATCGTGAGCTTAACAAACTTACCATCAAGAACCGCTACCCTCTTCCTCGTATCGATGATGTTTTTGACCAACTTCAAGGAGCTGCTATTTTCTCAAAGATTGACCAACTTCAAGGAGCTGGCATAATTAGAGATGCTTTGCCAACTATTATAGCCGAGGTTATGAACGCCTCTGGAAGGTACGTGAGCAATGGTGGTAATGGGCAGGATGATCATATAAATAACACCAATGGTAATGGTGATGCTGCTATAGAACTAAACCTAAGCAGGGTTGTTCCTACAAAGCTTTCAAGGGATGTGAACCTCCAATATTTGATAGCAAAGAGATGCCATGGACACTTTTTAGTGGATCCATGAGATGGAAGCTGTTATTGAAATTAGTGGATGCACAGCCACGCAAGCTGTCATGTATGCCACTCACTCATTCAGGTCTGAGTCATTGATTTGGTGGGACAATGTTAAACAAGCTAAAGGACTTGTAGTTGTTACTACTTTAACATGGAATGAACTAAAGGAGCTGGTGATGGAAAACTTTTGTCCTGAAGTTGAAAGGGACAAAATTAAAAGAGAATTATTACAACTACAAGCCGAAGCCATGACACATCGACAGTACACGACCAAGTTTGATGAGATGGCTCGACAGCTTCCTGAGCATGTAACACCTCAAGCAAAGCGCGTAAAAAGATACGTGCAGGGGTTACCCCCTCATATTCGACAATTAGTTAAAATGTCTGCCCCCAAAACCTATGAGTCTGCAATCGCATTAAGTGCCATTATATATGAAGAAGAAGGCATAATGACTGATACAACAAAAGAAAGAGGAATGAGGATGGAAACCAGATGCCAAGAAAGGACAGAAAGATCACACGAAATGAAGGGAACCGTGTCAACAAACCGTGGAGGAACAATAAAAATGAGTCTTGGAGAAAGTATCAAGATTCCAGATGTCTTAAATGTCCAACAGGTGATCATTCATGAAAGGACTGCCCGAAAATTAGATGCTTTAATTGTTAGGAGTATGGACATTTCCGAAGTGATTGCAAGAACCCTCCACAAGCACAACCTATGAAGAATCAGAACAGGTCCAAGGGTCGAGTGTATGTGTTAAAAGAAGCTGGAGATGAAACCATAGCTGGTACATTTCTCATTAACAACATATATGCTAGAGTTTTATTTGACACTGGTGCAAATAGAATTTTCATTTCAACTGCCTTAGTATCTTATTTGAACTTAGTACCACAAACTCTAGAATGTGCATATATTGTATAAACTGCCAGTGGTGAGCGAGATAAGATAAGTCAAATTTTTAAGGATTGTGTTATCACCTTAGTTAACACTAAATTCTCTGTGAACTTAATGCCGACCATTTTAAGTGAATATGATGTTATTCTTGGGATGGACTGGTTGAATAAGAATTGTGCTCGGCTCGACTGTGAACATAAGACGATGACTGTACGTAAGCCAGATGGGAAAAAGCTACTAATTCATGGTAGTGATAGAAACCCCAAGGCCAGTATCATCTCAGCAATGAAGGCAGTGAAATGTATTCAGAAAGGATGCATAGCCTTTCTCTTATGCATGGTAGTTGCTAAAAGGAAATACAGATGAATGAAATACCTGTAGTGTGCAAATTCCCAGACGTGTTTCCGGAAGATTTACCAGGACTTCCATCTGATCGTCAGATAGAATTTCGTATTGATTTAGTACCTGGTGCTAAACCAATCGCGAAGGCTCCTTATCGTCTAACCCCTTCAAAGATGAAAGAACTTATGAAGCAAATTATGAAACTCTTAGAGAAAAGGTTTATTAGACCGAGTTCCTCACCTTAGGGAGCGCCAGTATTGTTCGTAAAAAAGAAAGATGGTTCAATGCGTATGTGCATTGATTATCAAGAACTAAACAAGTTAACTGTGAAGAACAAGTATCCTTTACCAAGAATAGATGATTTATTTGATCAACTTCAAGGAGCCAACTACTTTTCAAAACTTGATCTTCGATCCAGTTATCATCAGTTAAAAGTGCGCGAGGAAAACATTCCTAAGACCGCATTTAGGACGCGTTATGGGCTTTACGAATTTTTGGTTATGTATTTTGGACTAACCAATGCCCCTGCAGCATTCATGGATCTGATGAATAGAGTTTGCAAGCCATACTTGGATAAGTTTGTCATTGTCTTTATAGACGACATACTTATTTGTTCTAAGGACCAAGATGATCACGCTAGACATCTAAAAATTGTTCTAGAAACCATTCGACAAGAAAAGCTTTATGAAAAATTCTCTAAATGTGACTTCTGGAAAAGAGAAGTTCAATTCCTTGGTCACGTAATAAATGAGAAGGGAATACAAGTAGATCCAGCTAAGATAGAAGCTGTGATGAAATGGGAATCACCGAAGAATCCCAGTGAGATTAGGAGCTTTTTAGGATTTGCAGGATACTATAGAAGGTTTATTCAAGACTTCTCCAAGATTGCTCCCCCTTTAACATCTTTGACTTGAAAGAATGCAAAGTGTGACTGGGGACCAAAGAAGAAGAAGCTTTCAACCTTCTAAAACAAAAGCTTAGTAGTGCTCCTATACTTTCATTACTAGATGGTAATGAAGACTTTGCAATATACTGTGATGCCTCATATAATGGTTTAGGTTGTGTGTTGATGCAACGTGACAAGGTTATAGCCTATGCATCACGACAACTAAAAAATCATGAAAAGAACTATACTGCGCACGACCTTGAATTGAGTGCCATAGTGTTTGCCTTAAAGATTTGGCGACACTACTTGTATGGTACTAAGTGCATAATCTACTCAGACCATAAGAGCTTACAACACATCTTTAATCAAAAGATGTTAAACATGAGACAAAGAAGGTGGATGTAACTTCTCAATAACTATGATTGTGAAATCAAATACCATCCAGGAAAGGCTAACGTGGTCGCAGATGCTCTCAGTCGAAAAGAAAGAGTTAAACCGATTAGGGTAAAAGCATTAAAGATAGATGTCAAGCTTGATTGCAAAGACCAAATCAAGAATGTTCAAACTGAAGCGTTGAAAGATGAGAATATTCAGCCTGAAAGAATGATGGGTAACCAGAAATTAGTGACTCAAGGAATGGATGGAGTCCTACGATTTGGTCAGAGAATTTGGATCCCAAAATTTGGAGGTATTCAGGATAAAGTATTAGATGAACCTCATAAATCCAAATACACAATGCATCCTGGAGCAACCAAAATGTATAAGGAAATTCGAAATTACTACTGGTGGCCTAATATGAAAAGAACCATAGTCCAGTACGTTGAGAAATGCTTAACATCTCTGCAAGTTAAGATTGAACATCAAAAACCAGCCGGTCAGTTACAACAGTTGGAGTTGCCAGTATGGAAATGGGATAGAGTTACCATGGATTTTGTCCCAAAACTTTCAATAACACAAAAAAGGATATAATGCTATACGGGTCGTGGTTGATAGGCTAACCAAGTCAGCACATTTTCTAGCCATAAGTAAGAGCTATCCAATGGAAAAACTTGCCAAGATATATATTGATGAAATAGAAAGTAAGCACGGAGTGCCTTTATCCATTATCTTCGATAGACATAGCTGATTCACTTCCAGATTCTGGACAAGTTTCCAAAAGGAACTTGGAACCAAAATCAATTTAAGCACTGCATATCATCCTCAGACCGATGGTCAGAGTGAGCGAACAATTTAAACTTTAGAAGACATGTTGCGTGCTTGCGTGATTAATTTTGGAGGTAGCTGGGATGATCATTTGCCTTTGAATGAATTTTCTTATAACAACAGCTACCATTCCAGCATTAAGGCTGCACTATTTGAAGCCTTATATGGTAGGAATGCAGAACTTCCATCTGTTAGACAGAAGTAGGGGATGATCAGTTGACCAAAATCAAAATTATTCTCGAGACAACTGAGAAAATCCAACAAATCAGACAATGACTAAAGGCTTCTCAGGATAGACAGAAGAGTTATGCAAATAACAGAAGGAGACCTTTAGAATTTCAAGAAGGAGACTATGTGATGTTGAAAGTCTCATAATGGAAAGGAGTAATACGATTCGGTAAACGCGGGAAGTTAAGTCCCAGGTACATTGGACCGTTCAAAATCATCTCAAGAATTGGTCCAGTAGCATACAAGCTAGAATTACCTGAAACTTTGAAAGGTATTCATGATACTTTTCATATATCGAACCTAAGAAAGTGTTTGGCAGATCTGACTCAAGTAATGCCATTAAAGGACGTGCAAATAGACGAGAAATTAAATTTTACTGAAAAACTGATAAAGATTCTTGATTCTCAAGAACAAAAATTAAGAAAAAAAATAATTCCACTTGTATTGGTCCAGTGGCAAGGTCAGAAAGGACCCGAGAAGACTTGGGAATTAGCAGAAGAAATGAAAGTCAAATATCCTCAACTGTTCGAGTAACCTTCGAATTTCGAGGACGAAATTATTTTTAGGGGAGGAGAATGTAACAACCCGAGCGTTTGTGTGATACGAACTCCGCATTTCATATATTGTCAAACGAGTAAGTAATGAGTAAATTGTCTATTTAAAGTTTGAAGTTGTCTATTTTATAAGAGACCGTTTGAATATAATAATAATATTATATTCGAACCTGCTCCGTTTTTTACGAAACTTAGGTTGACTCGTAGAGAAAAATAAGCTCGTCACAACGACATATTTGAAATTTCATAATACGCTATATATTAATAGTTATACGAGAAAAACGAGTTAAGAAGCTGAATTAATTATAATAATATAACAATATATAATAAAATAATAATATAATCACTTTTCAATTGCAAGAATTTACAATTTAATTGTATCGTCCCACATCGAAAACTCCATTTGAACTTCATCCCACATCGCCTCTGAAACTTTTTCACCTACCTTCTGCTCCCTTATAAATAGAAGCCTTAAGGTTGAATTTAGAACATAAGTTTCTTTGAGAACGCTCTAATATAAAAAGAATCCCGAGTTCTCAATACCCCGTTGGGTGTTGCTAGTAGTCGTTTTGGTACTCGAGTAGGAGCGCGAGTAGGGGAGACTCTACATCAAATTGCCGTAGATAATTTTCAGATACGCCCTTGTTTAAGGTTATGTTTAATTATTATTATAGTCATTATTATTATTATTATTATTATTATTATTATTATCATCATCATTACAGGTATTAGTATTATATAGTTATTATTAATATTATTATTATCATCTTTATAGTTATTATTATTATTATAGTTGTTATTTTTATTGTTATAGTTAGTATTATTATTATTTGTTATTTTTAGTGTTGTAGTTGTTATTATTAATATTATTAGACTTTAAGGTTATAATTTGGAAAGTATTGGGTAATCCCGAGGGTTGGCTCGGATATGATGGAAACGCCTGAGTTATGCCAACTGGTAAGGGTTGTACTAAAGGGTTGGCATAGGATAAAAAAAAGTACCTGAGTAAAACCAATAAATAGAAAAAGATAACGAATCATCCCTGAAATTGTTACTAGCTAGTATATAGCTTAAATAATGTTATTTTGCCTATAGGATAATACTTGATAGTAGTGAACCTGAGCAGATGATATCACTGACTTGATTGATTGAGGTGAGTTCCTCTGAACTGTTTTTCTAAAACGGGATGTGATGTTCTGATAACTGGTAATAAGTGAAGAATTGACTATCAATACCATCTGTGATATGTGGCAATGCTTGATAGGATGCTTGAGGGCTGCTTGTATGATTCTGCTTTAGCCAGTTGAGTTTGTATACATAGCCTGGTTATGTGAATTTATACTGTGCTTACTCTGTTTCTATCTGTTTACCATGTCTGTATCTGCTTGATGCAATAGTCAATAATAACCTATTTTGAATTTTGAAGAATGCCATGTTTATGAACTCACAAGCTTTATGCTGAGTCCCAAATGTTTTCTATTTTTATGGACACACATCCTAGGTGCCAAGTGATTGCAGGGATTGAAAATTACGAGCTAGTTTATGAGAAAATAAAGTTCTAGAATGTTGTTGAAGTTTTGGATCTCTAGTATAGTTAAACTGTTGTAATGGTATTATCTATTATAACAAATGTATTATACACGTTGATGTATAATTAAAGTTAGACTTCCGCTATGTACTCTATAACTCCTATGTGTTCTATATATCCGATGCGTAACACTCCCCACGGTGAGCCCTGGGAGGCGGGTGTTACAAGTTGGTATCAGAGCCGTAGTTTAAGTGAACTAGGTACAAAGATAGTATCTAGACTTAAACTAGAAAATATGCTTTAAGATAATTTGATTAATTGCATAGGTATTGGGTAATGGGTTTTGGTGAATCATGGAGGATAATGGCTAGAGCATTATAATTGCAATAGATAAGCAATGATACCTAGCCACTGTTATTTCTTGTCTATTAATACTATTATGTTCTGGATCATATTCCGTCATGTAAGTACTAAATCCCTGCTCCCTCATGTAGGCTTTAACTATGCCAAGAGGAGGAAATACTCATGGTAGGGGTCGTGGTAGGCCTCCTGGTAGTAGAAGGAAATCATGTCATCTACGAACGAGGATCATGAAAATCTTCATCATGCTGAACATAAGTCACAGCAATTTGCTGGACCACAATTCTAAGCAGCTGTAGCTGGCATAATTAGAGATGCTTTGCCAACTATTATAGCCAAGGTTATGAACGCCTCTGGTGGGTACGTGAGCAATGGTGGTAATGGGCAGGATGATTATATAAATAACACCAATGGTAATGGTGATGCTGCTATGGAAACTAAACCTAAGCAGGGTTGTTCCTACAAAGCTTTCAAGGGATGTGAACCTCCAATATTTGATGGCAAAAGAGATTCCATGGCCACTTTTCAGTGGATCCATGAGATGGAAGTTGTTATTGAAATTAGTGGATGCAAAGCCACACAGCTGTCATGTATGCCATTCACTCATTCAGGTCTGAGTCATTGTTTTGGTGGGACAATGTTAAACAAGCTAAAGGACCTGTAGTTGTTACTACTTTCACCTGGACTGAACTGAAGGAGCTGGTGATGGAAAAATTTTATCCTGAAGTTGAAAGGGACAAAATTGAAAGAGAATTATTACAACTACAAGCCGAAGCCATGACACATCGACAGTACACGACCAAGTTTGATGAGATGGCTCGACAGCTTCCTGAGCATGTAACACCTGAAGCAAAGCGCGTAAAAAGATACGTGCAGGTTACCCCTTCATATTCGACAATTAGTTAAAATGTCTGCCCCCAAAACCTATGAGTCTGCAATCGCATTAAGTGCCATTGCATATGAAGAAGAAGGCATAATGACTGATAACAACAAAAGAAAGAGAAATGATGATGGAAACCAGATGCCAAGAAAGGACAGAAAGATCACTCGAAATGAAGGGAACCGTGTCAACAAACCATGGAGGAACGATAAAAATGAGTCTTGGAGAAAGTATCAGGATTCCAGATGTCTTAAGTGTCCAACAGGTGATCATTCACGAAAGAACTGCCCGAAAACTAGATGCTCTAATTGTTGGGAGTATGGACATTTCCGAAGTGATTGCAAGAACCCTCCACAAGCACAACCTACGGAGAATCAGAACAAGTCCAAGGGTCGAGTGTATGTGTTAAAAGAAGCTGGAGATGAAACCATAGCTGGTACGTTTCTCATTAACAACATATATGCTAGAGTTTTATTTGACACTGGTGCAAATAGAAGTTTCATTTCAACTGCCTTAGTACCTTATTTGAACTTAGTACCACAAACTCTAGAATGTGCATATATTGTAGAAACTACCAGTGGTGAGCGAGATAAGATAAGTCAAATTTTCAAGGATTGTGTTATCACCTTAGTTAACACTAATTCTCTGTAAACATAATGCCAACCATTTTAAGTGAATATGATGTTATTCTTGGGATGGACTGGTTGAATAAGAATTGTGCTCGGCTCGACTGTGAACATAAGACGATGACTGTACGTAAGCCAGATGGGAAAAAGCTACTAATTCATGGTAGTGATGGAAACCCCAAGGCCAGTATCATCTCAGCAATGAAGGTAGTGAAATGTATTCAGAAAGGATGCATAGCCTTTCTCTTATGCATGGTAGATGCTAAAAAGGAAATGCAGATAAATGAAATACCTGTAGTGTGCGAATTCCCAGACGTGTTTCCGGAAGATTTACCAGGACTTCTATCTGATCGTTAGATAGAATTTCGTATTTATTTTGTACCTAGTGCTAAACCAATCGCGAAGGCTCCTTATCATCTAGCCCTTCAAAGATGAAAGAACTTATGAAGCAAATTGACGAACTCTTAGAGAAAAGGTTTATTAGACCGAGTTCCTCACCTTAGTGAGCGCCGGTATTGTTCGTCAAAAAGAAAGATGGTTCAATGCATATGTGCATTGATTATCGAGAATTAAACAAGTTAACTATTAAGAACAAGTATCCTTTACCAAGAATAGATGATTTATTTGATCAACTTCAAGGAGCCAACTACTTTTCAAAACTTGATCTTCGATCCGGTTATCATCAGTTGAAAGTGCGCGAGGAAGACATTCCTAAGACTGCATTTAGGACGCGTTATGGGCATTACGAATTTTTGGTTATGTCTTTTGGACTAACCAATGCCTTTGCAGCATTCATGGATCTGATGAATAGAGTTTGCAAGCCATACTTGCATAAGTTTGTCATTGTCTTTATAGACGACATACTTATTTGTTCTAAGGACCAAGATGATCACGCTAGACATCTAAAAATGGTTCTAGAAACCCTTCACCAAGAAAAGCTTTATGCAAAATTCTCTAAATGTGACTTCTGGAAAAGAGAAGTTCAATTCCTTGGTCACGTAATAAATGAGAAGGGAATACAAGTAGATCTAGCTAAGATAGAAGCTGTGATGAAATGGGAATCATCGAAGAATCCCAGTGAGATTAGGAGCTTTTTAGGATTTGCAGGATACTATAGAAGGTTATTCAAGTCTTCTCCAAGATTGCTCCCCCTTTAACATCTTTGACTCGAAAGAATGCAAAGTTTGACTAGGGAACAAAGAAAGAAGAAGCTTTCAACCTTCTAAAACAAAAGCTTAGTAGTGCTCCTATACTTTCATTACTAGATGGTAATGAAGACTTTGCAATATACTGTGATGCCTCATATAATGGTTTAGGTTATGTGTTGATGCAATGTGACAAGGTTATAGCCTATGCATAACGACAACTAAAAATTCATGAAAAGAACTATACCACGCACGACCTTGAATTAAGTGCCGTAGTGTTTACCTTAAAGATTTGGCGACACTACTTGTATGGTACTAAGTGTATAATCTACTCAGACCATAAGAGCTTACAACACATCTTTAATCAAAAGATGTTAAACATGAGCAAAGAAGGTGGATGGAACTTCTCAATGACTATGATTGTGAAATCAAATACCATCCAGGAAAGGCTAACGTAGTCGCAGATGCTCTCAGTCGAAAAGAAAGAGTTAAACAGATTAGGGTAAAAGCATTAAAGATAGATGTCAAGCTTGATTGGAAAGACCAAATCAAGAATGCTCAAACTGAAGCGTTGAAAGATGAGAATATTCAGTCTGAAAGAATGATGGGTAACCAGAAATTATTGACTCAAGGAATGGATGGAGTCCTAAGATTTGGTCAGAGAATTTGGATTTCAAAATTTGGAG
Source organism: Flaveria linearis (assembly GCA_024085815.1). NCBI lineage: Eukaryota > Viridiplantae > Streptophyta > Magnoliopsida > Asterales > Asteraceae > Flaveria > Flaveria linearis. Next base: position 17,139,449 of record CM044017.1, on the reverse strand, counting down.
GTATTCAGGACAAAGTATTAGATGAAGCCCACAAATCCAAATACACAATGCATCCTGGAGCAAACAAAATGTATAAGGATATTCGAAATTACTACTGGTGGCCTAATATGAAAAGAACCATAGCCCAGTACGTTGAGAAATGCTTAACATGTCTGCAAGTTAAGATTGAACATCAAAAACCAGCCGGTCAGTTACAACAGTTGGAGTTGCCAGTATGGAAATGGGATAGAGTTACCATGGATTTTGTCACAAAACCTCCAAGAACACGAAAAGGATATAATGCTATATGGGTCGTGGTTGACAGGCTAACCAAGTCAGCACATTTTCTAGCCATAAGTAAGAGCTATCCAATGGAAAAACTAGCCAAGATATATATTGATGAAATAGTAAGTAAGCACGGAGTGCTTTATCCATTATCTTCGATAGACATAGCCGATTCACTTCCAGATTCTGGACAAGTTTCCAAAGGAACTTGGAACCAAAATCAGTTTAAGCAATGCATATCATCCTCAGACCGATGGTCAGAGTGAGTGAACAATTCAAACTTTAGGAGACATGTTGCGTGCTTGCGTGATTGATTTTGGAGGTAGCTGGGATGATCATTCGCCTTTGATTGAATTTTCTTATAACAACAGCTACCATTCCAGCATTAAGGCTGCACCATTTGAAGCCTTATATGGTAGGAAATGCAGAACTCCCATCTGTTGGATAGAAGTAGGGGATGATCAGTTGACCAAAACCGAAATTATTCTCGAGACAACTGAGAAAATCCAACTAATCAGACAACGACTTAAGGCTTCTCAGGATAGACAGAAGAGTTATGCAGATAACAGAAGGAGACCTTTAGAATTTTAAGAAGAAGACTATGTGATGTTGAAAGTCTCACAATGGAAAGGAGTAATACGATTCGGTAAATGCGGGAAGTTAAGTCCCAGGTACATTGGACCGTTCAAAATCATCGCAAGAATTGATCCAGTAGCATACAAGCTAGAATTACCCGAAACTTTGAAAGGTATTCATTATACTTTTCATATATCAAACCTAAGGAAGTGTTTGGCAGATTTGACTCAAGTAATGCCATTAAAGGACGTGCAAATAGACGAGAAATTAACTTTTTCTGAAAAACCGATAAAGATTCTTGATTCTCAAGAACGAAAATTAAGAAAAAAAATAATTTCACTAGTATTGGTCCAGTGGTAAGGTCAGAAAGGACCCGAGAAGACTTGGGAATTAGCAGAAGAAATGAAAGTCAAATATACTCAACTCTTCGAGTAACCTTCGAATTTCGAGGATGAAATTCTTTTAAGGGGAGGAGAATGTAACAACCCGAGCGTTTGGGTCATAAGAACTCTGCATTTCATATATTGTCAAACGAGTAAGTAATGAGTAAATTGTCTATTTAAAGTTTGAAGTTTTAAGATGAAATTTTTATGCTATAAGAGACCGTTTGAATATAATAATAATATATTATATTCGAACCTGCTCCATTTATTTCGAAACTTAGGTTGACTCGTAGAGAAAAATAAGCTCGTCACAACGACATATTTGAAATTTCATAATACGCTATATATTAAAAGTTATAAGAGAAAAACGAGTTAAGCAGCTGAATTAATTATAATAATATAATAATATATAATAAATAGTATATAATCATTTTTCAATTGCAAGAATTTACAATTCATCGTATCGTCCCACATCGAAAACTCCATCTGAACTTCATCTCACATCGCCTCTGAAACTTTTTCACCTACCTTCTGCTCCCTTATAAATAGAAGCCTTAAGGTTGAATTTAGAACATAAGTTTCTTTGGGAACGCTCTAATATAAAAAGAATCCCGAGTTCTCAATACCCCGTTGGGTGTTCTAGTAGTCGTTTTGGTACTCGAGTAGGAGCGCGACTAGGAGCGCGAGTAGGGGAGACTCTACATCAAATTGCCGTAGATAGTTTTCAGGTACGCCCTTGTTTAAGGTTATGTTTAATTATTATTATAGTCGTTATTATTATTATTATTATCATTGTAGGTATTAGTATTAATATAGTTATTATTAATATTATTATTATCATCTTTATAGTTATTATTATTATTATAGTTGTTATTTTTATTGTTATAGTTAGTATTATTATTATTTGTTATTTTTAGTGTTGTAGTTGTTATTATTAATATTATTAGACTTTAAGGTTATAATTTGGAAGGTATTGGGTAATCCCGAGGGTTGGCTCGGATATGATGGAAACGCTCGAGTTATGCCAACTTATAAGGGTTGTACTAAAGGGTTGGCATAGGATAAAAGAAAGTACCTGAGTAAAACCAATAAATAGAAAAAGATAACGAATCATCTCTCAAATTGTTACTTGCTAGAATATAGTTTAAATAATGTTATTTTGCCTATAGGATAATACCTGATAGCAGTGAACCTGAGCAGACGATATCACTGACTTGATTGATTGAGGTGAGTTCCTCTGAACTGTTTTTCTAAAACGGGATGTGATATTCTGATAACTGGTAATAATTGAAGAATTGACTATCAATAGCATCTGTGATATGTGGCAATGCTTGATAGGATGCTTGAGGGCTGCTTGTATGATTCTACTTTAGCCAGTGGAGTTTGTATACATAGCCTGGTTATATGAATTTATACTGTGTTTACTCTGTTCCTATCTGTTTGCCATGACTGTATCTGCTTGATGCAATAGTCAATAATAACATGTTTTGAATTTTGATGAATGCCATGTTTATGAACTCAAAGCTTTATGCTGAGTCCCAAATGTTTTCTATTTTATGGACACACATCCTAGGTGCCAAGTGATTGCAGGGATTGAAGATTACGAGCTAGTTTATGAGAAAATAAAGTTCTAGAATGTTGTTGAAGTTTTGGATTTCTAGTATAGTTAAACTAATGTAATGGTATTATCTATTATAAGAAATGTATTGTACACGTTGATGTATAATTAAAGTTAGACTTCCGCTATGTACTCTGTAACTCCTATGTGTTCTATATATCCGATGTGTAACACTCCCCACGGTGAGCCCTGGGAGGCGGGTGTTACAGAATTACATGACACATTATCTTCAACTTGGTGCTGTGCTTTTTACCCTAAAGATTTGGAGACATTACCTTTATTGTACACAATGTATAGTCTACACCGATCACAAAAGCCTTCAACACGTTTTTAATCAAAATGATCTCAATATAAGACAACGTCATTGGGTCGAGTTGATTAATGATTATGAATGTGACATTCGTTACCACCCTAGAAAGGCAAATGTAGTAGCGAATGCACTAAGTCATCAGATTCATAACAAGATGATTTTGTTTCGAGAAATTCGTGATCGACGATAATGGTTTGATACCTTGGGAGAATTTGATACTGAGATCCGTCTAGATGTTAACGAGACTACGGTGCTGCTGCAAAATTTAAGGATTAAGAATGACATTGAGACTTGTATCTTGGAGGTTCAACAAGCGGTTCAAAAAGAAGGAAAATGGGAGAGGAATTGGAGTACAATATTCTAGTTCAACTAAAAATGAAACCCAATGGGTTGATGCATTTTGTGAACCGAATATGGGTTCCAAATCGTGATAATCTTCGTACCTTTATCATGAATGAAGCTCATCAAACTCGTTATTCTATTCTTCCTGGTACTGATAAGATGTATATGGATCTACATGGTCAATACTGGTGGTCTGGTATGAAGAAAGTCATAGTAACTTACGTAGCTAGTGTCTTGCGTGTACAAAGGTTAAAGCTGAACATAAACGTCCAAGTGGATTACTTGAACAACCCGAGAGTCCTATGTGGAAATGGGAACATATATCCATGAATTTCATAACCAAACTACCTCGCACATCTTGTGGTCATGATAGCATATGGGTGATCGTTGACCGATTGACCAAGTCGGCATAGTTTATACCAATACGTGACACTTACAAAACATCAATGTTAGCTCGTATATACATTGATGAGATTGTGAGTCGTCATGGCGTACCTCTGCATATCATATCCGACCGAGACGCTTATTTCACTTCGTACTTTTGGTCGTCTATGCAAGAACTCTTGGGTACTCAACTGGATCTAAGCACGGCTTACCATCCTTAAACGGATGGTCAAACTGAGCGAACCATCCAAACCCTATAGGATTTGCTACGTCTTTGTGTCCTTTACTTTGCTGGTGACTGTGATACGCATTTACCCCTCGCACAATTTTCGTATTATAACAGTTACCACTCGAGTATCAAGATGGCACCTTTCGAAGCGCTTTATGGTCGTAAATGTCGTTCCCCGATCTGCTGGACTGACATTGGTGAAAATTTCATTACTGGTCCTGAACTTATACAAGAAACGACAGATAAAGGCTCCATGATTCGCAAGAACCTTGAAGTGGCTATGTAACACCCGGTTATTTATCTATTTTAAAGTCGACGAAAGAAGAAAAGAAATAAAGTCCGAAACCGGGGGACCAAACTCGCCAACACACGAAAGTTGGACAAATGGGGACATAATAAGGGAGAGGGCAGCCCATTTCCCCCTCCCCATACACACTTTTCAGCCACAAAAGAAAGAGAGAAGAGAGAAAGGAAGAAAAGAGGAAGAAAGGGTTGATTCGGGTCGATTCGGGCTCGAAATTCATCGTGTAGCTAGTCCAAACGAAGCTCTTCATCTTCTTATTGTTTGTGTGAGTTCTAGGACCCCTCTTTTACACGTTTTGAATGATCTTGGGACTGGAACACATAGTAAACCCGGTTTTGAAAATGTGTGTTTGACCCATTTGGGTGTGATTGTGTATAGTGTGTTTAGAGTGTGATTTTGGGCTTGTGTGTGCTTGAATGGTGTCATAGTATGCTTCTCTAAGGTTTAGGAGGGTTTATTTGGGCTTAGAATGAGTTTGGAAGGATTTCGAGGTCGGATATCACGACTGTAGTTTGGGATGAACTATAGTCTGCTCCCAGCTAGGGCTAGGCGACTGGAAGGCCAATCGGCTGACTGAGGGACGACTGATGTTCAATCGCAAGAATGAGGTTCAATCGCATGACTGGGGGTCCAGTCGCATGACAGGTCATACGACTGAGGGTCCAGTCGCATAGGTGCTCAGTCGCATAGCTGTTCAATCGCACGATTGAGAGCTCAGTCGCATAGGTTCATTCGCATAGTGTCCAATCGCACGTTTGTGGGTCCAATCGTACGATTAGAGGTTCAGTCGCATTGGAGTTCATCCGCATTGGTTTAGTCGCATGATTTTTAGTCGCATGGAGGCCATGCGACTGAAGGGTGCCCAATCGCCCAAATAGGGTTGTTGTGTACTGTAACACCATCAAATTTCTAACATAATATAATAAGAAGGGTGCTACTAGTTGGGTTATTATAGCGATTCAGAGATTTACAAACGCAGCGGAATTTTATATATATTAAAACTTTTTACATAGTTAACAATATTTACAAGACTTTAACCGACATTTCAAAACTTTGTTAAACTTCAGATACATCATTCCCAAAACCCAACGTTTGTGGCCAGTATCATACACCATAACCGGAAGTTAACTCTGTGGGGGACATCATGAACACCTCGATTACTACCTGGCATGCATAAGAAAACAAACACAAAATCGGATAAACTGGTGAATTCTAACATACACCACATTTTAATAAGAATAACCCATCAACTGTTACCACACCGAATGATTCACACACACATTCATCAGTCAATTTATTTATTCCAGTATTGATATGCATATCGAATACCCACAAGGTATTTATGGACATCTTTTTATCAATTTTAATTTGGTGGGTCAAACCTCCACCTCACGCGTTGACAGGTCAAACCTACGTCTATAGTTTGGTGGGTCAAACCTCCACCTCGCGCGTTGACGGGTCAAACCTCCGTCTATAATTGGCGTTGACGGGTCAAACCTCCGTCTATAGTTGGTGGGTCAAACCTCCACCTCGCCATTCACCACAATTTACCACTTTCAACTCATATTCACATCTTTATTTATTTATATGCATGCCAGTGCCCGATTTTGTCAAAACAACATTGTCAAGTGACATTAACACATCAAAAGGGCAATTAGAACTCACCTTAATGTTTTCAGCAAGTGATTTTCAATCCAAATACACTAGGGCAGCTAAAACTTCTCCTTCTCACAGCAAATCTAAAACAACAACCCTAACTTAATCAAACCACCCCTAGCAGACCACTTCACACGACTCAGACTATGCGACTGGACTCATTCGTACGACAGAACATGCGACTGAGCTTAGTCGTACGAATGGACCATACGACAGAGGTGCGAATGAGCTATAACAGGGTTTATGCGAATGACCTCCATTCGTGCGATTGGTTCATACGACTGAACTTCAGTCGCACGATTGAACAATACGATTGTCTCAGTCGCACGTATGGGTCATGCGACTGGGCTCATTCGCTTGAAACGGATCAGCAGCTGTGTTCTTGACATATTTGATCCAAAAACTCGAGTTTTAACCGTTCAGATTATGCCATATTCACAACAGAACATATACACGTCATTTACAACCGTTTCGGGTCCTTATTTCATCAAACTTCACAAAACTAGGATCCGAACCCTCACTTTTTAACTTAACAGAAAGATATAACAAAAACCCAGATTTAAAACAAGTTTTTGGATCAATTTCAACCACATACACAGCTTAACATATTCAAGAATCGATCCGTACCAAGCAAAACTTACCAAAACGGAGCTAATTCAGTCAATTTGGCAAGAACAGGGGTGTTTGGGGTTCGAAAGGGACAAGGGGTGAGAATATAGCGGATAAAATCTGCTTTTAACACCCTTAACCGCCCTATTTATCCTACATGCCTATTTTTAGCCGACATACTCAATCGCACGACTGGCTTATTCGCACGACTCAATCGCGCGACTAAATCCATACGCCCGTCATTCGTGCGATTGAGCTTCATTCGCACATACGGCATACGACTGAACACTAATTTTAATTAAATAAATAAATATTGAACTTTTGGATGTTACATGTACGAGGAGAGGCATAGTTTAATTACTGACTTTCGGGGAAAAGAGTAGGGGTAAGTAATGATGTGGCAGTTCCCGTAAGTACATGTAAGATGGCCGTCAAGGCTTTAGAAGTCATGTTGGGCATGATGATGATAGTGTTACATGTTATGCATGATGTATGTTATGTTAAGTATGATGTTGCCATGTATGATGGTGATGACTGATGATTGGTAAATGTCGATGTTCCTTGTTTCGATACGTGTTTATCTTTCCATGGCTTTACGTATTATGAATAATAAATGTAATGAAAGTATTATGTAACGTAAAGTGAAAGATAAGGAAAGAGGAACATAATGAACGAATGCATGCATTAATGAATGAACGAATGAATGTAAGAAAGGCTTGCAAGCAAATGTAAGGAGGTGCACACCCAATGAAGGTGTTAGCTCAACGGTGTACGGGTTAGCTACCCCGAAGGATGCACACTAGGGTCCAATCTTTGTGATTGACCATATGTACGAGATCCTTGCCGCTTACCCTAGGTAACTGGATCAGCTTCGTGCACAATGTTCGTGATTTAATTACCACAGGTCCAGCACCAGCACTCGTGCACAATGTTCGGGGTATCGCACATGGCATTGATCCAAATGAAAGAGGAAAGATAAGTGGTGCATGTACTTACCCTAGGTGACTGGATCAGCTTCGTGCATAATGTTCGTGATTAATTACCACAGGTCCAGTACCAGCACTAGTGCACAATGTCCGGGGTATTGTACATGTCATCGAAAGTAATGAACGTATGAATGAACGTAACGAACGTACGGATGAATGTAATGAATGTATGAACGAAAGTAAGAAACGTACGAACAAAGGAAAGAGTTTATGAATGAATGTGAATGTTAACGGTGAATGGTAAATGAACAAAAGCTAATGAATGAATGATGAAGATAATAATGATATTATTTATGTGTACGTATGTTGTGTGACCGCATGTATGTAAAAAATGGTTTAACGAAAGAAAAGTATGTTTTATTATAAAACTAGAACTCACTCAGCAACGCTGACTTTTATGTGTTTTCCAGTTGGCAGGTAGTGTTGCTGAGGATGGCACGAGGCGGCTACTCAGCTCTTTTGGGATGGCATCCATTTATAGAATGCTTTTGTGATGTAATACAACAGTGTATTTTGTAAACTAACTGATGATGTATTATTGGCAAAAGTATTTACAATGAAACGAGATGTCTTTTGAATGTTTCCGCTGCATGATTTTTGTAATGATTATAAAATGATGTGTTTTAAGCGCGATGATGACCAGCTGTGAGGTGCTCGGGAACGGGGCCTTACAAGTTGGTATCAGAGCCAAAGTTTAAGTGAAATGGGTAAAATTTCAAAATAAACCTTAACTTAAACTGAGAATGAGACGGAAAGGGATGAGATGCCAATTTGAGTAGCTGCGTGCCATCATGTATTTCTTAAAGTTAACCGGTAGTATGTGCGCATGTTATGTGTTTATGTGTTGCTTGTAGATTTAGATACTAATATAGTCAGGACAGGTAATGCTCGAGGTGCGAAGAGTACAGTAAGTGGCTAATCACAACTGGCCACTGTAATTAGGGACTTACTATACTTGACATAAATAGAGCTATTCCCTTGAATGACCGTGTTGGTGTTTGAATCTTTCAGTGTTTGATAGAGGATGGCCGGTGGTAGATCATCCAAAGCCTCACGTGGTGGGCTTGCTGCTGCAGCGTGGCCCAAAAGAGGCAGGCCTAGAGTTGAGAAGGTGGTTCCTGAAGAACCCGAGACCCCTCATCCGGAGGGTGTAGATGAGAGCGCCAACTTGAGAGCCTCGGTAAAAGAGGCTGTAGTGGAGGAGGTTCATCAAGTCATGAAGACGATCTTACCGTCTGTGGTGACTGAGGTGATTAAGGCTGTACGGGAAGGAGAACAGAAAGAGAGGAATAGGTCCTCAGGGAGACAGGAGCAACCGGAGCCGGAAACGGTTCCTTCTGATGAAGAAGAAGAGGAGGAAGAGGAGCCTACGCTGGAGGCGGCACGAGGCTATAACTACGGGTCGTTTCAAAGGGGTGAGAATATAGCGGATAAAATCTGCTTTTAACACCCTTAACCGCCCTATTTATCCTACATGCCTATTTTTAGCCGACATACTCAATCGCACGACTGGCTTATTCGCACGACTCAATCGCGCGACTAATCCATACGCCCGTCATTCGTGCGATTGAGCTTCATTCGCACATACGGCATACGACTGAACACTAATTTTAATTAAATAATAAATATTGAACTTTTGGATGTTACATGTACGAGGAGAGGCATAGTTTAATTACTGACTTTCGGGGAAAAGAGTAGGGGTAAGTAATGATGTGGCAGTTCCCGTAAGTACATGTAAGATGGCCGTCAAGGCTTTAGAAGTCATGTTGGGCATGATGATGATAGTGTTACATGTTATGCATGATGTATGTTATGTTAAGTATGATGTTGCCATGTATGATGGTGATGACTGATGATTGGTAAATGTCGATGTTCCTTGTTTCGATACGTGTTTATCTTTCCATGGCTTTACGTATTATGAATAATAAATGTAATGAAAGTATTATGTAACGTAAAGTGAAAGATAAGGAAAGAGGAACATAATGAACGAATGCATGCATTAATGAATGAACGAATGAATGTAAGAAAGGCTTGCAAGCAAATGTAAGGAGGTGCACACCCAATGAAGGTGTTAGCTCAACGGTGTACGGGTTAGCTACCCCGAAGGATGCACACTAGGGTCCAATCTTTGTGATTGACCATATGTACGAGATCCTTGCCGCTTACCCTAGGTAACTGGATCAGCTTCGTGCACAATGTTCGTGATTTAATTACCACAGGTCCAGCACCAGCACTCGTGCACAATGTTCGGGGTATCGCACATGGCATTGATCCAAAATGAAAGAGGAAAGATAAGTGGTGCATGTACTTACCCTAGGTGACTGGATCAGCTTCGTGCATAATGTTCGTGATTAATTACCACAGGTCCAGTACCAGCACTAGTGCACAATGTCCGGGGTATTGTACATGTCATCGAAAGTAATGAACGTATGAATGAACGTAACGAACGTACGGATGAATGTAATGAATGTATGAACGAAAGTAAGAAACGTACGAACAAAGGAAAGAGTTTATGAATGAATGTGAATGTTAACGGTGAATGGTAAATGAACAAAAGCTAATGAATGAATGATGAAGATAATAATGATATTATTTATGTGTACGTATGTTGTGTGACCGCATGTATGTAAAAAATGGTTTAACGAAAGAAAAGTATGTTTTATTATAAAACTAGAACTCACTCAGCAACGCTGACTTTTATGTGTTTTCCAGTTGGCAGGTAGTGTTGCTGAGGATGGCACGAGGCGGCTACTCAGCTCTTTTGGGATGGCATCCATTTATAGAATGCTTTTGTGATGTAATACAACAGTGTATTTTGTAAACTAACTGATGATGTATTATTTGGCAAAAGTATTTACAATGAAACGAGATGTCTTTTGAATGTTTCCGCTGCATGATTTTTGTAATGATTATAAAATGATGTGTTTTAAGCGCGATGATGACCAGCTGTGAGGTGCTCGGGAACGGGGCCTTACAAGTTGGTATCAGAGCCAAAGTTTAAGTGAAATGGGTAAAATTTCAAAATAAACCTTAACTTAAACTGAGAATGAGACGGAAAGGGATGAGATGCCAATTTGAGTAGCTGCGTGCCATCATGTATTTTCTTAAAGTTAACCGTAGTATGTGCGCATGTTATGTGTTTATGTGTTGCTTGTAGATTTAGATACTAATATAGTCAGGACAGGTAATGCTCGAGGTGCGAAGAGTACAGTAAGTGGCTAATCACAACTGGCCACTGTAATTAGGGACTTACTATACTTGACATAAATAGAGCTATTCCCTTGAATGACCGTGTTGGTGTTTGAATCTTTCAGTGTTTGATAGAGGATGGCCGGTGGTAGATCATCCAAAGCCTCACGTGGTGGGCTTGCTGCTGCAGCGTGGCCCAAAAGAGGCAGGCCTAGAGTTGAGAAGGAGGTTCCTGAAGAACCCGAGACCCCTCATCCGGAGGGTGTAGATGAGAGCGCCAACTTGAGAGCCTCGGTAAAAGAGGCTGTAGTGGAGGAGGTTCATCAAGTCATGAAGACGATCTTACCGTCTGTGGTGACTGAGGTGATTAAGGCTGTACGGGAAGGAGAACAGAAAGAGAGGAATAGGTCCTCAGGGAGACAGGAGCAACCGGAGCCGGAAATGGTTCCTTCTGATGAAGAAGAAGAGGAGGAAGGGGAGCCTACGCTGGAGGCGGCACGAGGCTATAACTACGGGTCGTTTCAAAGGTGAAAGCCCCCTACTTTTGATGGTAACAGCACTGCTGCGGCTGCTCACCGGTGGGTGAGAGAAATGGAGGTTGTTTTGAACATCAGCGAGTGCCTAGAGGATCAGAAAGTAAAGTTTGCTGCCCATTCTTTTGTGGACTCGACTCTGTGCTGGTGGGACAATATAGTCCAAGCCGAGGGTAGCAGGGCTATTGGGAGGATGAGATGGTCGGAGTTAAAGAAGTTGGTTATTGAGGAGTTTTATCCTCACCAGGAAATGGATAAGGTCGAGAGGGAGTTCCTGCAGCTGGAGGCGGGAACGATGACACACCAGCAATACACCACAAAGTTCAACGAGATGGCACGTCTGGTACCGGATCAGGTGACACCTCTATCTCGAAAGATCAAGAGGTATATTCAAGGTTTGTCGGGGGACATTTGCAGGCATATGATCGCTGCCCGACCGAGCACGTTTAGGTCGGCGATGGACTTGGCGGGAAGACTGTATGATGAAAGGGCTGTAGTGGTGGTGGCTGAAGGTAGTAACAAGAGTGGTGGTGATCGAGACTGGAAGGGGAAGAGGTTTGGTCAGGGTGATGCCTCGACGGGTAACAAGAAGGCACGGGTGGATGATCGTCGTGTAGCCACGCCGGGTACGGGATTGAGAAAGTGTGGCAAATGTGGGAAAGAGCACAGTGGGGAGTGTAGATGGGGGTTGAAGTGTGGGAAGTCTGGTTATATGGCTAGAGATTGTAGGGGCGCGAGGTGCCTCAACTGTGGGGAAAGTGGTCATATGAGTAAAGACTGTAAGAAGCCAAGGGCTGAGGGTTCCGGCGTGAAGAAGACAGGGAATGAAGGACCGAGGGCAAGTGCCAGGGCATTTACGATGACACAGGAGGAGGCTAGGACGGACCCTGATGTTGTGCCCGGACGTTCCTGGTGAACCAAACTTTAGCTTCTGTGTTGTTTGATTCGGGTTCCAGTAGAAGTTTTATTTCTGCTGCTTTCTGTGCTAAATTGCCCGTTAGTAGTAGATGTGTTGAGGCACCATTTGATGTAGAAACTGCCATAGGTAAGTCTACCAGGATTTCAGAGATGATAGAGGGTTATGATGTGGAACTAGAGGGTCATAAATTTCCGGTTAGACCGTTCGTGATGACCTTAGGTGGTTTCGATTTAGTTCTTGGGATGGATTGGTTAGCGGACTTCAAGGTGAATATAGTGTGTCGAAAGAAGATGATTCGCCTGATAGCGCCTGACGGGAGCTCGGTAACTATTTATGGGGATCGGGTCACGACGATCCCGAAAGTGATCTCAATGGCGGTGGCGGGAAAGTGCATGAGGCGTGGATGTAGTGCCTACTTGGCATATGTGAAGGATGTGGATACGCCCACACCACAACTGACTGACGTACCGGTTGTGTGTGACTTTCCAGATGTGTTTCCCGAAGACTTGTCAGGAGTGCCACCTGACCGAGAGATCGAGTTTCAGATTGATCTAATACCGGGTGCCCAACCTGTTGCCAAGGCACTGTATCGGTTGGCTCCGACAGAGATGAAAGAGTTGATGGAGCAGTTGCAAGAGGATGTGTATAAGAAGGACGGTAGAATGAGGATGTGTATAGACTACCGTGAGCTGAACAAGTTGACAGTGAAGAATCGGTACCCGTTACCGAGGATTTTGATGATTTGTTTGATCAGCTTCAAGGAGCCAGTTGGTTTTCGAGGATAGATTTTCGATCTGGCTATCATCAGTTGAAGGTGAAGGAGCAGGATATCCCTAAAACAGCTTTTCGCACGTGCTACAGTCACTACGAGTTTCTTGTCATGTCTTTTGGTTTGACCAATGCACCAGCTGCTTTTATAGATCTGATGAACCGAGTGTGTCGGCTGATGTTGGATAAATCAGTGATCGTGTTTATTGATGATATCCAGATTTATTCAAAGAGCGAGATAGAGCATGCCGATCACATTCGAGAGGTGTTGGAGACGTTGAGAAGGGAGAAACTGTATGCCAAGTTCTCCAAGTGTGCGTTTTGGTTGTGCGAAGTTCAATTCTTGGGTCACGTGGTGAATCCGGAGGGGATTATGGTGGATCCGGCAAAGGTGGATGCGGTAATGCAATGGAAGTCTCCGAAGACGCCATCCGAGATTCGCAGTTTCTTGGGTTTGGCGGGCTACTACAGAAGATTCATCCAAGACTTTTCCAAGATCACTTGTCCACTAACCAAGTTGACCCGTAAGGATGTAAAGTTTGTATGGGGTCAAGCTCAAGAGAAGGCGTTCGAAGACTTGAAGACGAGATTGACCCAAGCTCCTATTCTGTCATTACCGATAGAAGTGAAGATCTGGTTGTTTATTCTGATGCTTCCTACTCGGGATTGGGGTGCGTGTTGATGCAGAGGGGAAAAGTTATAGCCTACGCATCCCGACAGTTGAAAGTTCATGAGGTTAACTATCCTACTCATGACTTGGAGCTAGCAGCAGTGGTCTTTACGTTAAAGATTTGGAGGCACTACCTGCATGGGACGAAGTGCACTATTTTCACTGACCAAGAGCTTGAAGTATTTCTTTGAGCAGAAAGACCTGAATATGAGGTAGAGGCGATGGTTGGAGCTTATAAGGATTATGATTGCGAAATTCATTATCATCCGGGCAAAGCCAACGTGGTGGCGGATGCCCTTAGCCGAAAGGAAAGGCCCGAGCCGATCCGGGTGAAGGCGTACCAACTGATCATGACCTCTGATGTGATGAAGCAGGTCAAAGAGTTTCAAGATGAGGCTTTGAAAGAGGATCGTCTTAACTCTGAAAGGATGAGAGGTCTGGTTGCGGAATTGGGTGAAAACACACTCGGTGTTAAAACCCGATTCGGGCGGATGTGGATTCCTCGTTTTAGGGATCTACGGGTGAAGATTATGGATGAAGCTCACAAGATTCGATACTCCATTCATCCAGATGTATCAAGACATGAAGAAAGATTATTGGTGGCTGGGTATGAAGCGTGACGTGGTGGAGTATGTGAGCAAGTGCCTTACTTGCTTGCAAGTGAAGGCCGAGCATCAGAAGCCGTATGGAAAGATTCAACCTTTGGATATACCGGAATGGAAGTGGGAGCACACCACTATGGATTTCATCATGAAGTTGCCATGTACTCCGAAAGGGTATGATGCTATATGGGTGATTGTTGACCGCTTGACGAAGAGTGCTTACTTCCTACCGATGCGCGAGACATATTCATCTTAGTGGTTGGCGGATCTTTTCATTAAGGAGATTGTGACTCGTCACGATGTGCCGGTGTCTATTGTGTCTGATCGTGGCACCCGGTTTACATCCAAATTCTGGAAGAAATTCCATGATGCGATGGGGACGAGGTTACACATTAGCACAGCTTATCATCCCCAAACTGATGGTCAGTCAGAAAGGACCATTCAGACACTGGAAGACATGCTTCGGGCATGTGTTATTGATTTTAGGGGAAGCTGGGATAACCACCTACCGTTAGCTAAATTCTCATACAACAACAGCTATCATGCCAGCATTGGTATGCCACCTTATGAGATGTTATACGGTAGGAGATGCAGAACACCAGTTTGTTGGGGTGATATTGGTCATAAAGATTTAGGAAGCGTCGAGGTGATCGAGGCTACGACTAAAAAGCTCGAAAAGATCAAGCCCTTCATGAAGGCAGCCAAAGATAGACAGAAGTCATATGCTGATAAACGATGCAGACCGATTGAGTTTCGGGTGGGTGATCGAGTCATGTTGAAGGTCTCACCTTAGAAGGGTATCATTCGGTTCCGCAAGCGGGGCAAGTTGAGCCTGAGGTATATAGGCCTTTTTCGATTCATTTCTCGAGTAGGAGTGGTGGCCTATGAAAGGATCTCAGCATCTAGTTTGATCAATTAGATTAGATTTGTAGCGGAATTAGCACACGAATTAACAAATTTAAACAAGAACACAATAGATTTATCAATGAATCAGTACGGTTATAGAATAAGAGAGAGTTTCTGCACAAAGGATGTATTTCATTCAATATATGCTTCGGCCAGATTACAATTAGGTCATATTTTCTATTATAGGAAAGATGACGTCAGCTGATGTCACTTGATAGTGACATCTAACTGTTATTATAACAAACTACTGAAAGTTAACACAACTACTGAAGATGTCAAACAACTGACATCTTCTTACAAAATACTAAGTGTTAACTATCACTACAACTACTTAAAAGAAGCTACTGAAACTACAACGACTGAAGAACATGCTCTTCAGTCGTTTTACAAGTACTGAAAAAGAAATGAAACTACTGAAAAGAAAAGACTGAAAGGAAACCATCACAACAACTGAAGAATACTTCTTCAGCTGTTGTGACAAAGTCTGAAGGATTCAGTACTTGGACTTCAGACTTGAACTTCAGTTGTTGTCATCAGCTGATGTCTTCAGTTGTTGTCATCAGCTGATGTCTTCAGTTGTTGTCATCAGCTGATGTCTTCAGTCTTTGTCTTCAGTCTTTGTACTACAGCTGTTGATCTTCAGTACTTTAGTCTTCAGCTGTTAATCTTCAGTACTTTAGTCTTCAGTTGTTGAAGTCTTCAGTACTTTAGTCTTCAGCTTTTGATCTTCAGTACTTTAGTCTTTAGCTGTTGAAGTCTTCAGTACTTTAGTCTTCAGCTGTTGATCTTCAGTACTTTAGTCTTCAGCTGTTGAAGTCTTCAGTACTTTAGTCTTCAGCTGTTGATCTTCGGTACTTTAGTCTTCAGCTGTTGAAGTCTTCAGTCTTTATCAAACAGCTGATAAGGCTTTCAGCAGTTGTTATGATGTCTTGTGGGACTTAAAGGTTTTCCTGATCTGGCTCATTAGTTCTTTTAGTCCAACAAACTCCCCCTGAACCAATGCAGCCAAAACCTTTAAGCTTATTGAAGTGTCCCACTTATTAAGGCAGAAAGATTGGTCTTTTGTCTTCTAGATCAGCTCAGAAGTGACCCTTGTCACCATAGGCCTGGAAAGAAGTCTCAAGAATCTGATTGGAAAAGGATGGATGGGAACTCTGTCTTGGGGAATTGGACACTGAGCTGTTACCCCATCCATGAGATCTACTTCCCAACTATAAGCCTATATGATTCTCTGGTGTAGGCTTCCAAAAATACAATCTGTTCCTCCATGGTTAGCTCTTCAGCCTCACCTTCAAAGAATCCTTCTGGCCCATAGAACTCAGATAGGTATTTGACCTGTTTTCCATTTTTGAGTTCCACTGTTGTGATCTCTCTGTAAGCAAACTCATCCGGGTGATTACCCTCAAGTAACAGTTGGAGCTCATCCTTCCTGATTTCATTAAGCCTCTTATACACCAGCCCCTTTTTCACCATTCTATTTTCCAGCATCTTTTGTGGGGGCATATTAGATGTATAGGTCTTCTTGAAATCTTCAAGGTTCTCCCAGGGTGATACTACAATGGCAAGTGTGATCGCTGCATCTACAATCCTTTTCACTTGCCTATTGTATCTCTGTGGGATGTCTTTCTTTTGGATCCTGTGAGACACCCTGGGATCAGGCCAAATCCTCACTCTCTCTTTCTGATACTGAAATGTCTGCCTAAGAGTGTACAGCCTCTGAGCATGTTTCCTCAAGCTAATGATTGATGAGGTGGCTGCATATGCTTTGTCTACCCTCTTCAACAACTCCTCATCATGATGTTTGTGAAGCTCTTCTTCTTCTAGCTTTACTTTCACAGTCTGTCTTTGAAGCTCAGGAGTGATTGTCAGAGGGAGACTTTTGGCCTTAGGCAACTGAATGACAGCTGAGATTGGCAGCCTGTCCTCATCATCATCATCATCATCTTCTTCTTCTAGCCTTAACACCCTTCTCTTCCTCTTCAAGGGTGCATCATCAGCTATTGGTTTTGTAGGAGAGGGAGTTGGTTTAATGGGTTGTGGTAGTGGTTGTTTTGGTGTGGGAATTTTGCAGGCTGTTCTAGCAGTTTGGATGTGAGTGAGGCTTTGGTTTGTTTGGCTAGAGCAGTCCTGTTCCTAGCACTGGCTTCACTCAGGGCTTCTATGACCAGCCCTTTGGTATATTCTTCAGACGAACAAATCTTGGTGGTTATTGCCAAGATGTTGTCCCTGGACCATGACTTGATCTCCAGGACCATGACTTGGTACTGGGGACTTCCTGCCTCAGGATTAGAACCTTTATCGGCAGTTGCCTCTGGTAAGGACTTAGCTATAGTACCAGCTTCATCCTGCTCATGTGCTGAATCAGGGGAAGTGGCAGCCTCACCAGATGTTCTAATCTCCTCTTCCACACTGGGAGATTGAACATGATAATCCCTATGCTGTGAGCTCTCAACAACACTTGGTTCCTCCCGCTCATCGGTTAGGGTTTGCCCAGTTGTTAGAGGTTCCTGGGAGAGGGTGGAGTGTTGAGCTCAGTCAGCATTTTTGCAATAATAAGGGTTGGACTTTGAGGGGCGGTTGCAGTGGGAGATGGGTAGAAGCAGTGTGCACCCGGGGAGATTGGTGCTTTTCAATGATAACCTCCTCAAGTGAGAAAGGTTCCAGATGTGTGGGTGCCCCTAATGTGGTTGCTACAGGCTCCTGTTGAGAGGATGCCTGAGCGGTTGAGGTTGGTGGAGTCCTTGTATCTACTGGGGGATTAATGCCAGTAGATATATCCTGCCTTTGTGTTGCAGGGGCATTCTCAGGGGACTCATCTCCCTAAGTAGCCTTTTTGGGCTTTTTGGATTTGGGTTTAGTGGGGACTTTGAATTTGGAGGTGAAGGCTGTGGGTTCCTGCTGCGTGGCTTTTCGCAGCTTGGCAGCCTGTTTGAGTGTCTGGTCAGAGTTGTGCCTGGAGTATACCTCAGGCAATACAGCCATAGCAGGGACTCCAAGGCCAACAAGTCCCTCAGCTTTCAGCTGGTTCTCTATAATGGCCATTATGAACCGTGGATATAGTATCCATCGGTTAGCAAAAGGTTTGAGGCCATATCCTTATGTTCTAAAAATATTATTTTAGAAAAATTTAAGGCTTGTTGCTCAAGGATAGAAAATAATACCTGCTGCCACCTAGTTGACATTTGATCCCAAGAAGAAGTCTTAGGGGCTAGGCAGACATTCACCATATGAAAAATAAGGCGTTCAGCGTCATGGAAATGCTTCTTTAGAATGGTAGAAGCACTTAGGTTACCCTGGTATCCATGATGGGCAAAGGATAGATCAGTGGTGCCCTTTGGATATCCAGTGGGGAAGGTGGCATCATCCAGTTTTAGGGTTTGGCGAAGGATTGCCGGAGTGATGACCACCTTATGGTTGTTGACGAACGACTGGAGAGAGACCTCGGCGTCATTCTCTCCAGTGAGGTTGACGTTCGTCCAGAACTGTTGAAGAGATTCGGCATATATTGTTGGATTTAGAAGAAAGGCCGTTTGGTATTGGGAGTCGACCATAAGATCTATGGCATTGTCGAACTTGGTCCAGAATGGTGATTTGGTAAGGTAGTCAACATAGTTGTGTCTGGGTTTGAGCTGCATGGTCGCCATGAATGAGGAGAGAGGTTTCAGAGTTTTTGAACATTAGGTTATGAGAGAATAAAAAACTCTGAAGTTAGGGTTAGGTATTTATAATGGTTATGAAACAGCTGAAAGGAAACGACTGAAGGGTTTGGTGTTAGTCATCAGTTGTTTGAAACGACTGATGACATGGTTTTAACCTTCAGAGGTTATAAACGACTGAAAGCTTGGTGTTAGTCATCAGTAGTTGGAAACTACTGAAGACATGGTTTTGCTTTCAGACGTTGTAAACAACTGAAAGCTTGGAGTTAGTCATCAGTAGTTGTAAACTACTGAAGACAAGGTTTTGCTTTCAGAGGTTGTAAATGACTGAAGACTTGTTGTTAATCATCAGTAGTTGAGAACTACTGAAGATATGGTTTTCATCTTCAGACGTTGTAAACAACTGAAGGCTTGGTGTTAGTCATCAGTAGTTGTAAACTACTGAAAACATGGTTTTGCTTCAGTTGTTGTAAACAACTGAGAACTTGGTGTTAGTCATTAGTAGTTGTAAAACTACTGAAGACATGGTTTTGTCCTTCAGTTGTTTGGATATGAAACAGCAGATATTGAAATCAGCTAAAGAGTAAATTTTACTCATCAGCTGTTGTTGTTAATTTAGTTGTTTCATGCTGACCTCAACATTTATTCATCAGACTTTGTCTTAATTTCAGATGTTTCATTGGCCTTCAGCTCTTGTGAATATTTACTCTTCAGCTCTTGTGAACATATGTTCATAAGGTCTGATGAAATAAATTATTCTCCAGAGCTTGTGAACAAATATTGTCTTCAGTACTTATGTGTAAAATTACTCATCAGTACTTGTGGACAAAATTTGTTCTTCAGTACTTATTTGTGAAAACTAGGCATCAGTAGATATAACCACATCAGTAGTTGTAACTACATCAGCTGTTTTCAACAAATAATGCACTTCAGTACTTTGAAGTATTTTAGTCTTTAGTAGTTATGAAAAATACAGAAGACTAAATAACTCATCAGTACTTATATTTGACTTGTGTATACCAATGCTCATCAGTACTTGGCTGATCAGTAATAGTATCAGTCAATTTATTCCAGCTACAGCATACCAAGCCTTAGCACCAGATTTTGAAAAGTGGCACTATCTAAAGGCTTAGTAAATATATCTGCAAGCTCATCGGCACTAGGCACAAACTTTGGATCAATCAGACCTTTTTCATAGCAATCCCTAATAAAATGATGTCTGATCTCAATATGTTTGGTCCTAGAATGCTGGACTGGATTCTTAACAATACAAAGAGCTGAAGCACTATCCATTAGTAATGAAGTCTTAGTCTCTGTAATGCCATAATCCAATAATTGATTCTGAAGCCAGAGTACCTGGGATGTACAACTTGCAGCAGCAATGTACTCAACTTCAGCAGTGGATGTAGAAATTGATGTTTGTTTCTTACTCTGCCAAGAAACTAAACAATTGCCTAGGAATTGGTATCCTCCAAAAGTTGATTTTCTGGTCACTTTGCATCCTGCATAGTCACTATCAGAGAAAGCAACTAATTTGCAAGAATGCCCAGTGGAATACCAAAGTCCTAGTGATTGAGTACCTTGCAAATATCTAAAGATCCTTTTGACTGCAATCAAATGGGATTCTTTAGGTGCAGCCTGAAATCTAGCACAGACACATGTTGTAAACATAATGTCTGGTCTAGAAGCTGTAAGATACATCAAGGACCCAATCATACATCTGTAAAGGGTTTCATCAACCGCTTTACCTTTCTGATCAACATCCAGTTATGTGGTGCTGCTCATGGGAGTAGAACAGGGCTTACAGGTTTGTAAATCAAACTTATTCAAAAGATCTTTTGTATATTTGGACTGATGAATGAAGGTTCCATCAGTCCTTTGTCTAATTTGCAAACCCAGAAAGAACTGTAAGTCTCCCATGGCACTCATTTCAAACTTCTTTTGCATTAAGTTTGTAAATTCATCACACAACTGTGGATCAGAGGATGCAAAGATAATATCATCAACATAAATTTGAACAAGTAGCTTATGTTGTCCCACTTTCTTTATGAATAAAGTTTTATCAATGGAGCCTCTAGTGAAATTATTTTGTAGAAGAAAATTTGATAATGTTTCATACCAGGCTCTAGGAGCTTGTTTCAACCCATAAAGAGCCTTATCAAGCTTGTACACCCAATCAGGATGTTTATTGTCCTCAAAACCTGGTGGTTGACACACATAAACTTCCTCTTTTATTTTACCATATAAAAAGGCACTTTTGACATCCATTTGAAAAACTTTAAGATTGTGAAAGGCAGCATAGGCTAAGAACAATCTAATTGCCTCCAGTCTAGCTACAGGGGCAAAGGTTTCATCATAATCAATACCTTCTTCTTGTGCAAACCCCTGTACAACCAGCCTGGCCTTGTTCATAACAATTTGGCCCTTTTCATCTGTTTTATTCCTAAACACCCATTTAGTGTCTATTGCAAACTTACCTTAGGGTAAAGTAACAAGCTCTCACACTTGCTGCTTTTTGAACTGAAGAAGCTCAAGCTGCATTGCTTCAACCCATCCATTGTCTCGTAGTATAACATGGTAGTTCTTTGGCTCTTGCTGACTGATGAAGAGAGCATAGAAGCAAAAATTGGACAATTGACTTCTTGTTGAAACTCCAGCATTGATATCACCAATGATTTGAGATATTGGGTGATTCTTCAGCTCTTGATAAACAATGAGATCTGTGCAAGTGTTTGTAAGACCTTCAGCAGCAATAGATGGTGATGCAGATTCTTGAAACCATGTTGTAGATGGCAACTCAAATGAAGTACAGGATTCAGAAATCTCATCAGCATTTGTTGTGGATGGAACTGCTGAAGCTACAGGAGCATCAGGTTTAGATGACTCAGGCAGTTGGTCACTAAACCTGAAAAGGTGAGTACTGACTACATCATCATCAGTACCACCAGGTGGAGAACTGTTGACAGGAGCAACAGCTGGAGCCTGATAAGGAACATATTGCAGTATGTCCAAATCAAATAACTCCACAGGGTTTTGTGAAATCTTGTCCTTTGGAGATTCATTAAACTTCATATGTAAAGTCTCTTCAACTATCTTTGTTCTGCAGTTGAAAACTCTATATGCCTTGCAAGTTGATGAATAACCAACAAAATACCCTGCATCCACCTTTGATTCAAACTTCTGGAGTGGATTGCTTGTGTTGAGAATGTAACAGGGACACCCAAATGCTCTAAAGAATGAAATCAAAGGGGCCAAATGATGTAGTACTTCATAAGGAGTCTTCATCAACCTTTGATTCACTAACACTCTATTGTGCATATAGCAAGCTGTGTTGATAGCTTCAGCCCAAAAGGTCAGTGGCAAACCTGAATCAGCCAACATTGACCGTGCAACTTCAATGAGGGTCCTGTTCTTTCTCTCCACCACTCTATTTTGTTCAGGAGTTCTTGGAATGCTAAACTGCCTCTTAATTCCCTTTGACAAGTAGAAGTCATCAAGTGTATGATTTCTAAATTCTGTGCCATTATCACTCCTCACACACTTGACTGGAAGGGAATACTACTTCTCCACATATAACACAAAGTTCATAATAGCTTTTGCAGCTTCATCTTTGGAATGAAAGAAGAAAGTCCATACAAATCTGGAGTAATCATCCATAATTACCAGACAGTATTTCTTCTTTGCCATGCTCATTACTATGACAGGACCAAAAAGATCTATATGCAGTAATTGCAAGCAGGTAGTGGACTTTGGCTCTTCTATTGGAGGGAATGAGACTTTGTGTTGTTTACCCTTTAAACAAGCAGTGCAGTTGTCTTCATATTTTAACTCCTTCGTAGGCAACCCTCTTACTAAACCATGGTGTATCAGCTGGTTCATGTTTTTGAGATTCACATGACCCAGCCTTCTATGCCATAGAGTAGATTCTTGAGGAGAAGCCTTGGAGAATAGGCAAGGATGGCCTTTTAGATCTATTTTCTTGGAGAGATCTAAGGCATATACTCTTCCTGTCCTGTTGGCCTTCAGGAGAGTATGATCATCCAACACCTTGTCAATCAAACTCAGAACTTTGGATGATAGAATCTTGCAGTTCTGACTGGTGAAAAGAGCAACATGGCCTTTATCACACATTTGACTGACACTCAAGAGGTTGTACTTGAGATTCTCCACATGGTTAACATCATCAAACCTTATTTCCTCATTAGAAACAAAGCCTTTGCCGATGATGTAACCCTTAGCATCATTGCCAAAAGAGACAGACCCCTTCTTTCCTTGAGAGTAGTCATTAAGAAGAGAGCTGCTCCCTGTCATATGCATGGATCCTCCACTGTCTACATACCAGATGCTTCTTTGGCATGCTGAAGAACCCTGCAATCATCACAACAAATTAGTTAGATTTTGAGACCCAAACCTTTTTGGTTTTGGGTCTGTTCTCATCAACAGATGGTAAACTAACTGGTTTGTTATGAATAACAGCCTGAGGTGATAGAGATGGTGTAGAAGAGGAATCCTTTGGCTTGGATTTCCTTTTCTGTGATTTCAGCACAGGAGCATCTATTGGTTGACTCTCCCCAATAGATGTTGAACCATCATAACAAGTTGTGTCTAATTTTGTGATAAAGCCTTCAGCTCATCAGACATATTAGTACTTGAGTTTGATGGATTCCTGTGTTGTACCATCTTCCTTTGAGCAACCTCAGCTGTTGCCTGATTTACCCTTTCCTTTTTGGATTTCTTTTTGGACTTTAGGGTTACAGGTTTTGATGTTACTGGTACAAACTTGGTCTCAAACTCAGTTTTTATTTTCTACATTTTCTTTTTAATGGTCTCATTGTGTTTGAGTTTGGAGCCCTTTTTATACCAGCAATCATCAGTAAGATGATTGAATAAGCCACATATTTCACATGGCTTTTTCTTCATCTTTAATTGATCATCTGATGAAGAAGATGAAACTACTGAAGACTTGTTCTTCATCAGTTTAATATCAGTACTTGCAGTTTTCTTCCTTGCAGTACTTGCTTTCCTGATATCTTCTTCAGTAGTTTTCCCACCCTTTCTACTTGCAGTTTTCTTCCCTTCAGTACTTGCAGTAGAATGGGTTTGTTCTTCAGGTGTTATAACACCTGAAGTGATCAACCTTTTGATCATGTGAGTGTCATCATTTGAAACATCAGTTGTTTTTGCATCAGCTGATTGGTTTTGTGATGAATTAATGCTGACTTCAACCTCTGATGGTGCTGTATCAGATAGTAGATCACATGATAAGAAGGATTGGTTATTGCTTTCTCCTTCAGAGTCTACTTCTGCTCTGGAAGTAAAATCTGTAGGAGGAGCAGCGTGATTATAACCAATGCCAAACTTTACATTGGAAGCTGATTGCTTGCTGAGAAGCATTTCATAACCCTTGCAGGATTGTACCCAGCGATCACACTCTACCTGGGTAGCTGCAAGTGTTTCCTTGAGGTCTCTATACTTCTCTAGAAGTACCTCTTCCCTAGCCTTATCATCAGTGATTTGGCATTTAAGTTTATAAATCTCATCATTCTTATCATTAAGCAAGACTCAAATTCAGCTTTTCTTTTGGAAATTATTTGCTCTAGCTCAAGGTTTTGTTAATTAAAGCTACATTTGCTTCTCTAATAGATGCAAATGTGGATATGCATGATTCAGAACATAACTTGGCTTTGGCCTCAGAGGATACCTGTGATACTTGTGATATGGAGGCATTAGAGGATGAGCTATCAGCAGACTCCAGGGCCATGAGAGCAAGGTTTCCAAAAGGATTGTCACCACCATGTTGACTAGCACCAGGAAACAGTTGTTCATGACCAGACATATCATCTGGTAAACTGCTCCAGTCAACAACTCCTGGGGTGAAAAAGCTGTGTTGTTGAGGTTGAGATTGGTGATGAGATTGGGATGGTTGAGGCTCAGGAAGAGCATGTGGTTGTTGAGCAATGGGTGCTTGGACTTGACTGATCTGTGGCATGTAGAAGCAGGGGTAAGGATATGGCATAGGACTTTGAGGAACAAAGTATGCAGGTGATGACTGAGCTTATGATGGATGACCAGAACTGGTGGAATGTTGCCCTTTGTTCTGTGAGCTATTGCTTGGGAAGGTCATAAAGGGTGTAGATGAGTTAGATCCAGATGATCTACACTCTCTAGCAAAGTGTCCAAGCCAATGGCACTTGTGACACCTCAACTTGCTCTTGTCAAAACCAACTTTGGTTTTGCCAGAGAGTCCAGGGAATTTTCTACTAGTTCTTTTGTAGAACTTTTGAGTCTGATATTGATCATTGCCATTTGGCTCAGAATATCCATCTCTTCCAGATCATCATCTGGAATGCCCTTCAGATCCTCCATCAGAAAACACAAGTTATCACTGCTACCACCTGAACTACCATCAACTCCAACAAAAGCATGTTCAGTATTAGTAGAGAAATCAATATGCTCATCATAGGCACCCTCTGATGTAGCATATTCTGACTCCTGACCTATCAGTGCAGTTTTGCCTGATACAAAGTCATCAGTGAGCTTACCAGATGATGACAACTTCCTTTTCTGTTCTATCTCTCTTTCAAATGTAAGCAGTTTCCTATGAAGTTGGGTGAGAGATAGAGTGCTCAGATTTGCACTAGAGCGTAGGACAATAGTGTATGTGTCCCATCTCTCAGGCAGGGATCTGAGGAATCGGTTGTTCATCTGGCTGTTTGAATACTCTTGTTTAACCATTTTCAGCTCAGAAATCAAACATGAGAATCGCTCAAACTGTTGAGTCAGAGTCTCACCCTTCCTATGAGAGAATGTCTCATATTGTTGGGCAAGGATTTCCCTAGTGTTTGCTAAGACGTCATCAGTTCCTCCGAATTGTTCCTTCAGAGCAACCCAAAGATCATGAGCAGTTTCATGATGCATAAGCCCTGAATAGATTTCATTAGGCAGTGCCATGGCCAGAATTCCATGGGCTTTAGCATCAATTTCGAACAGCTTTAGATCTTCGTCCGAATATTGATCAAGTTTCTTCGGAACCTTCTCATTTGATTCAGGAACTCTCACCATAGGCTTGTATGGTCCATGCACCACTGATTTCCAACAACCAGCGCTGTTAATGGACAGATGATGGAGCATACGTCGTTGCCATATGTTATACTCACTCCTAACAAGCATCAGAGGCTTTGTTGAGGAGCCAGTATTGTGAGGATCATTTGTTGGTGTCGCCATTTCAGAATTCAGACAAAGTCAAGGTAAACTAAACAAATCTAGCTCAAAACCACTTAGAACCTCAAATTGAATGGCCAAAAGCAACAGAAACTCAATCTCTATAACCGATTCTTGCAAATTTGCTAATTCGATCAAACGTAGATAGCAAAAGAGCAGTTTCAATGATCAATTGTTAAATCGATCAATGATTAACCAGCTTGATACCATTTGAAAGGATCTCAGCGTCTAGTTTGATCAATTATATTAGATTTGCAGCGGAATTAGCACACGAATTAACAAATTCAAACAAGAACACAAGAGATTTATCAATGAAACAGTACGGTTATAGAATAAGAGAGAGTTTCTGCACAAAGGATGTATTTCATTCAATATATGCTTCGGCCAGATTACAATTAGGTCATCTTTCCTTTATAGGGAAAGATGACGTCAGCTGATGTCACTTGATAGTGACATCTAACTGTTATTATAACAAACTACTGAAAGTTAACACAACTACTGAAGATGTAAAACAGCTGACGTCTTCTTACAAAAATACTAAGTGTTAACTATCACTAAAACTACTGAAAAGAAACTACTGAAACTACAATGACTGAAGAACATGCTCTTCAGTCGTTTTACAAGTACTGAAAAAGAAATGAAACTACTAAAAAGAAAAGACTGAAAGGAAACCATCACAACAACTGAAGAATACTTCTTTCAGCTATTGTGACAAAGTCTGAAGGCTTCAGTACTTGGTCTTCAGACTTGAACTTCAGTTGTTGTCATCAGCTGATGTCTTCAGTTGTTGTCATCAGCTGATATCTTCAGTTGTTGTCATCAGCTGATGTCTTCAGTCTTTGTACTTCAGCTATTGATCTTCAGTACTTTAGTCTTCAGCTGTTGATCTTCAGTACTTTAGTCTTCAGCTGTTGAAGTCTTCAGTACTTTAGTCTTCAGCTTTGATCTTCAGTACTTTAGTCTTTAGCTGTTGAAGTCTTCAGTACTTTAGTCTTCAGCTGTTGATCTTCAGTACTTTAGTCTTCAGCTGTTGAAGTCTTCAGTACTTTAGTCTTCAGCTGTTGATCTTCAGTACTTTAGTCTTCAGCTGTTGAAGTCTTCAGTCTTTATCAAACAGCTGATGAGGCTTTCAACAGTTGTTGTGATGTCTTGTGGGACTTAAAGGTTTTTCTGATCTGGCTCATTGGTTCTTTTGGTCCAACAGCCTATAGATTGGAGTTACCAGATGAGTTAAGTGGAATTCACCTGACATTCCACGTATCTCATCCAAGGAAGTGTTTGGCAGATGAAGATATGATTGTTCCACTAGGGATATCAAAGTAGACAAACGGCTCAATTATGTGGAGCAACCAGTGGCAATCGTTGATCGAAAAGAGAAGAGGCTGAGAAATAAAGTGGTTCCTCTTGTGCGTGTACAGTGGAGGCACAGGAAGGGATCCGAGTCAACGTGGGAGACTGAGGAAGAAATGAGACAACTTTACCCACGCTTGTTCGAGGAATAACAAGTTTCAGGGACGAAACCTATATAAGGGGGGTGGACTTGTAACACCCGGTTATTTATCTATTTTGAATTCGACGAAAGAAGAAAAGAAATAAAGTCCGAAACTGGGGGATCAAACTCGCCAACACATGAAAGTTGGACAAATGGGGACATAATAAGGGAGAGGGCAGCCCATTTCCCCCTCCCCACACATACTTTTCAGCCACAAAAGAAAGAGATAAGAGAGAAAGGATGAAAAGAGAAAGAAGGGGTTGATTCGGGTCGATTCGGGCTCGAAATTCGTCGTGTAGCTAGTCCAAACGAAGCTCCTCATCTTCTTCTTATTTGTGTGAGTTCTAGGACCCCTCTTTTACACGTTTTGAATGATTTTAAGGCTGGAACACATAGTAAACCCATTTTTGAAAATGTGTGTGTTTGACCCATTTGGGTGTGATTATGTATAGTGTGTTTAGATTGTGATTTAGGGATTGTGTGTGCTTGAATGGTGTCATAGTATGCTTCCCTAAGGTTTAGGAGGGTTGATTTGGGCTTAGAATGAGTTTGGAAGGGTTTGGAGGTCGGATATCACGACTGCAGTTCGGGATGAACTGCAGTCTGCGCCCAGCTAGGGCTAGGCGACTGGAGGGCCAATCGGCCGACTGAGGGAAGACTGAGGTTCAATCGAATGACTGAGGTTCAATCGCACGACTGGGGGTTCACTCGCATGACAGGTCATACGACTGAGGGTCCACTCGCATAGGTGCTCAGTCGCATAGCTGTTCAATCGCACGATTGAGAGCTCAGTCGCATATGTTCATTCGCATAGTGTCCAATCGCACGTTTGAGGGTCCAATCGTACGATCAGAGGTTCAGTCGCTTGGGAATTCATCCGCATTGGTTTAGTCGCATGATGTTCAGTCGCATGGAGGCCATGCGACTGAAGGGTGCCCAATCACCTAAATAGGGTTATTGTGTACGAGGAGAGGCATAGTTTAATTACTAAATTTCGGGGAAAAGAGCAGGGAAAAGTAATGATGTGGTAGTTCCCGTAAGTACATGTAAGATGGTCGTCAAGGCTTTAGAAGTCATGTTGGGCATGATGATGATAGTGTTGCATATTATGCATGATGTATGTTATGTTAAGTATGATGTTGCCATGTATGATGGTGATGACTAATGACTGGTAAATGTCGATGTTCCTTGTTTCGATACGTGTTTATCTTTCCATGGCTTTACGTGTAACATTCTGTATTTTTAAGTTAAATTAAAGTTAACGTCATTTATTCTTGTAAGGACCATTGTTGCCTAGTATGAAACTCCATGGTTGTTTATGTTTAATTCTTTAAATTTTCTTAAATTCTTTAAATTGGAAATTAATAATGGTGATTATTACATATTAAATAAATAAATAAATAAATAATAATTATTATTATACAAATAATAACAATAATAATAATAACTAAGAATAATGATAATAATAATCTTAATAATAATGATAACAATAGTAGTAATAATAATAATGTTGACAATAATAATAACATCAGACAATATTTTGAATCTTTAAACTTGAGTTTAAAAAGTTTTTTTTACATAAAATGATAACATCCTAAACCCTAGGGGCCAAACCGTAAGTTAGTTTAAGACTAAAACCAAAGTTTTGGAAATTATTAAACAAAATTAAACTACAGGGACCTTTTGTGTAATTAATTAAAATTCATTCTCTTCCCCAACCAGCCAGGGGTCTCTTTGGAAGCGGTCTCTCTACCTATCTAGATAGAGGAAAGACTTGCCACCACCTACCCCTCCCAGACCCTGCTCTTGAGTGGAACATACTGGGTTTGTTTGTTTGTTTGTTTCTCTTCCCCAACCATCCCCCGTAATTTCGGCGGTATGCCGGTGAGGTCTCCAGCCAAGCTCCGGCCAAGGGTAAAACGTCCAAAATTGATCGGTTCAACCAAATTAAACCTTTCTCTTTCGAACATGAACCTGAATCGAACACATAACCGCCTATAAATCAACCGAATCGGTGGTTCCATTAAAAGAACACTTGAAACCGAAATGTTACAATCGAATCAACACAAAACCTGTTGAATTGGGTCATTTGGTTGATTAAAAACGTCCTAACAATCACTGCGAACTTGAATGTGAGACTTAATTCGAGTTAAACAATCATTTAATCCCTTAATCAAAACCGAAACGAACGAATCAAAGTCGATACCCATTCGGTACCTTAACGTACAAATTGAACCAATTAAACAGAGGGGAAAGCTTTCTTTCGACCCCTTTCAACTCTTTGTAACCCCAATTTCTCTAAAACTTCACACCTCCTTTGATTTCGAACCCATGTTTCTTCGCGAGTGAACCGAGGCAAACCTGAGCATAAACGCACCAATTCAATCGCAATCAAGTAAGTTAATTACATCTTTGTGATCGTTTAAGCATGGGGAGCAAAAGACCCATGGTTAATTGGTTACTAACATCGAATTGAGGTTCAATTTTGGGATTTGACGAATTAGGGTTCATAGGATTTGGGGGTTTTTGGTTGAGTTATGTTTATAAGAAATTAAAACGGAGATAAACCGCGTCTAAGGCCTTTGGTTTACTGGTAATGTGTGTGCATTGTGGACTTGAGGTCCAGGGTTCGAACCTGGGGACCCTCATTCCATTCTTTTGTTTTGATTCAAGTTTTTTAAAACATATAAAAGGATTCAGAAAATTGTTAAAAATAATTTTGTAAACTTGTATATTTTTAAAAATCATTTTACCAATTTCTATGAATTTATTTCTTGAATAATTTAAATATTCTATAAAACAAGAATTATATTTAGTTTATTATTATTTAACTTTTATTTATTTATTTTTATTCATTATTTTATGTATAAAGTAGACTCTAAATAATGATTTAAAACCCTAAATTATTACGACTCAAATATTATCTTTATGCTATTGTTTAAATCATAAGTATTTGAAAACACAATTTATAAAGGATTATTTAAACTTATATTTAAACTTTACTACCCATGAGTTTATTCATTGCTTTATAATAAAACGCTCGAATATTATATTTTCATTAAATCAAAACATAATCAACTCTATCATTTTATTTAATTTAGTTATTGAAACCCCCCAAATATCAATTGAAGCCCTAGATCCTGTTGAACCGTTAAACTCATTAGTAAACTTAAGCTTGTAATGTATATATTCTTAGGTACCTTGTGAAGGATTGCGTTGGAACGTTTATTATTCTTATTAATCTTCATTACATACTTATTTGACATGTGAGTTTTTCTTGTCCCCTTTTTTACTTTATTTCATACTATTTTGGGGTGAAACATGATACTTATACATCATACACTTATAAACATTTGAGACTTGTAAAGCACTTGCAATTCATATTTTTGTCATGGTTATTTGTGTTTTGTAAGTGATTATATAAGAAACATAGTTTGTTTACAATCATTAACTATTGCTAGCCTGGCGACGTCTTAGATCTTTGGACCTGACAAACCTATTTGGTGCTAAAGTCGATGTATTGACGACTCCTAGGGGCCGTATGCTTGTGCACTAGGGAACCAAATACACTTAGCCAATCTTATATACTTGTAATCAAGTCGAGGTTAGGTTGTAACGATATGTGTTCTATAACCTTACAAACTTATAACCTATGACATGAATTGCTACTTGTAACCTTTTCATATTATGTATGAAAACCTTGGAAACTCACCAACTATTTTAGTTGACCTTTTATTTTTAACATGTTTCAGGTAATCCTCAAGTTTAAATTGAACTTTTGAAGCTTGCATAATCTAGGACTTGGACCTAGTTAATGAAATAAAAAGACTATATTTTGTTATGTTATGTTTGAACTTATTTCTTGTTTGAGACTTATGTTGTAATTCCTTTTGAAACTTATAATTTTTAATATTTACATTTAAATATAGCGTTATGTGGCTGTGAACAATCTTAACTCTCACACCTCAACGATTCCGCCGTCAAGGTTGGGGTGTGACAGATTGGTATCAGAGCCCATAACTATAGGGATTTAGGTTATTAGAAATGGTGACCTAGGCTATAGCTTATGCATGAACCTTATAGAATGATATTCTTATTCTTGTAAATATACATATATGGTTTGCATGCTACATAATGCTATGTCTTCTTATGTGCAACTTGATGCCTTAGCATAGGTGTGCCTTATAATTATATAAACTTGGTTACTTGTCTCTCTAAACTTATCCTTGACTCTTTGACTCTCCCCGACAAATGAAACTTCCTAAACTTATTCTCGATGACATGTGGATCTACACTTATTATCGTGGGTTTAATTCCTTAGACTCTATGTCTAATCTATGAAAATCTTATCAAGGTTTTGATTTCGTGAACCTAAGAAATTTGTGTGACACATAGACACCTGTATTCTAGATTTCCTGGCAAAAGGCCTTCGGGCTATGGCAAGCATATCGTATAAATCTCATTACGAGACCACTTATGCTTACCTGGGGATTTCTAGGATAAGTGATAAACTATGGTCAACATACACAAGTTCTAAGGCAAATGGGTAAACTCACCTTGATGTGTCAACGTTTCCAAATGGTAATGCGTTACCAAATGGAACCATCCTATTCGTATTTTAAATATCAAAAATCCTTGGTTCCTTGAACTGGTTCATCATCAAAACTCTAATATCTTCTCATTCCTATCTTACAAAATATTCCCGTTAATATTGAACTCGTTATACTCCTCAATTCCTACGTTTAAACATCGTTGTACGTTGTGCGCCTTATCTAACTATTTCTATACCTTCAACAACGTGCACATGGATCTTAATATATCCAAAGATATTGGTCGTCTAAACCGAATGGTTTTCAAAACTTAAAATTGTTACTTAGGGTTTCAAATGTCCATAAAGTGTGTCCCATACCTGAAGTCATGCAATGCCGAAAGGTGGAATACCTGTATCTCGGGATACCTTGTCTAGGCAAGGTGTACACATAAATCTGTTTCGACCATTGAATCCGTTTATCTGACCTAGAACTCATGAGATGGGTGTTCGCTTATACGTACGCGTGTCTTCCGTAGAGTTGTGATTGACGTAACAATTTGAGAAGTCAATGCATTTCCCTTTAAATTGAACGGAACGTTTACATCTCATTATTATGTTGAATCGTTTCCGTCATTGATCTTCTTTTCCTGACTTGAACCATTCAAGATTCGAGAACCTATCACAATTAACTCTGTTATCCCAAACCTAAACCTTAATCCTAGCAAGCATGATTTTCTTTTCCTGTTAATGTTACATTGATATAATTTGAAATTTCTAAATTTCTAACCGATATTCTCTTCGTTTACTAAGTCGAGCTTTGTAAAATCTTCTAACCGTTTTGCATCGTAGGCAATGCAAGAGTCCGCAAGTTAACTTATGACTAAAGACACTCGTATCTCCTAAATGATTCTATCTCATCAAAACAGGGGTGACTCCCTTACTTTGGTGATGATTTTCCATTCGTCATTATTGTTCTTATGAAATTGTATCATCAAGACAGGAGTGAATTCCTTACCTTGATGACCATTTCTTCTTCTTGTTCGTGTGAAATTCGTACTTCATCAATAAAAGTCCCTCCTTAAAATAGGAGTGAATTTTCTACCTCGATGATGGTTTTCAACTTTTCTATTATGTGTTTTATGAAATCTCGTTCTCTGAATCGGGGTGATTTCCTAGTTCTGAGGACAGATTTTAATCATTTTCCTTTAGAACTCGTATTTCATGAATGAAACGATATCACCATAATAGGATTGAATCACGTACTTTGGGTGACAAATGTCAGTTCTCGATTGTCTTCTTGTGATCATGAAATTCAATCATCAAGATAGGCGTGAAATCCATACCTTGATGATAATTTCACCCGTTTAAAATTTTATGGATGGCATTTTTCTCAAATGAAATGACCTCATCAAATTAGAAGTGAATTCTGTACTTTGATGAAGCCTTTCATGTTGCTATATTTTGTTCTATTAAACTTGACCGTTAAGATAGGAGTGATTATCCTAACCTTAATGGTAAGTTACCCCATTTTATTCCTGTGGATCCTTAACAATTAGTTAGGATCAAGCTCTCGCTTGGTATTTAAGAGTCATACCTTGGGAAATACACCACCAAGCTAGGAGTGAAAACCACATCTTGGTGACTATTCCCATTCCTTGATCTCAAACTTACCAAGGTTTTCAAGACTTCAATTGACAAGAAACATGTAATAGCTTGAAAGGTGAACACCGTTATCTGATTTATCGACGATAGTGTTCCAACCATACAAGCTAAAACATGATTCATGAACCCAAAAGAAGTATTTGTCACCTTAGGGTAATCTTAGTTCCAATCCTGGAACATTTAATTTTAATTCGATTTCTCTTCTCGTGCCGTTATGTTTCAAATTGCCATTTGAACTAACTTTATGGAACTTTTTATTTCTTGCGTATCGATTTTCCTTTAGGTTATCATCAACACCTAATTGCACGATGATAACAATCCTAAAACGATCCTTCATACAAGATAAATCCATTATAAAGTTATGCCTTTCTGGTTATATCGATGTACGGTTATGTTCACGTGTTTGATGAACCGCGTGTGCAAGCCGTACCTGGGAAGCTATTTGTGATCATCTTTATCATCGAAATTCTGAATTATCTAAATTTTGGTCCGATCATGAATGACATCTCTGTTCCATTCCTTACCCATAATTAAGAATGCAATACCCGTCGTTTTGATTAAACTTTGAACTCCTCACCTTTAAAACATCTAAATCTCTATCATGATTGTGACTTACGGGACTTGTTATTATCTCCATCTCAATGCGGATATAAACATCGATAAAGTGATCATCAATTTTTCTCTTAAAGTCTAATATACCTCTGGAACCTATCATCATTTTTCAACGTCTCATGTGCCAAGCCTCAAAGAGTTAGTTGGTTAATGATAACATTCGTATTCCACTTGAAAAGTTCAAATTTGGATGCATCCTAAAAAATTCTATAATTCACAAAGGGAAGCATCTCACCCGTAAACGAACGTCAATCACAGTCCGTTAATGCACCTATCGTTCATCATAAGTCTCCTGTTCGTTTAAATTTCATTCTTAATTTCGGGACGAAATTCTTAAAAGTTGGGGAGACTGTAACATTCTGTATTTTTACGTTAATTAAAAGTTAACGTCGTTTATTCTTGTAAGAACCATTGTTGCCTAGTATGAAACTCATGGGTTGTTTATGTTTAATTCTTTAAATTTTCTTAAATTCTTTAAATTGGAAATTAATAATGGTGATTATTACATATTAAATAAATAAAAATAAATAATAATTATTATTATACAAATAATAACAATAATAATAATAACTAAGAATAATGATAATAATAATCTTAATAATAATAATAATGATAACAATAATAGTAATAATAATAATGTTGATAATAATAATAACATTAGACAATATTTTGAATCTTTAAACTTGAGTTTAAAAAGTTTTTTTACATAAATGATAACATCCTAAACCCTAGGGGGCAAACCATAATTTAGTTTAAGACTAAAACCAAAGTTTTGGAAATTATTAAACAAAACTAAACTACAAGGACCTTTTGTGTAATTAATTAAAAATTCTTTCTCTTCCCCAATCATCCCTCGTAATTCCGGCGGTATGCAGGTGAGGTCTCCGGCCAAGCTCCGGCCAAGGGTAAAACGTCCAAAATTGACTGGTTCAACCAAATTAAACCTTTCTCTTTCGAACATGAACCTGAATCGAACACATAACCGCCTATAAATCAACTGAATCGGTCATTTGGTTGATTAAAAACGTCCTAACAATCACTGCGAACTTGAATGTGAGACTTAATTCGAGTTAAACAATCATTTAATCCCTTAATCAAAACCGAAATGAACGAATCAAAGTCGAGACCCATTCGGTACCTTAACGTACAAATTGAACCAATTAAACAAAGGGGAAAGCTTTATTTCGACCCCTTTCAACTCTCTGTAACCCCAATTTCTCTAAAACTTCACACCTCCTTTGATTTCGAACCCACTGTTTCTTCGCGAGTGAACCGAGGAAAACCCGAGCATAAACGCACCAATTCAATCAAAATCAAGTAAGTTAATTACATCTTTGTGATCGTTTAATCATGGGGAGCAAAAGCCCCATGGTTAATTTGGTTACAAACATCGAATTGAGGTTCAATTTTAGGATTTGGCGAATTAGGGTTCATAGGATTTGAGGTTCAATTTTGGGATTTGGCGAATTAGGGTTCTTGAATAATTTAAATATTCTATAAAACAAGAATTATATTTAGTTTATTATTATTAACTTTTATTTATTTATTTTTATTCATTATTTTATGTATAAAGTAGACTCTAAATAATGATTTAAAACCCTAAATTATTACGACTCAAATATTATCTTTATGCTATTGTTTAAATCATAAGTATTTGAAAACAAAATTTATAAAGGATTATTTAAACTTATATTTAAACTTTACTACCCATGAGTTTATTCATTGCTTTATAATAAAACGCTCGAATATTATATTTTCATTAAATCAAAACATAATCAACTATATCATTTTATTTAATTTAGTTATTGAAACCCCTCAAATATCAATTGAAGCCCTAGATCCCGTTGAACCGTTAAACTCATTAGTAAACTTAAGCTTATAATGTATATATTCTTAGGTACCTTATGAAGGATTGCATTGGAACGTTTATTATTCTTATTAATCTTCATTACATACTTATTTGACTTATGAGTTTTCCTTGTCCCCCTTTTTACTTTATTTCACACTATTTTGGGGTGAAACATGATACTTATACATCATACACTTATAAACGTTTGAGACTTGTAAAGCACTTGCAATTTATATTTTTGTCATGGTTATTTGTGTGCTGTAAGTGATTATATGAGATGCATAGTTTGTTTACGATCATTAACTACTGCTAGCCTGGCGACGTCTTAGATCTTTGGGCCTAACCAGCCTATTTGGTTCTAAATTCGATGTATTGCCGACTCCTAGGAGCCGTATGCTTGTGTATTAGGGAACCAAATACACTTAGCCAATCTTATATACTTGTAATCAAGTCGAGGTTTGGTTGTAACAATATGTGTTCTATAACCGTACTAACTTATAACCTATGACATGAATTGCTACTTGTAACCTTTTCATATTATATATGAAAACCTTAGAAACTCACCAACTATTTTTAGTTGACCTTTTATTTTTAACATGTTTCAGGTGATCCACAAGTTTAAATTGAACTTTTGAAGCTTGCATAATCTAGGACTTGGACCTAGTTAATGAAATAAAAAGACTATATTTTGTTATGTTATGTTTAAACTTATTTCTTGCTTGAGACTTATATTGTAATTCCTTTTGAAACTTATAATTTGAATATTTACATTTAAATATAGCGTTATGTGGCTGTGAACAATCTTAACTCTCACACCTCGACGATTCCACCGTCAAGGTTGGGGTGTGACATTACGTGTTATGAATAATAAATGTAATGAAAGTATTATGTAACGTAAAGTGAAAGATAACGAACGAGGAACATGATTAACGAATGCATGCATTAATGAATGAACAAATGAATGTAAGAAAGGCTTGCAAGCAAATGTAAGGAGGTGCATACCCAATGAAGGTGTTAGCTCAACAGTGTACGGGTTAGCTACCCCGAAGGATGCACACTAGGGTCCAATCTTTGTGATTGACCATATGTATGGGATCCTTGCCGCTAACCCCAGGTGACTGGATCAGCTTCGTGCACAATATTCGTGATTTAATTACCACAGGTCCAGCACCAGTACTCGTGCACAATGTTCGGGGTATGGCACATGGCATTGATCCAAAATGAAAGAGGAAAGATAAGTGGTGCATGTACTTACCCTAGGTGACTGGATCAGCTTCGTGCACAATGTTCGTGATTAATTACCACAGGTCCAGCACCACACTAGTGCATAATGTCCGGGGTATTGTACATGTCATCGAAAGTAATGAACGTATGAATGAAC
Source organism: Flaveria linearis (assembly GCA_024085815.1). Classification (NCBI taxonomy): domain Eukaryota; kingdom Viridiplantae; phylum Streptophyta; class Magnoliopsida; order Asterales; family Asteraceae; genus Flaveria; species Flaveria linearis. The sequence continues at coordinate 17,101,797 of CM044017.1, read as the reverse complement.
GTAACGAACGTACGGATGAATGTAATGAATGTATGAACGAAAGTAAGAAACGTACGAACGAAAGAAGAGTTTATGAATGGATGTGAATGTTAACGGTGAACGGTAAATGAACAAAAGCTAATGAATGAATGATGAAGATAATAATGATATTATCTATGTGTACGCATGTTGTGTGACCGCATGTATGTAGAGAATGGTTTAACGAAAGAAAAGTATGTTTTATTATAAAACTAGAACTCACTCAGCAACACTGGCTTTTATGTGTTTTCAGTTGGCAGGTAGTGTTGCTGAGGATGGCACGAGGCGGCTACTCAGCTCTTTTGGGATGGCATCCATTTATAGAATGCTTGTGATGTAATACAACAGTGTATTTTATAAACTAACTGACGATGTATTATTTGGCAAAAGTATTTACAATGAAACGAGATGTCTTTTGAATGTTTCCGCTGCATGATTTTTGTAATGATTATAAATGAAGTGTTTTAAGCGCAATGATGACCAGCTGTGAGGTGCCCAGGAACGAGGACTTACAGGCTAGAAGTCGACAAAAGAGTTATGCCGATAAACGACGCAATCCGTTTGAATTTTAAGTTGGGGATATGGTTCTTCTTAAAGACTCACCATGGAAGGGAGTTGTTTGGTTTGGGAAGAAGGGTAAACTAGCTTCATGATTTGTAGGACCTTTCAAGATTCTGAAAAGAATCGGCAAAGTGACTTATAAACTGGAACTACCTTCCGACCTTAGTGGAGTTCATTCTGTTTTTCTTGTCTCGAATTTGAGAAAGTGTTTGGCTGATGAAAGTCTGCATGTCCCATTGGATGACATCCAGATTAACGTGTCATTATATTTTGTTAAGAAAATTGTTGAAGTCATGGATCGCATTATGAAGAAGACTAGGACCACTACCACCCCAATCGTCAAGGTTCACTGGGAAAATAAGCGTGGACCTAAGTTTACTTGGGAGCGTGAAGAGCATATGAAGAAGAAATACCCGTATTTGTTCGTTTAGTTTCATTCTTAATTTCGGGACGAAATTCATAAAAGTTGAAGAGACTATAACTGACGGTGGTTCAAGGAACAACCCGTTTATGATGTTAAAACGCGTAACATTCTCTCATTTAATCGTGTAACTATCTTGAATTAGATGACTACAGTTGCTTATGTTTCAGATACATTGGGAGCTAAAAATGGAGAAACCGTTGCTAGCGTGGAATGGAGTGGACGTGTGTGGAAAGAAGAAAAGAAGAAACAGAAAGTTCAGGGCTCCACCGTACCTTACGGTAGCCACCGTAAGGTACGGTAGACCCCAAACATCCATAATTCCCACCGTAACACAGAAGGTTTCCACCGTATCAACTTTGTGGCTACCGTAACTTACGGTGGCTACCGTAAGTTACGGTAGAGGCGATTTCCTGGCAAGTGGATTCACTTATTAAAATCACAAGTGGATGCCTTTTTGCTCAAAATATGGAAAGGTGACGAGTTTTTGGAGAATGTCTGTAACTTTTTAGCTGGAATGCTTTGTTTAAAAGCATTGAAAACAATTGATTTGAGGCATCATCTTCTTGGAACAAAAATCATTCGGGTGATAAGAATGGAAGCTTTCTTTAGCTAAGCTTTTGTTGATCTTCTTAGATGTGTTGAAGAACAAGATCTTGTGGTACTTTAATCCTTGCTATTTCATTTTTATTGTTATGGATTGTATCTTGAATCTTGTTTTCATGCATAAAACTATGAGTGGCTAGTCTTCTTGTGTGTTTCCTTTTGGTTTGAAGGATTTGTAACTTTGATCATGTTGGTGTTTTCTATTTATGGGATGATGAAATTGATCTTGTGATTGTTTTGTCATGATGATTGTGTATTATGTGTAATGGGTTATTTATGGATTGCTTAACTTTAACCATGCGTTTTTGATGCCATAGGCAAATCTTGATTTAGTGGAAGGGTTGGGTAATTCGATAGTGATACTGATTATCGAGAGATAACCTTGCTAATACAAGTACTTAGTCCTCTTTGATCACACATAAGCACACACTCATGAACCATGTCTATGTGGTTCTTCCCAATTAACACCAATATCATCATTTGTTAAAATCCGGATACCAAAGGGAAACATATCTCTCATTACTGATTGTTACAAACCAAATTACTTTTATTTCTTGCTTTAAGCCAATTCAACAAATCAACAGATTATTGAACCTTACTTATTTATCATCTTAGTTAAATTTAGGTAATTGCAATTTGCTTGAGTTAACACATATTCCACAAACTCTCTGTGTTCGATACCCACTTACCACTAGCTAATTAGTAGTATTTGGTTTTAAATTTGATTGAGACTTCGACCTCACGTCAGTAACCTTTCGTGTTTTGTTAAATAAAAATTAACGTCGTTATATTCTTGAAAGGACCATTTTTGTTATTAATGATACTATGTGGATTACTTATGGTTGTTTCTTTGTTTTACATTAATTCTTTAATTTAAAAGTTCATAATTTAACTATTAAATTAAGCATAATAAAATAATAATAATAATAATAATAATAATAATAATAATAATAATAATAATAATAGTGATAATAATAATGATAATAATAATAAAAATAATATTAATAATAATATAAGTTAAAAATAATAATAATAATAGAAATAATAATTTATAAAAGTTAAATAATTAATAAGTTATAAAATAGTTAAAAACTTAAGGTTTAATTAAGTTTAGGGGGCTTTATTGTAAATTTAGAAACTTTAATTATAAAGTTTGTACATAAAATGATAAAAATCAAAATTTCAGGGACTAAATTGTAAAATCCCAAAACCAAACCCCACCCCTTTTCAACCGCGTATTTCCGATGCCAATTCTGGCAGAGCTCCGGCCGGGCTCCGGCGACTCCAAACCCACCGAAACCGTTCGAATCTTGACCCCAAATCGTTCCAAACCCATTCTAGAACATGTTTCGAACTTGAATACACATTTTAATTGTGTTTAATCGCCGGTTACAAACCCAATCAATTGAATAACCGAATCCTTTTAATCATAGAATCGTTTGAACATTAAAAGCTAATAATAATAAAAATTAACTGAACCTAATCGGTCGTCTATCTATCTCTAAACGTATACTACTTCGAATTTCACCTGAACACACACAAACATCGAATTCGATCACCACATTCATCGCAACCTGCAACCGAGGTGTTCGTCAACTTTCGAGCAATCATAACAGAAATTGACAGGGGGCTTTCCATCTTTGAGACCAGTCTTACTGTGCAACGAAGTTTACAATCTGAACTAATCACGACATAGTCGCGACTGTTCTTCGTCTTGTTCATCATCAATCCATCTTCACTCGGGTAAATTAAACATATATGACAGGATCTCAGCCTCTAGTTTGATCAATTAGGTTGTATTCGCAGCGGATTTAGCACGAGAATTAGCAATTACAAGCAAGAACACAAGGATTTTGCATGTAACAGTGCAAATAGAGAGAGAGAGAATAATTCTGCCAAAAAGGTATTTTCTATTACTCACACGTTTCGGCAAAGATTACAATTAGGTCATCTACCTTTTATAGGCAAAATGACGTATGCTGATGTCACTTGATAGTGACATCAAACGGTTATTAACAAACTACTGAAAGAACACCTAAACTACTGAAGATGTCAAACAGCTGACATCTTCTTACAAAATGCTAAGTGTTCTAACTTATTACAAACTACTGAAGAAAAAGAACTACTAAAAGGTACAACGACTGAAGAACAAACTCTTCAGTCGTTTACAACTACTGAACTATAACAGCTGAAGAACAAGCTCTTCAGCTGTTGTACAAACTACTGAAAAGGAAAAATACAACTACTGAAAAGTAAAACCATCACAACAACTGAAGAAGACTTCTTCAGCTGTTGTGACAAACTCTGAAGCTTCAGCACTTTGGTCTTCAGACTTTGGTCTTCAGATGTTTCATCAGCTGATGATTTTAGTAGTTGTCATCAGCTGATGTCTTCAGTCTTTGTCTTCAGACTTTGTGCATCAGTTGTTGATCATCAGCTCTTCAGTTCTTCAGTTGTTGATCTTCAGCACTTGTCTTCAGTACTTGAAGTCTTCAGTACTTGTATTCATCAGTACTTCAGACTTCAGTACTTATCTTCAGTACTTGGGATCTTCAGCTGTTGAGTCTTCAGTCTTTGTCAAACTGCTTATGAAGCCTTCAGCAGTTGTTGTGATGTCATGTGAGACTTAGAGGTTTTCCTGATCTTGGCTCATTGGTTCTTTTGGTCCAACAAACTCCCCCTGAACCAATGTAGCTAAAACCTCTAAGTAATTTATTGTCCCACTTATTGTTGGCAGAAATGTTGGTCTATTTCCTTCTAGATCAGATCAGAAGATGACCCTGATAAGCACTGGCCTGGGAAGAGGTCTCTGAGATTTGATTGGCTAAGTATGGATGGGAGCCCTGTCTTGGGGAACTGGACACAGGGCTGTTGTCCAATCCATGAGACCTACTTCCCACGTACGAGCCTGTAGGATTCTCTGGTGTAGGCTTGAAGGAATGTCATTTGTTCTTCTTTGGATAGGTCCTCAGCCTCACCTTCGAATAATCCTTCACGGCCGTACAGCTCTGAGACAAACTTGGCCTGTTTGCCATTCTTGAGCTCAACAGTTGTGATCTGCCTATAGGCGAATTCATCAGGATGTCTGCCTTCTAGTAGCAGGTTGAGCTCATCCTTTCGGAAGTTTTCAAGCCTTAAGACTAAGCCTTTCCTAACCACCCTATTCTCCAACATCGTTTGGGGTGGCTGCTTAGCTCTATAGGCTTTCTCGAACTCCTCTACAATCTCCCAGAGTGTTATTACAAGAGCCACTGAGATCACTTCATCTACGATCTTCTTAACTTGGCTCTTGTATCTCACAGGAATGTCTTTCTTAATGATCCTGTGAGCCACCCTAGGATCAGGCCAAGTCCTCACTCTCTCTTTCTCATATTGGAAGATTTGTTTGAGAGTGAAGAGTCTCAGAGCTTCCTTCTTCATGTTCATTATAGAAGAAGAAGCAGCATAAGCTTTGTCTATGCTTTTCAGCATCTCCTCATCATGACGTTTCTGTTGTTCTTCTTCTATCTTAACCCTCACAGTATCCATCTGTGAGGTGGGAGTGATGGGTTTAGGATTGGCTTTAGGTAAGGGTATGACTGCAGAAAGAGGCAGTCTATCCTCCTCATCCTCCTCTTCTTCCTCCTCTTGCAGCCTCAACACCCTTCTCTTCTTCTGCAAGGGTGGATCATCGGCAATAGGTTTTGATGGTGAAAGGGTTGGTTTTGTAGGTCGTGTTTGGGTTGTTGGTGTGGGAATTTGGGCAGGCTTTGCTAGCAACCCATAGATAAGGGCAGGTTTAGTCTGTGTGACTAGCAAGGTCCTGTTCCCAGCACCGGCTTCTGAAAGAGCTTCTGCAACCAGTCCCTTGGTAAATTCACCAGCCGAACAGATCTTGGTGGCTATAGCCAAGATTCTGTCCCTGGTCCAAGCTCTCACATCTAGGACTGGTCTCCCCAGATACTTCGAAATAAACCTAGTCATAGTATCGAGTCTCTTTTCTCTCCTCTTGGCTATGACTGGTCCATCGGTATTCTATCTCTTTATTTCCAATTTCCTAATTTCCTGATCTAGCATGGCAGTGTCCATGTCAAAGCCTTGCCTGAACAGCTGATCAATGACAGAGTCCATTGATCGGCTATGCTCAGCATCAGCCTCCTTGACTAGGACTGCTAGATCAGTATCCACCTTCCCTACCTTCTCTCCCTCCTTCTCTCCTCTCTTCTTTTATAAGTGACACTGAAATCTTTTTGGATTTCAGCCACTTCTATCTGTTCAGCTCTCTCCTCCCTCACCTTCTCCTTCCCCTTCACCTTCATAGTCTCCTCAATCCTCTCCCTCTCATTTTCCTCCTCTCTCCCTACTTCTTTCTCCTCCTCTACCCTCTTCCTCTTGGCTTGCACTGATGTCTCCCCCTTTTTGGGTGCATTGGTTGGGGTTTGACTATCAACAAGCGTCTTAGCTACAGCAACCTCCACCATGGGTTGTATTTGTGAGGGAAGCCTTCTCATCAAGGGTTTTCATCACAATGTCTGTGATTATTGGTGTGATGAGAGGCAGGGATTTTTGGAAGATAGCAACTAGTTGCTCAGGAGGGTTTCGTTCCTGAGAACTAGTGCCAGAAGCAGAGGCAGGTGGCTGAGTTTGTGGGAGTGGCTGAGTGTGTGTGAGACCTTCAGGTGAAGGTGCCATCTGTGGGTTAATGGTGGCAGATGGACTTGATTCTTGGGAGAATTTGGCAAGTAGCTCTTTGAGTCTACTCACCTCCTCCTCAAGAATGGTGTTTTGAGCAACTACATCAAAGAAGAAGCTCAGGTCATCATCAGTTTGCACTGAATCACCTGACTTCCTGACTGTGTCAGGATATACATGCACTGAGTGTGGCTCAGTAGTTGCATGTGCCCCTTTGTCTTGGTTCTGGGGACTTCCAGCCTCCGGATTTGATCCATCATCGGCAGTTGCCTCTGGTGAGGTCTTATTGATGTTACCAGCTTCTTCTGCTCAAATGCTGATGCAGGGGAAGTGGCAGCCTCACCAGATTGCCTTATCTCCCTAGCCACACTGGGAGATGAGACATGTGATTCTCAGTGTTGTGGGCTCCCACTGACACTTGTTTCCACCCTCTCTTCGGTTGGAGATACCCCAGTTGTGATTGGTTTCTGGGAAGAGGGTGGAGTGTACAGATGGGTCAACACGTTGGCGATTATAAGGTAGGGCTTTGAGGGGCGGTTTCAGTGGGTGATGGGCTAGAAGCAGATTGCACATGGGGAGGAATGTGCTTTTCAATGGCAACCTCCTCAATTGAGAAAGGTTCCAGATGTGTGGTAGCCCCTGAAATGGTTGCATCAGGCTCCTGTAAAGAGGAAACCTGTGCGGTTGTGGTAGGTGGAGTCGTGGTACTACTGGAAGAATCTGACCAACAGTCACTTCCTGCGTTTGTGTTGCTGGGGCATCCTCAGGGGACTCATCTCCCTGAGTAGCCTTTGAGGGTTTTTTTTGGGTTTGGGCTTAGTAGGGACTTTAGACTTGGAGGTGGAGGCTGTGGGTTCCAGCTGCGTGGGTTTTCGCAGCTTAGCAGCCTGTTTGAGTGTCTGGTCTTAGTTGTGCCTGGAGTATACCTCAGCTAAAACAGCCATGGCAGGGACCCCAGTGCCAACAAGTCCCTCACACTAAGCTGGCTTTCTATCATGGCCATAATAAACCGAGGATATAAAATCCATCGGTTAGCAGATGGTTTTGAGGCCATGTCTTTGAGTTCCAAAAATATTATTTCAGTTAAGTTTAAAGGTTTTTTCTCAAAGATAGAAAACAATACCTGTTGCCACCTTGTCGACATCTAGTCCCATAAAGATGTTTTCGGGGCCAGGCAAACATTCACCATATGAAATATAAGGCGTTGAGGATCTGGGAAATGTTTCTTCAACAAAGTGGAGGCAGAGGGGTCACCCTGATAGTCATTGGCAGTGAAAGAGAGATCAAGGGTGCCTTTGGGGTAGGAGGTTGGGAAAGTGGCATCCTCCAGCTTTAGGGTTTGTCGGATTGTAGCTGCAGTAATGACCACTGGGTGGTTGTTCACGGACGACCGGAGAGAGACCTCGCCATCGTTCTCTGGGGTTTGAACGGTTATGTTCGTCCAGAACTCCGATAGGGAATCGGTGTATATGGTGGGTTTGATAAGGAAGGCCGTTTGGTATGGTGAATCGGTCATCAGATCGACAGATCGACGGCATTGTGGAATTTTGACCAGAATGGCGATTTCGTAAGGTATGCGACACAGTTGTGTCGAGGTTTGAGTTGCATGGTCGCCATTAATGGCGTATGGGAAGTTTCAGAGGTTTTTGAAAGTTAGGTCAAGTGAGAATGAAAAGCTCTAAGGTTGGGTATTTATAGGGTATGGCAAAGGCTGAAAGAAAACTACTGAAGGTTTTGGTGTTAGTCATCAGTTGTTGAAACTACTGATGACGTGGTTTGAACCTTCAGTGGTTGTAACATCTGAGGACTTGGTGTTAGTCTTCTATAGTTGAAACTACTGAGACCTTGGTTTTGTCCTTCAGATGTTGTAAATGGCTGAAGACTTGTTGTTAGTCATCAGCAGTTATAAACTACTAAAGACATGGTTTTCATCTTCAGACGTTGTAACAACTGAAGACTTGGTGTTAGCCTTCAGTAGTTGTAAACTACTGACATCAGTAGTTATGAACTAATGAAGACATGGTTTTGCTTCAGTTGTTGTAAACAACTAAGGACGTGGTGTTAGTCTTCAGTAGTTGTGAAAATACTGAAGACATGGTTTTGTCCTTCAATTGTTTAGGTATGAAACAGCAGATGGTATCAGCTGAAGAGTAAAGTTACTCATCAGCTGTTTCCGTCAATTCAGTTGTTTCATTCTGACCTCCACATTTACTCATCAGCTCTTTGGCTGACTTTCAGATGTTTCATTGGCCCTTCAGCTCTTGTGAATATTTTATTCCTCAACTCTTGTGATCAGATATTCATAAGTGCTGATAGATTATTCTACAGAGCTGGTGAACAAATTGTCTTTCAGTACTTGTGTAAGATTACACATCAGTACTTGTGAACAAAATTTGTTCTTCAGTACTTATTTGTTTGAAAATTGTTCATCAGTAGTTATAACTACATCAGTAGTTGTAACTACATCAGCTGTTTTCAACAAATAATGTACTTCAGTACTTTGAAGCATTTTAGTCTTCAGTAGTTATGAAAATGCTGAAGACTGAATGACTCATCAGTACTTATATTTGACCTTTGCATACTAATACTCATCAGTACTTGTGAACTGAGAGCATCAGTATTAGTCAAATTATTCTAGCTGCAGCATACCAAGCCTTAGTACCAAATTTTGAAATATGGCACTATCTAAAGGCTTAGTAAATATGTCTGCAAGCTCATCAGCACTAGGCACAAACTTTGGATCAATCAGACCTTTTTCATAGCAATCCCTAATAAAATGATGTCTGATCTCTATATGTTTGGTCCTAGAGTGCTGGACTGGATTTTTAACAATACAAAGAGCTGAAGCACTATCCATTAATAATGGAGTCTTAGTCTCTGTAATGCCATAATCCAAGAGTTGGTTCTGAAGTAAGAGTACCTGAGAAGTACAACTTGCAGCAGCAATGTACTCAGCTTCAGCAGTGGATGTAACAATTGATGTTTGTTTCTTACTCTGCCAAGAAACTAAACAATTGCCTAGGAATTGGCAACCACCAGAAGTGGATTTTCTGGTGACTTTACATCCTGCATAGTCACTATCAGAGAAAGCAACTAATTTGCAAGAATACCCAGTTGAATACCAAAGACCTAGTGATTGGGCACCTTGCAGATATCTAAAGATCCTTTTGACTGCAATCAAATGGGATTCTTTAGGTGCAGGCTGAAATCTAGCACAGGCACATGTTACAAACATGATGTCTGGTCTAGAAGCTGTAAGGTACATCAAGGACCCAATCATACATCTGTAAAGGGTTTCATCAACCGCTTTACCTTTCTGATCTACATCCAGTTGTGTGATGCTGCTCATGGGAGTAGAACAGGGCTTACAGGTTTGTAAATCAAACTTATTCAACAACTCTATTGTGTATTTGGACTGATGAATAAAGATTCCATCAGCCCTTTGTTTGATTTGCAAACCTAGAAAGAACTGTAATTCCGCCATAGCACTCATTTCAAACTTTTGCTTTATGAGCTTTGTGAATACATCACACAACTGTAGATCAGAGGATGCAAAAATGATGTCATCTACATAAATTTGAACAAGGAGCTTATGTTGTCCTACAGTCTTTATGAACAAGGTTTTATCAATGGCGCCTCTAGTGAACTTATTTTGGAGAAGAAAAGTTGATAGTGTCTCATACCAGGCTCTAGGAGCTTGTTTCAGCCCATAAAGAGCCTTATCAAGCTTATACACCCAATCAGGATGTTTATTGTCCTCAAAGCCTGGTGGTTGACACACATAAACTTCCTCTTTTATTTTACCATATAAGAAGGCACTTTTGAGATCCATTTGATAAACCTTAAGACTGTGAAAGGCAGCATAAGCTAAGAACAATCTAATTGCCTCCAGTCTGGCTACAGGGGCAAAGGTCTCATCATAATCGATGCCTTCTTCTTGTGCAAACCCCTGGACAACCAGTTTGGCCTTGTTCTTAACTATTTGGCCCTTTTCATCTGTTTTGTTCCTAAATACCCATTTGGTGCCTATTGCACACTTATCTTGGGGTAAAGGAACAAGCTCCCACACTTGTTGTTTTCTGAACTGAAGAAGCTCAAGCTGCATTGCTTCCACCCATCCATTGTCTCTTAAAGCAACATGATAGTTCTTTGGCTCTTGCTGACTGATGAAGAGAGCATAGAAGTAGAAGTTGGACAATCGACTCCTGGTTGAAACTCCAGCATTGATATAACCAATGATTTGAGATGTGGGGTGATTCTTCAGCTCTTGATAGACTATAAGATCAGTGCAAGTGTTTGTAGGACTTTCAGCAGCAACAGATGGTGATGAAGATTCTTGAAGCCATATAGGAGATGGCAGCTCAAATGAAGTAGATCATGCAGAAATTTCATCAGCATTTATTATGGATGGGGCTGCTGAAGCTACAGGAGCATCAGGTTTAGTGGACTCAGGCAGGTTGTCACTAAACCTGAAAAGGTGAGTACTGACTACATCATCAGTACCACCAGGTGGAGAACTGTTGACAGGCACAACAGCTGGAGGTTGATAAGGAACATATTGCAGTATGTCCAGATCAAACAACTCCATAGGGTTTTGTGGAATCTTGTCCTTTGGAATTCATTGAACTTGACATGCAAAGTTTCTTCAACCATCTTTGTCCTACAGTTGAAAACTCTGTATGCCTTGCAAGTTGATGAATAACCAACAAAATACCCTGCATCCACCTTACTAGCAAACTTCTGGAGTGGATTGCTAGTGTTGAGAATGAAACAAGGACACCCAAAGGCTCTAAAGAAGGAAATCAAAGGGGCCAAATGATGAAGTACTTCATAGGGAGTCTTCATCAACCTTTGATTCACTAAGGCTCTATTCTGCACATAGCAAGCTGTGTTTACAGCTTCAGCCTAAAAGGTCAGTGGCAATCCTAAGTCAGCCAGTATTGACCTTGCAGCTTCAATGAGAGTCCTGTTCTTTCTCTCAACCACTCTAATTTGTTCAGGAGTTCTAGGAATACTAAACTTCCTTTTAATTCCCTTTGACAGGTAGAAGTCATCAAGTGTGTGGTTTCTAAACTCAGTTCCATTGTCACTCCTCACACACTTGACCTGCAGGGAATACTGCTTCTCCACAAATAACACAAAGTTCATAATAGCCGTGCAAGAAGAAAGTCCATACATATCTGGGGTAATCATCCACAATTACCAGACAGTATTTCTTCTTTGCCAAGCTCATCACCCTGACAGGACCAAACAGATCCATGTGCAAGAGTTGCAAGCAGGTAGTGGACTTTGGTTCTTCTATTAGAGGGAATGAAACTCTGTGTTGTTTTCCCTTTTAGCAAGCAGTGCAGTTGTCTTCACAGTTGAACTCCTTCAAAGGCAATCCTCTTACTAAACCATGGTTTATCAGCTGATTCATGTTCTTGACATTAACATGCCCCAGCCTTCTATGCCATAGAGTAGACTCTTGAGGAGAGGCCTTGGAGAATAGGTAAGGATGGCCTTTTAGATCTATCTTTTTGGAAAGATCTAAGGCATATACTCTTCCTGTCCTGTTGGCCTTCAGGAGAGTATATTCATCCAACACCTTGTCAATCAAATTTAGAACTTTGGATGACAGAATCCGATAGTTCTGGCTTGTGAAAAGGGCAACATGGCCTTTATCACACATTTGACTGACACTCAAGAGATTGTATTGAGATTCTCCAAATGGTTAACATCATCAAACCTTATTTCCCCATTGGAAACAAAGCCTTTTCCGATGATGTAACCCTTTGCATCATTGCCAAAGGAGACAAATCCCTTCTTTTCTTAAGAGTAGTCATTAAGAAGGGAGCTGCTTCCTGTCATGTGCATGGATCCTCCACTGTCTACATACCAGATGCTTCTTTGGCATGTTGAAGAACCTTGCAATCATCATAACAAGTTAGTTAGTTTTAGAGACCCAAACCTTTTTGGTTTTGGGTCTATTTGCAACAACAGGTGCAACACTAACAGGTGTGTTATGTGTTACAGCCTGAGGTAAAGGAGATGGCGTAGAAGAGGAATCCTTTGGCTTGGATTTCCTTTTCTGTGGTTTCAACACAGGAGCATCTAATTGGTTGACTCTTCCCATTAGATGCTGAACCATCATCACAAGTTGTGTCTGACTTTGTGATAAAGCTTTCAGCTCTTCAGACATATTGGGGCTTGCTGATGATGGATTCCTATGTTGCACCATCTTCTTTTGAGCAACCTCAGCTGTTGCCTGAGTAACCCCTACCTTCTTTTGGATTTGCATTTGGGCCTAGGGGTTTCAGGCTTTGATGTTGGTAGTACAAACTTGGTCTCAAACTCATTTTTCATTTTAGTCATTTCCTCTTTAATTTTCTCCTTCTGTTTGAGTTTGGAACCTCTTTTGTACCAACAATCATCAGTAAGATGATTGAACAAGCCACATACTTCACATGGCTTCTTCTTCATCTTATGTTGATCATCAACTAAAGAAGATGAAACTGCTGAAGACTTGTTCTTCAGCTATTTGCTATCAGTACTAGCAGTTTTCTTCCTTGTAGTACCTGCTTTCCTGACATCCTCTTTATTTGTCTTCAAACCTTTTCTACTGTCAGTTTTCTTCTCTTCAGTGCTGGCAGTAGTTGAGGTTTGAACTTCAGGTGTTATCACTTGCTCTCCAGTACTTTCAGTACTTCTAGAGACAACACCTGAGTTGATCAACTTTACCATGTGACAGTCAGCATTTGAACCATCAGCTGTTGTAGCATCAGCTGATTGGTTTTGGCAGGAGTTAATGCTGACTTCTATCTCTAATGATGCTGAATCAGAAGAAAGTAGGTCACATGATGAGAAGGATTGGTTATTACTCTCTCCATCAGATTCCACTTCTGCTCTTGAAGTAAAATCTGTGGGAGGGGCTGTGTGATTATAACCAATGCCAAACTTCACATTGGAAGCTGATTGCTTACTAAGAAGCATTTCAAAACCCTTGCATTATTGCACCCATCGATCACACTCTACTTGGGTGGTTGCAAGAGTTTCCTTGAGGTCTCTGTACTTCTCTAGAAGTACATCTTCCCTAGCCTTATCATCTTTTATTTGGCATTTAAGCTTATAAATCTCATCATTTTTATCATTAAGTGCAGCCTCAAATTCAGCTTTCTTTTTGGAAATGGTTTGCTCTAGCTCAAGGTTTTTATCGATTAAAGCCACATTTGCTTCTCTAATAGAAGCAAATGCTGCTATGCATGAATCAGAACAAAGCTTGGCTTTGGCCTCAGAGGATACCTGTGATGAAGTGTTGGATGATGACCCATCAGCAGACTCAAAGGCCATTAGAGCAAGATTCCAAATGGATTATCACCACCATGTTGACCAGCACCTTGGAATAGTTGTTCCTGACCAGATAAATCATCTGGCAAACTACTCCAGTCAACAACTCCTGGGGTGAAGAAGCTGTGTTGTTGAGGTTGGGTTTGATGATGAGATTGGGAAGATTGAGGCTCAGGGAGAGCATGTGGTGGCTGAGCAGAAGGTGCTTGAGCTTGACTGGGCTGAGGCACATAGTAGCAGGGGTATGGGTATGGCATATGACCCTAAGGCACAAAGTAAGCAAGTGATGCCTGTGCTGGTGATGGATGACCAGAACTGGAGGAATGTTGCCCTCTGTGCTGTGAGCTATTGCTTGGAAAAGTCACAAAAGGTGCAGAGGAGTTAGATCCAGATGATCTATACTCTCTAGCAAAGTGTCCAAGCCTATGGCACTTGTGACACCTCAACTTGCTCTTGTCAAAACCAACTTTGGTTTTGCCAGAGAGACCAGGAAATTTCCTGCCAGTTCTCTTGTAGAACTTTTGAGATCTGATATTTATCATTGCCATTTGACTCAAAATATCCATCTCTTCCAGATCATCATCTGGAATGCCCTTCAAGTCCTCTATCAGAAAGCATAGGTTATCACTGCTACCTCCTGAACTACTATCAACACCAACAAAAGCATGTTTAGAGTTGGTAGAGAAATCAATATGCTCATCATATGCATTCTCTGATGCAGCATATTCTGACTCTTGACTTATCAGTGTAGCATTGCCTGATACAAAGTCATCAGTGAGCTTGCCAGAGATGGACAACTTCCTTTTCTGCTCTATCTCTCTCTCAAATGTGAGCAGTTTCCCATGAAGTTGGATGAGAGATAGAGTATCCAGATTTGCACTGGAGCGTAGGACAATGGTATAAGTGTCCCATCTCTCAGGCAGTGATCTGAGGAATCTGTTGTTCATCTGGCTATCAGAGTACTCTTGTTTGACCATCTTCAACTCAGAGATCAAACATGAGAATCGCTCATACTGTTGAGTCAGAGTCTCACCCTTCCTATGAGAGAATGTCTCATATTGTTGGGCGAGGATTTCCCTTGTGTTTGCTAAAACCTCATTGGTTCCTCCGAATTGTTCCTTCAGAGCAACCCAGAGATCATGAGCAGTTTCGTGATGCAAAAGCCCTGAGTAGATCTCATTTGGAATTGCCATAGCCAAAATTCCATGGGCTTTAGCATCAATCTCGAACAGCTTAAGATCTTCGTCTGAATATTGATCAGGTTTCTTCGGAACCTGTTTATTTGATTCAGGGACGCTCACCATAGGCTTGTATGGTCCATGCACCACTGACTTCCAATAGCCAGCACTGTTGACAGACAAGTGGTGAAGCATACGACGTTGCCATATGTTATACTCATTCCTCACAAGCATCGGAAGCTTGGTTGAGGAACCAGTATTGTGAGGATCGTTCGTTGGTGTCGCCATCTCAGTTTTCAGTCAAAATCAAGTTTAACAAAACAAATGTAGCTCAAAACCACAGAGAACCTCAAGTTTAACGGCCCGAAACAGCAGAATCTCAATCTCTATAGCTAATTCTTGCAAATTGCTAATTCAATCAAACGTAGAGATCAAAAGACCAGTTTCAATGATCAATGATGAAATCGATCAATGATTAACCTGCTCTGATACCATTTGACAGGATCTCAGCCTCTATTTTGATCAATTAGGTTGTATTCGCAGCGGATTTAGCACGAGAATTAGCAATTACAAGCAAGAACACAAGGATTTTGCATGTAACAGTGCAAATATAGAGAGAGAGAATAATTCTGCCAAAAAGGTATTTTCTATTACTCACACGTTTCGGGCAAAGATTACAATTAGGTCATCTACCTTTTATAGGCAAAATGACGTATGCTGATGTCACTTGATAGTGACATCAAACGGTTATTAACAAACTACTGAAAGAACACCTAAACTACTGAAGATGTCAAACAGCTGACATCTTCTTACAAAATGCTAAGTGTTCTAACTTATTACAAACTACTGAAGAAAAGGAACTACTGAAAGGTACAACGACTGAAGAACAAACTCTTCAATCGTTTACAACTACTGAACTATAACAGCTGAAGAACAAGCTCTTCAGCTGTTGTACAAACTACTGAAAAGGAAAAATAGAACTACTGAAAAGTAAAACCATCACAACAACTGAAGAAGACTTCTTCAGCTGTTGTGACAAACTCTGAAGCTTCAGCACTTTGGTCTTCAGACTTTGGTCTTCAGATGTTTCATCAGCTGATGACTTCAGTAGTTGTCATCAGCTGATGTCTTCAGTCTTTGTCTTCAGACTTTGTGCATCAGTTGTTGATCATCAGCTCTTCAGTTCTTCAGTTGTTGATCTTCAGCACTTGTCTTCAGTACTTGAAGTCTTCAGTACTTGTATTCATCAGTACTTCAGACTTCAGTACTTATCTTCAGTACTTGGGATCTTCAGCTGTTGTTCTTCAGATCTTTGATCTTCAGCTGTTGAGTCTTCAGTCTTTGTCAAACTGCTGATGAAGCCTTCAGCAGTTGTTGTGATGTCATGTGGGACTTAGAGGTTTTCCTGATCTTGGCTCATTGGTTCTTTTGGTCCAACAATATACACATACTCGAAATTACATGGGGAATCAAAGCTCCATGTTTATTTCAGTAATCGTTATCGAATTAATCTTCAATTTGATCAAAGATGTTCTAGGGTTTATGTGATTTGGGGGTTTCTTTATAACTATGTTTTTAAGATTTAAGAACCGTGATTTACCACGGCTGCGGCCCTGGTCTACTGGTTACACACACTCCTTCACAACTTGAGGTCCCAGGTTCAAACCTGGGCACCCTCAACTTATTTTTTCTAGTCTTTTTCAGCCTTTAAAAATTTATAAAAATTTTCTAAACATTATTAAAATCAGTTTGTGAACTTTATTTATTTTTAAAATTATCTAGTTATTTTCTGTAAATTTATTACTTAAATACTTTAACATTTTTTTAAAAAAAATATTATTAACAAATGTCATACTTAGTTTATTTTTATAAAAATAAACTTTAAATAGTTTAAATCACTAAATTATTATTGGCTATTACGCTATCTTTAATTATAGATTGATTATGATAATTATAAAATTTTATTTATATTTTATAAATAATTTCACAAATCATTATAAAGGATTTAATTCCTTTAAAATTGGCTAAATGGTATTTTTCTTTCATTGGATTAATATATATATATATATATATATATATATGATTTCAATAACTAACCTTATTTATTTATAAAACCCCCCAAATTCTTATGGAAACCCTAGTTTACGTTTAATCGTTAATCTTATTATTAAACTTAATTTTGTAATACATACGTTTAGGTATCTTGTAAAGGAATTCGTTGGAGCATCGTTTATTTCTTATTATCATCTTATAAATATATCATGTGAGTTGTCATGCCCCTCTTTTATTATTTCACACCTTTTTGGGGTGAAACATATTAACATATAAACATACACTTGTAAACATTTTGATACTTGTAAACGCACATGCAATTCATCTTTACTTTTTGTCATGGTTATTTGTATTACTGTGAGTTTTATATGATAAACATTTTATGTTGACAATCATCAATTATTGGTAGCCTGGCGACGTCATAGATCTATGGGCCTGACAAGGCTATTTGGTGCTAAAGCCGAGGTTATTGCCGGCTCCTGGTGACGTATGCTTGTTCATCATGGGAACCAAGTACACTTAGCTAATTGTTATACTTGTAAATGTTATTCTTGGTCAAGGTTTGATTGTAGCTATATGTTATCTATAAACTTGCTTTATTCGTAACCATTGACATGAATTGCTACTTCTAAACTTTTATATATATATGTATACTTAACCCATGGAAACTCACCAACTTTCAAAGTTGACCCTTTATTTTTAACATGTTTCAGGAAATGCATAAAGTTGATGATTATCTTTGAAGCAAGCTTACACCTAGGATTTGGACCTAGGAAAATAAGTTAATTATCTTGAAACTTAGATGTTGAACTTTTGTTTACTTTGTTTCTTTAAGACATTTAGTTGTAACGGTTACTTAAACTTATGATAATCATATTTATATTTAGTGGTAGCGTTATGTGGCTGTGAACAATCTTAACCCTCCATCTTGACGATTCCACCGTTAAGGTTAGGGTGTGACAATATGTTACCAAGTGTACAACTAAGAGTTAAATACATGTAACTCAAAAAAGTTACGTGTACACAAGTCGTTTCGTTATCATCTTCGTTCCTTTTATGTTAAATTAAAAACTATACAATGACATCAATAAATAAGGTTGAAGTTTACTCAAATATACTTTAAACAATTAAAATATTAAATCAATTATAAGTTATGTGATTGGGTATTGGTGATTTTTATGATTTTCATTTGATCCCTCTCCTATACATATAGGGGACATTCAATTGAGAAACATAAATTTATAAAGAACCACTTTAATTCTTGTACTATATATTATATAGATATATAAAATACTATATATATATAGGGGAACGTTCCCTTGAAAACCATATTATAAAAAAAACCATGAAAACAATTCGTTAGATGTATGCAAGTACATGTTACAAAGTGCACAACTAAGAGTTACGTACATGTATGGGTTATGTAGATGTAAGTATGTGTTACCAAGTGTACAACTAAGAGTTACGTACATGTCGCTCCTACAAGTTACGTATATATAAGTCATTTCATCATCATCAAAATTCCTTGGAGTTTATATTGAAAACTATATAATGACCTTGAAAAATAAGGTTGAAGTTTACTCAAATATACTTTAAACAATTATAAAGTTAAATCAATTATAAATTATATGATTAGGTAGTTGTGGTTTTCATGATTTTTAATTATAAAAATGGTTTTCATTTGAGCTCTCTCCTATATATATATGTGCATGCATACATACATATACATATACATATACACATTAAAAGTAAGAGCATAACTCTGGATCAAGACAAGGTAATCATTATCAAGCAGCTCATTATGTCTATTGATAATGATTGAGTCTAATGTTAGTTACTGTGTTACCCATTGTGTTTAATGTTAATTATTGTGTTTATTAAAATGGTGATTTTAAATAACATAATGTTGAACATGTAAGTTTTAATGTTTTTTTCCAGTTCATTGTGTAATCCTGATTAGATTACTGTGTAATACTCGTCAAGCAGCTCATTGTGTTTATTACTAATTATCAAATCTAATGTTGGTCATTAGGTTACCCATTGTGTCTAATGTTGACTTTTTTGTTATGCATTGTGTTTTTTAAAATGATAATTTTCAAATAACACAATGCTAATAATGTAATTTTTTACATTTTTCAATTCATTATGTAATCATGACCTTGTCATTGTGTAATCCTTGTCAAGTAGCTCATTATGTCTATTGCTAATCATCGAGTCTAGTACTGGTCATTGCGTTACCTATTGTGTCTAATGTTTTGTGTTATGCATTGTGTTTTTTAAATAATGATTTTCGAATAACACAATAATAAGAAATGTAAACTTTTTATGTTTCAAGATCATTGTGTATTTCTCATTAGATAATTGTGTAATACTCATCAATTCAGAAGATAACACAATGACTTGACGAAAGTACACAATGAGTTAAAAAAACTTTGTTTTTATATCAACACTATAAGCGTTTTAAAGATAAAAAATGTTCGTTTCTATAATAAAATATTTTTTTAAAATAGTGTCGTATGTAAAAGTTATAAATGTTAAAAAAGGTGAAACTTGAGGAGTAACATTATCAATTTTTTCCCCCAACCTAATTTTGATCAAAAGTACACGTGTTAATATCTTAATGTTTCTTACACTTTTTAGTTTTAGAAAACTTTGTATTTGAATCATTTCAAAAAGAAATATTACTTTGTAAAAAATTCAATACATATATAACTATAATAAATATAACATATTCATTATCAAAAGATATCATAACGTTGCAAAACCAAAATTGTTCACTTATCATTTCCTAACATAAAATTAAAAATTAAGCAAAAAAGAAATAGCTGCGATGTATTTAATATTCTCTATTCTTTATCCAGTTAAACAATTAATTAATATTTTTTTCTCTCATATGTTTCCTCTCTACTTTCTTTATCAAAATTTTATATTTTCACATATTTTCTAAAATACTCATGTTTTCACAAATATATAAAACTGATCTTGAATATTAATGTTAATATCTACAATATAAATTTTATTTGTATATATGTAATATTTATATTGATCATAAAAAAACTAAATGTCTTAGTGTTGATTCTGTTTACATGTAAATAAAATTGATATTTTACGTATTTATAAGTCGACTATATATAGGTGAATAATCAAATAAAAACGATGTTTATAATTAAAAACCGTAAAAACTATGTTTAACTAATCATATAAATTATAAATTAATTATTTTTTTAATTACTTAAAGTGTGATTGAGTAAATATTAACATCATTATTTTATGTCGTTATATATTTTCTAAAATAAACCCCAGCGAATGTCGATGATAGCGAAACGAGTTACGTATATGTAACTTGTATAAGTTTCGTATACGTAACACACAGTTGTAGAAATGATAACAAATTGAATAATTATTGTGTAAGTGTTCACTATAATAGGGTAGGTTAACAGGTTATCATAATTAATAGGAGTTAATAAATGAACTTTATCCTACATATATATATATACACATATATATATACACACACATATATATACATATATATAGGGGCTAGTTACTATACAAAGTGTTTTTTCATGCCAATTGTACGAAGTTTTGCGGTAAAATTATCACGCAAGAACATAATAATCACTCTAGAACAGAGTGATATTTACGCAAGACAAATTACACTCGCGTGGAATTATCACGAAGAGATGGAATTCATCATGCAAGTATACCTTCTGCGTTATAATTTCACCTTTGCGTGATAATTCCATCTTTGCATAATTAGTTATTACCCTTGCGTTATAATTTCACACGTAATCTCCATTCTTGTGTGATATCTTTGTACGCTTCGCATAAAAAACACTTTTTACCGTAACATTATATATATATATATATATATATGGAGGGTTCAAGGTGTTAGGACCGTGTACGTACGGAGTACTAACTGATTTAACGTGAAACCAAATCAAATAGTGTTGAATCCTATTTGATTGGCGATCCAATCAGTGAGAACGACAACCTGATCGATCTAACGATTAAACAAACGTTAAGAACGAATAGAATCAATCAGGAACGAACTATGAAGTTGGATGGACGAACTAGGACGCTCTGGACGGCTAGGGTATAATGATATTCGAAGTGTTCTATTTTTTCACGAATTACGTGGTATTTATAGGTTGCAGTGTATAGTCGTACAACTGAGCCATTAGCATGGTTCAGTCGTGCGACTGAGTCAAGCGATAGATTCATACACATGACTGAACTCTATAAATGGTTCAGTCGTGCGACTGAGCCAGTCTTATGACTCAGTCGTGCGACTGATCCACTCACCTGGTTCAGTCGTGCGACTGGTCCATAAGCATGGTCCATTCGTGCGTCGTGTCCATGAGCATGGTCCATTAGCATGAATAACCACAAGACTAAGTCAAACATATTTCTGAATCATTGCTAACTCAGAACTATGAATAACTACTACAAACCTATATATAATGTTCAGTTAAGCGTGTAGTAATAAACATTATAAGAATACAATATAATCAATAGTAAATAGACATCCAAACATATATCATATCACAATAATACCCTTGTACTACACATATGTAAAAATTAAAAGACATAAACGTTTAAGTACAATAAACTAGGGACATCATGTATCAACAAACTCCCCCTTGGACATAGTTTACTCTATCATCTAACATTCTTCACATGCTCTTCAAACTTCATGTACTTCTCCTCTTTTGTAACTCCAGCATGAATCTTAAATGCAAAACAGAGTCTGATAACGTGCTAAAATTGGAGATCTTGTACAATGTCCTGAGTGTGATAGAATAGTGGCCACTTGTATAGAGTATAGACATCGTCCGCCGACAAGTTGGTAAGCCACATTGGGTCAAATACCCTGATCGTCTCAATCTTTCTATCTCGGTTAAGCACTATAATCGCTTCTCCCGTTCTCCAATCATAATACCACCATTTGAAATGTGATGTGAAGTCGTGTGGCATTTCTCTTAATGGGATCTTAGACATCGTTCTCGGAGGACTCCACCAAAACACCAGTTTTGGTCTTCCAGATATAGGGTCGACTTTAGTTTTGTGTAAAAACCTCCTCGGCTGTTAAGGTTTGAAGTTCACCTATCTTGTGTGGTATTCCTTCTTTAATGCCTTCTCAAACCATCCCGACATTTTTCTCGGGTTAGCATATAACAGGTTCAGGCATGCTAGTCTGTTTAGCTCAAAACTAAGGAGAGCCTTCAGATCGTACGGATGTCGGTATTACTCAATCCCCTTCTCCCCCTTTACAGCATATACATTCAGATCCTCTAAATATGCCTAGCTGATGATCTTGCCAGATACTTTCTGATGCCTTTTCATTTTATATAGCTTAGTATAAGCATTCTGCTTAGGTGGCTTTCTTTGATTCTTCATCTCAGATAGACAGGCAATCTATTCTGCCTTCCTTTGTGCCACATCAATATCATCAGCCTGAGCTTTACTTTCTATAGCTTCTTTCTCCTTAACCTTCTCATCTACCTTGTCGAAATCGTCACTTACAAATGTTTCACCCAAATCCGGGATAGCCTCTCCATGAAAATCAGTGTACTGAGGATAGTGCTCAGACGTTACATCCTCAATCTCTATCTCATCAACTCCTTGTAGCTCCTCATCGCTTATGATATCAACTTCAGGAGCATCTTTCACAATCTCATCCGGACTTAATCTGAACATATTTGCAAGTTGTTTGTCGATTAGGTCATGAATAATCTCCCCCTCTTCAGGTGTGTAACTCACAGATCTTCTTACAATACCTTGCAAATCAAGAATTATTGTGAGCTGAGTCTTAACTTGTTAAAGGGGAGCAACATTGAAATCGTTGACCTGTTGAGTCTTATCTGCTAATTAGAATGATCAACAAAGCAAAGATTAATGAAAATCAAGGCATTATACATAATTCAACTTCATTTTCATTTTTAATACACTTTTTAATACAAAAGATTTCAAGTTACATAAACACTCTTAATCATTACTTGAATCTTTGTCTTGAGGCTCTTTATCTTGAGGAGCTGAGGATGAGGCTTCCTGATCTTGGTTCTTCTTTGTCCTTCTCTCCTTGTCATTTTGCTGAGAGGTTGGCGCTTTGCATTGTAGAACCGTGGATATCTCCCAGAAACAATCAAATCACGATCTCAATCATGTGAATGCGGAAAGTAAACATGATTGGAATGAAATAAGAATCGAATTGATATTGTATTGAACAAAAAACAACCTATTACAGGTCTTGTGCGAAAAACACACAGTACATAAGTGAAATATTATCAAAAGCTTCATTACAAAGCGAAAATTACAAATTTATACTAAAAAAAACAGTTCTCGCGCGACACACTTTTCGCGCGGCTCTTCATTTCGCGCAAGTTCTACTTGTCGCGTGAGATGAGATTTCGCTTGACTTCTTCATTTTGCTTTCGTTGTTTTGCCGAACCTTATGTAGTCTTCTACAATCTCCCCCTAGGCTCGGTGAAACATTATCAGTCAAAATCAACGTTGGCTTTCTTGTAAGTGCCTGAATATGCATACCATTTATTTCTAAGGATCCGATCTGTCATCCAAACATATTGGCAAGACAAAAAGTAAATAGACTCGTCAGCTGTGATAGGACAATATAGCAGCTTATTCAAGTCGTCTTTGCCAAACTTCATTAAGTCAGCTGGATCGATGATTCTATATGATCTATTAATGCATTTGATCACATCCTGACCTGAATCCTTCTCATAACTCCAAGAAATAAATTGCTTCAAAGAATTTAGAGGAACTGGAGCATGAACTGGAACCTTCCTTTTCTTATAAGAATTTTCATAATGAGATCATATAGTTCTTTATCAAGTCAAGACTCTGTCCAGTTTTGTTTAAAATAAACTGGTTAAGTTGATTGTCAATATATTTGGTCCATTTTAAACTTATACTTCAATCTTTACTTAGAAACATAATGAGTGATATTTATCATGTTTTGAATGATTTTATATAAATTCAGTGGATCCCACAAACAGAACTTCTGTAAAATAATTATTATCCTTCAAGACACTGTCGAGTTTTCATGTCACCCCAAATTGACTTAAACCATGCATTGTTGATCAGTGATACCATTTATTTATTCCTAAAATATAACTATTTGAGCATAACTAGCCTGAGAAATATCTCTTAATAACGAAATATTAACAAGTTTAAGGACTTACTAACAGTCATCCGGACTTACGTCTGCCCTCTCAAGATGTTTAGGACTTACAAGCCATCCGGACTTACATGCCCCATCTTTTGATTTTGCCTTCTATGATCAGAAAATATTCTCAAAATAGAAAATATATACCATATACTATGTATGTCTTTAGACATATCTTTTGATTTGTTGTGCTTCTTGGCATCTTATATCCTATATGGCCTTTTGGCATCTTGTCGCTCAATTATTTGCTCAACTGTTTTCTTTTTGTCTTTTTATTTCTTTTTGTCTTTTTGTATTTTATTTTATATATATATACATAGTTATGATAATCACTGAATCAAACAAATACAGGCTTGAGTATGACAAGATTATAACTCTCAGTCTGTGTTAGAACATTTTTGACATTATCACAGAATCCTGATATGTTCCCCACTAATTCATATCACTTTAATTCAAGTTTTAATCACTCAATTATGATCTTTTCATTTCTGAAAGCAAAGCCTATCGACACATCAATCATAATCCAAGTCTATTCGTATTTAAGCCTTTGAAAGTACTTAGACTCTTTTAGAACTTTGTAATATCATTTCTCATTTAATCATAAAAATCCATTTTTATTAATCCAATCTTGACTCCCCTAAGACCAAAAATATTTTTAAAGCGTATTTTCATATTTCTCCGTTATATGACTGAACATTTTGAAGTAGAGATAAATTTCCAGTCATATGTTTTGAACAATCGCTGTCTTCATGCCATAAGCTTTCTATGATCTTTTGCGGTCGTTCCTGCATGAGTAGGAGAATTACTTAGTCTTTGGTACCCAAATCA
Source organism: Flaveria linearis (assembly GCA_024085815.1). Lineage (NCBI taxonomy): Eukaryota > Viridiplantae > Streptophyta > Magnoliopsida > Asterales > Asteraceae > Flaveria > Flaveria linearis. The sequence continues at coordinate 17,076,950 of CM044017.1, read as the reverse complement.
AACAAGACTTGAGCACATTCTGTGTTGCTTTCAGGCAAAATGATTTGAGATTGTTGTATTTGTCTTGTACATCAAAAGCATCTTTAACGCTTCTCAATTGAATTTTGTTTCTTAAATCATTATTCAAATACTTGTTCTTTTCGACATCATTAGCATATACAACTTTTGTTTTAGATGGTTTTGAAAATTTTCCACGAGTGAAAAACAATTTTCTATTGTGAGCAATAGAATTATGAAATCGTTGTTTGCTTAGTGTTTTTTGTCGAAAAGGACAATTATTTGTAAGATGAATTATATTTCCACACTGATAACATTTCCTTTGTTGTGTGTGGAAAACAAACTGTGGATGACAATTATGAAAATTGTCATAAAGACCAAAGTCAGATTGACTTTTTGGTTTAACTGTTGAGACTTTTGGAATGGATGAAGCTGGAATTGGACCAGTCTTAGAATTTGCTGGAGAAGGACCAGGCTTTGATATTCAAATGGATGCTGGAGAAGGACCAGGCTTTTGAATCTTCAGATTTGATGAAGAAGGAGCATTCTTGTGTACATCTGGGCTACAAATATCTTGTTTCACAGGATTAGCATTCTGATGAAGTTTATTTTTAAAGAATCAAAAATTCGTTTCTTTAAAAATATGATCTTCATTTTCAATTAAACCTTTAGAAACAAATCTACTTTTAAAGTCCTTTTCAAGTTTTGCTTTCTGATTTGCCCTTTGATTTTCATTCAAATTACATTTACTATTTGATTTAGTCTCATTCAAATCAACAATCTTTTCATTTCTTAATAAAGTTTGATTACAACCAGATCTTAAAGCATTTACATTCTTATTTTTCAAACTTTCACTTTCATTTTCACTCTCACAGTCACTCTCCCACTCTTCAACCAAACCATCCACCTTCACATTATCTGCATAAAGATTTTCAGTTGATTGTTTAGGTTTAGTTATTATGATAGGATCAACTGTCAGATTTACCTTGACTGAAGGTTTTAAATCTGAGGATGGAGAAAACCTATCCCATAACTCATATCAAAATCAGAAATGACATCAGATGAAGGTAAACATAAATAATCATGATTAATTGGAGGAGCAATGTTTGAAAATCCAACACCGCATTTTCCTCCTTTTATCTTATGTGTCATTTGTGACTTGATAATACCTTCAACCATAGTTGATGAAAGTTCAAACTTTTTAACAGTCAATTTAGCCAAAGCTAGTTCACTGTTGAGTCTATTGATTTCTAAGGTGAGTTCATTAATTCTATTTGTCAAATCATTATTTGTACATTCTTTATCATGAAGATTTAATTGTAAGTTGTAAACCGTTTTATTTAAACCATCAAGTTTTTCTTTAAAAATCTTTTCATTTGACTTGTGTTTTCGAGCTTGATATTGAAGTTTTTCAACTTCCATTATCAAGTTCTCATTGTGAACTCTGTACCTTTGAACTTTCTCAATACATAAATTTGTGCATAAATCATCATATACCTTTGGTTCTGAGCTTTCTTCTTCAGACTCTTCAACCTTCTTTACCATGAAAGCCTTCATAGTCTCAACTGGTTCTTCCACTGGAGCAACATCAACAGTCTTTAGATCTTCAACCTGATAATTGACTGGAGGCTTAACAGTGTACTCTTCAACTTCTTTCTTTTCCTTCTCAACCACCTTCTCTGCTTTCTCTTCCTTCTCAGCACTTATCTCATCTTTAACTTTTTCTTTTTCTTCTTTCTTCTCACCAAACAAACCATCCAACAGATCATCAGACACAAACTCAGCAAATAAATTTTCTTCCTCCTCTGGCTCAGTGTCAATCTTAGCAATCAAAGCTGTAGACAACTTCAGATCAAGAGCTTCCTTCTGGTCTGACCAATCATATTCAGCACATGTTGTTGAAGACATGTTGTTGAAGTGAATCAAAGAACAAACTTTCATGCGAGAACCTCTTTCGCGCGATAACCTCTTTCGCGCAAGTTAACAAACCGTGCGAGAATCCACTGATTCACCACGCGAAATCGCGTGAAAAGCAAGTTAACTGCCTGTGCGAAAATTGTTAATTTCACACGCGAAAATTCCAATTTTCATGCACAATCAATTCTCCAAGTGTTTTCAAGCGAAAATCACCTCCGAATCACTGAATAGGTCCGATTATACTCATTTTAGTCCGATTTTAATGAATTTAGTTCAATTTTTAAACTTAATTATGATTAAAGTTCAACTAAAGTCCACTAAATCAGTCCAATTCAATCCAAATTCTCAAAATTTTGGCAGCATAACATCACCATGGCTTAATCTCAAGTAACCAATGATGAATACCACCAGAAATGAGTAGAAATCAATCCAAAACTTCTTCAAATCGTGGTTCTAGAGCCTAATGCTCTGATACCGATTGTAAACCGTGGATATCTCCCAGAAACAATCAAATCACGATCTCAATCATGTGAATGCGGAATGTAAACATGATTGGAATGAAATAAGAATCGAATTGATATTGTATTGAACAAAAAACAACCTATTACAGGTCTTGTGCGAAAAACACACAGTACATAAGTGAAATATTATCAAAAGCTTCATTACAAAGCGAAAATTACAAATTTATACTAAAATAAACAGTTCTCGCGCGACACACTTTTCGCGCGGCTCTTCATTTCGCGCGAGTTCTACTTGTCGCGTGAGATGAGATTTCACTTGACTTCTTCATTTTGCTTTCGTTGTTTTGCCGAGCCTTGTGTAGTCTTCTACATTTCACCCTCAGGTTGATCTTCATCATTATTGTCATCCTTCATGTTCTCATCACCACTTTCATTCACATCTACCTCATCATCATCATCATCGTCAGACTCATCATCACTCGAGTCTTCATTATTGTCATCTCCCTCACCCTTTATAGTCAAGGGATCCTCCTTCCGTCCTTTCAATCTCAGCACAATCTTCTTATTCTCATTCTCTAGATCCTCGATCTTCTTGGTGGATGCCAGCACTAGCTCATTCTGAGCTTGAAGGGCCTTATGAGCTTGAACTAAAGCCCGCTCATAGGCTTCGTTCTTCTCAGTCAGTTTGGCAATTTGTTGGCCCTGTGCTGCATTCACAAACATTAGTTGGGCTAATTTGGGTAGTCTTCAGATCATCAGCTGCTAGTAGCTTGAGCACTAGCCTGTTAGGGCTTACTAGCTGTTCTTCTAACTCAGTTGTGGGAAGAACAGTGCTCTGGAAAGGGGAATATAGGAGGTTGAGGTGCCGGCTTGTGTAACGGTAGGCTTGATGGTTGAGGTTATGAAGATGTGTGTGGGGATAGGAATGGTTTGTGGAGGTGTAGTTTTGGGTATTGAGGGTGAGGCTGATGTGGGTATTTGTGTAGTAGTGGGTGTGTTAGTGGTAGTGGCTATAATAGTACTAGTGGCAGGGGTAGTGGTAGTGGTGGTGGAAGAACTCATAAAAATGATCCTTTGGCGTTTCCCCTTCTTCCTATAGGGTTGGGCCATCCTCTTCTTCCTCGTCCCCTTAGCTATCGGTGCTCCCCCTATGCTGCTAGGCTGTTCGGGTGTATATGATGGATCTGTTTCCTCGGTGTCAACACCCTGTGAACCAGCCCAACAGGAACCAACCACCTCTTTTCCTCTCTCAGTAGCCACCCACTTGCTGCCTACCTTCCTAGCAAGCAGTTCTTCTTCTGAGTGCTCAGAATCATCTCTCAAGTCAAAATTACCCAAATCATCCATAGGGGGAGATCGGGGTGAACTATAGGCTGGCTCGACCCACCCACAGCAGATGAGTTACCTCCGTGACCCATATTCGGGTCATCATTATCATCATCATCCACATCATCATCAGGAATCATAATGGGCTTAATATCGGAGTCACTATCATCCTGTCGCCATTTCTTCCTGGCAGGAGCAACATATCCAGCATTGGCCAGATGCCCAAACAATCTCCTCACAGGGGGCTTTGTCTACTTTCCCTTATACACCTTCATCCTTCCTAAAGTAATGTCATCCATCACTTCCAATAACACCTCATCCTCTTTGTTCTTTGGCAGGTTGGGTAGCTTATCGTTAATGATCATTTGGAGGAACCGGGGATAAATGCAGAAGCCCTCCTTCCCCTTGAACTCTATGTTCTCCTTCATATATATGTAGAACATTTTGGAGAAGCTGAACGGATAGTTCAGAACTAATGCCACAGACGCGCTCTGAATCTGATCACTGAGCTCGTTGAAACAACCACGTCGAGAAGCTATGCACTTCAGAATCACATGAGCTAGATACTTGAAAGGAGGGCACATGTTGCTCTTATTAATCATGCCTGCATTGATGTCACCGACGTACTTAATCCTCAGAAAGCAGCCCCTAACTGCCATGGGATGTAGTTTGGTCGGATAATCCATGTCGTCTCCTAGATCCACCACTCTCCCTCAGGTCATCTTCACCAATATCTATAGCCTCGCTTGAAATAGAGCTCCCGATTCGATATGGTTCAACGGTACAATCCACTACAACATTCTCCCAGAACGCTTGCTGTATTGATCTGTAAGGTGTGCAAGCCGTAGAAATTGCACTGTAGATCCTGGAGCGGTTTAGGAATTCGATAATTCCTACAAACTCGGCAGCATTCCTCGAAGTAGTGTTGAGGTAAGCACAAATATTGTGCTTCGTACTCATAGTCCACCTATCCGCCATTTCACTATAACATAAATAACAAATATTAAATTAACATGTTAGACCAGTTCACAAGAAAGAACATTTGAATTTGAAACAAGTCTCATCTTACTAGTTCAATCGTACAATTGAACCATACGACTGAACTCAATCGTACGATTGAGCACCCGACTGAGCTTAGTCGTGTGCCATGACATACGATTAAGCCAGTTGTACGACTGAAGGACCGATTGGTTCAATCGTGCGATTGAATCATACGTATGGTTCAACCGTGCGATTGAGGTTCGTCAGTACGTCCAGTCGCATACGTACTGTGCACGTCCGAAATTTTGAATTTTCTTCAAATCAGCAACAACCATTTCAAGATTAAAGTCATTAGATGCGCCAAGGTTTGTTAAAACATCAGTTACATTTTAGTTTCACTTTTAAGTTCATTTAAAGGTCCAATTTGGTGTTTTTCAGTTCGGTTTAGTTTGTTCTATAACATTCAGATTTTTTATCGATTTTAGGTACCAATTGATCATGTTTTCATCTTGGATGTACTTGTAAACCAACGTGAAATAGTTAGAAACCGAATGATCGAGTGAAATCACAAGAAAAGTTTCGAAAATGGTCCTATAGATAGCCGGGTATTTGAGAGAATTTGAAACCAAGTGTAGGGTTACGACCGACTGAACCTCCTTTTATATTGTTGTGAATTTCAGTCGTGCGACTGGACCCATACGCATGGTTCATACGTGCAACTGAGGTTCAATCGTACGACTGACTTATACACATTTAACCAATCGTACAATTGGTTCATACTGAGGTTGCCAATCGTGCGACTTGGCCATCCTCATGGTACAGTCATGCGATTAAGCCATACTTGTGGTCCACTCGTTTGATTGGCCCATACTTATGGTCCAATCATGAGATTGGGCCATACTTATGGTCCAGTCATGCGATTTGCCCATACTTATGGTCCAATTGTGCGATAGGGCCATACTTGTGAATTTGACTTCGTTTGGCCCACTATTTCACATACTTATCTTTGATAAATGACATTATGACCATTGTTCATCTGAGACATGATCCTTTTAACTGAAAACCATTTGATCACCTCAGACATGATCCTTTTAAGTGAAAGCCGTTTGATCACCTCAGACATGATCCTTTTAAATGAAAACCATTTGATCACCTCAGACGTGATCCTTTTAAATGAAAACCATTTGATCACCTCAGACGTGATCCTTTTATCTTTCAGAAACAAGCTTTTAACATTCGGTTCATTATGTGACATTCATAGAGTTTAGTCTTGTTTCATAGTCCAACACTGACACAATACTAACGTAAGTAATACAGAAAAACTTGAACTAAAACTGAAATAAGACATATTTTTGTATTTTTCATTTGAGAAGGGTTGAAAGTATTTTAATATTACTTAAAAGATTTCTCCCTCTGAGCGGACTAGCTTCAAACATTAACATCAGTTCTAGAAAGATTCACATGGAATCAGACAGGCAGAAAACGCAATCATTTGGGACCTTTTGTGTTAATATCAATAACAGAGAACAGTATATATCCGATTCACAGAATCTCATTTATATAAGAGTCAAAAGCACTAACAAGAAATCATACTAGAGTTGTTGTATAGCACACATTGATTTTGAACATCGAGAGATGCAGCCACGATAATTGTCAATATATTTGTCCACTTAAATCCATACATAGATTTTTGACACACATTGGTGATTATTTAGGTGTATTAGTTCAACAAGTATTTGTGGATCCCACGCTTATATGGTAATCAACCTTCCTCGGGAGATATTTGAGCGGTCTATGGGTTTTTGTCAAGAAGAAACTATTCTAAGAGCTTTCAAATAGATGCCAAGCCTCAGGTCAGTGCCATCGCACAGTAGAGAGGCGCAAACAACAATGAATTCTTAGAATATATAGGTTGTGCTTATCCTCAGGTCAGTACCATCGTATAGCAGAGAGGCACACTTCCTATCTTCTTGTTAGAGCAATTTTATAATACATTTAACAAAGCAACAACATTTTTCATTTACTTGATTGCGTTTCACTTTATTAGCTTTATGACATTTTTCATATGCATTGCTCATGTTTTTTGTCAGTAGCACACATTTGTGGTTTTATTTTTGCTCCTCACCCCTTATTGGAAATTTATTGATTATGCAGACTAGGGATAAGATGGGAACCCACAACATGTTGATTGATTTAATTTACATGATTCACCAATGATGTCTACTAGTCTATTGTGTTGAATCTACCGACACATCATATAATGGACTTGCAACCCCTAGATCTACTTTCTCCATGTAACCATAGTAACAGACTGGCTTACTATCATTTTTCAACTTATTAGGCTTTGACTTCTCAGACTTATAATTTTCTGTGACTTTCAGTATAATATTTCAAAAATGAAAATCTTTTTGGTGTCCCAAACGATTCGATACCTGTGTACTATCATTTTTCACTGTACTAAATCAATTTCTCGGATTTGATGTCTTTGCTTTTTAGCTTACCTGCCCGCCCCCTTTTCTTTTTTTCTATTTTTAAGTAATAAATACTAAAACTGAAACTATTCTCCCCCTAAAATTCTAAAACATAAAATCTTTTTGTGTTTTTGATATTTTTAAGACAGAAAACGAAACATACTGTCGGACTATGAACTTGATTCCTCCAGAAACACATCGTCTTTCTTTTTGACGCCGTTAACCTCTAATAGATAATAAAATCTCGCTTTGTCAAAAGGTTTTGTATAGAGGTCGGCACGCTGAAAATCCGTGTCAAAAGATACGTCCCCTTTGATTTGTTTGACATTGAAAAGGACAGACAGATTTCCAGTCATGTACCTGGATGCCGCACTATCAATAATCCAGGTGTTAGTGATAGCATTGTAGCGGACAACCTGCACAAAATAGAAATTATCAGTTTAAGAGTGGGACCCAAGCCTTTACTGGCTTAGGTTTCCCAGTGGCATCACACATAATAAACTCCACCCACTGTCCTTGGGAAGTCGGAGAGACAACATTCTTCATCTTATCCTCACTTTCAGACACACTTGATGATTTGGCTTTCCACAAACCAGTCTTGTGTAAGGCATGTTTGTGATAAACAGACGACTGGTTTATTGTTTTAACATTTTGTTTGATTTCGTCACCATGTTTTACCTCAGTCGTCACAGCTTTGCCAGGGGCTTGACTGTGTTGCATGTCGTATTACGGAGAGGTATTTGATCTTTTAGTTTAGAAAACCTTGGTTTATTATCTTGGAAAAGTTTAACCCTTCGTCTTGGTGTCTGATAGTAAGGACAGTTAGGAGATATATGTCCTCGTTTTCCATATCCATAACAGGATCTCCATTCTCCTGGACTAGGAGATCTTTTGTGTGGTGGTGAGTATGGTTTAGGATTGGTCTCTTTCTTCTTAACTTTAGGTCTCTCACCTTCTTTGACAAATTTAATTGGTTTCATATTTTGACTACCTTTTCATTTCATTTTGTTAAGATTTTGATGATGAATAGTTTTAGAATGAGTTGGTTCTGAAATTTTAGGTTTTCAAACATAAACTTTTGAACCCAAACCAAGAGAAGCATTACTATTCTCATCATCCTGATTTTCACTGACAACCTCATCTTTAGTGCCAGAACTAGATCCCTTCTGTTCAGTAACAGATTTCACAGTTTTAACTATGGAATCTGGATCACTGACTAGAGGGGTAGTCACCACATGATCCTTGATAGGGTTATTATTAATAGTCGACATTTTGTGTTCAAAAGGATTGCATGTGGTGGCGGCACTACTTTATAACCAAGCCCTTCCCTACCGTTTCTCTCTTTGACTAAGTTCTGAACAATGTGAGAGGAACTAGCTAGACTGTAAAGTTTTAGATTTAATGATTCAATTTTAACTTGCAAAATAGCTTTTTCTTTCTTAGTTTCCTCTATTGTTGATAAATAGAACTTAATGTCATTTGCTTGATTAAAGGCAACAACCTCGGTTTCCCTAAGTTGCTTTCCTAACAGATCAAGTTTTTCTTTAAAACTGCTCTCATTTTGTTTTGACACCCTGTTAACTTCAGTACATAGTTTCAAATCATTTGCCAGACTGTCATTGTGATCTAACAACCTAGAAAATTTTAAACCTATGCTTTCACGAAATTTATTACATTCTTCACAGGCATGTTTATCAAAAAGTTCATCTTTGGTACTTACCTGTGAGGTGCTGGAGGTGTCAGCCATGAAAACAACCTTAGATTCCTCGTTAGTTTGAGATTCTATGCTCGTAGCAGCCAGTTTGTCTTCAACCAAATGATCTACAACATCCATAGCTTCTTCAACATCTGAATTAGCATAATCAGCTATGTTATCTCCTTCACTCGCTGAATCATCGTTAAGATCTTCTACAAATGCAACATTAGCTTCACCACCAAAGATGAATTGAAATGTCCAGTCCTGTCCTTCATCTCCTTGAGCAACAATAGCTTTGGAATCTGGACTGGTTGAAGTCACGTTCTTTTCCTTTTCCTGACGATTATGTGATGAGAAAGGGTTACCATTTCCAGTCTTCTTTGGTTTTCATGCACTCTTGTTTGAAGTGACCCTTTTCACCGCAGTTGAAGCATGTAACTTTGGTTTTATCAAAACCAAAAGTTGTGTCTTTCATGGCAACCAGATTCTACCCCGTCTTCTTTACAAACTTCTTAGCCCTTCTAACAGAAATAGCCAAAGCCCACATGATATCCATCCTTTCCAACTTTATCTCATCCACCTGCTCATAATCTTCATCCAGTAGATGACAGTTTCCTATTTTACCAGCAACCAAACCATCATATGAGTATACAACCGCAGCGAGAAGATCCATATGCTTTTTTGCTACCTCAACTGTAACATTTCCTAGATTCTCAGTCTTCAGCTTTGTAGAATTAGAGTCGGGGATAATATACTAAGTTCTAAATGATCCGGATGATTCACTTCCAGAAGAACCACTTTGAGAAGTTCCGGACGTGTTGGAAACAAATATTGTTTGAAGAGGTGCACCGGATGAAACTGGTGTGGCAACATTATATAGTGATGGATATCGTGTGTATCACCCTTTCTTGGACTTGTATTTCATCCTTACCTCCCCCTCCCTCAACTTCAAGATAAAATCATTGATATCCAGAGTAGCTAGAACTTTGTTCTTCTTAGATTAGACACAAAAGAATCCCATTTATCCGGTAGACCATCAGCAAAGCTTACTACTTTATCCTCCATTGAGGTAGTTACTCCATGAGTATGTAGCTCACTCATTAGATGATAAAACCTATCTACAATATCATCCAAGCTTTCATTTCCCATGGATGAAAAGTTATCGAATTGTAAGGACCCATTCCCGGACACCTCACAGTTCGTCATTCATCGCACATAAAACATTTTAAAACATACGTTTATTTTGCAGTGGAATTTAAAACTTTCATTAATAACTAAAAACATGTCATTTCATTACATTACAACATTCGTTTTCATCTCAAAATACAAGGACATGTCAAAATATGGATGCCAGCCTCAAACGCTCCCAGTAGCTTATGCATCCATGCCTGCAACTCCTCAGCATCAACAAAATACCTGCCAACTATCATGCATACAAAAGTCAGCGATGCTGAGTGAGTTCTAGTTTTATAATAAAATACTTTATTTCCTTTAAAAACTATCTTTACATTCCTTCGTGGTCATACAACATACGTACACTCAATCTGTGTTCTTCATTCGTTTCGTTCTTTTATTTACTTTCCTATTTATTTATCGTTCATACTTCTCACTGTCTTTTACTTTCTTTTCTCTTACTTTCTTTTTGTACTTTACATTCGTCAGATTGTCATACATCATACATACATACTGATAATAATTATTATTATTATCTTTATCATCATTTGTTAATTCATTCGTTTCTTCACTCATTACTTGAATCTTGTCTCATGCAATATCCCAACTCATGCTCGAAAGCTGATGCTGTGCCGGGGCTTGTACACAAAGCCCCAACTCATATTCGAAGACTGACACAACACCAGGATATGCGACAAATATCCCATTCGAGTCAATCACCTGGATTGAACTCTATCCGAGTCTGCTGCAACACAAAGACGCTCACCTCATTATCTCGTCTCATGCAATACCCCGACTCATGTCTGAAGACTGATACTGTGTCGGGGCCTGATAAACAAACCCCCAACTCATGTCTGAAGACTGACACAGTACCAGAGTACGCGACAAATATCTCATCTCTCTATTTTGTCTCATGCAATACCCCCGACTCATGTCCGAAGACTGATACTATGTCAGGGTCTATAATCAAACCCCGACTCATGTCCGTAGACTGACACAGTACCTGGGTACGCGACACGGATCTCATCATCCGTCACTTTCATGTTCACCATTTGTTATCTCATGTGTTCATTTCGTACTATATCGTATTCGTTCGTTTCGTACTTTATCGTTATCTTTCACTTCGATACATAATACTTTACGTTCGTTAATTTATTCATTCACACATCACACCACGTAAAGTCATACATAATGTATTATAGAACATAATACGTACGTTTTGAAAACTCTTTGATGAAGAAAGATAACATATCACTCACACATATACACATCATAATTTCATCACATCACCATGCACACATCAAGCATAAGTCATCACATCATAACAAGGCCTATCTCCCTATTTTACCCATAAAACCACTTAGAAAATCCTAAGTCCAAAATGGGTGCATGGGACTTTTTAGGCGCATGAGCATAAAAATTCTAAGTGTAAAACAGTCTAGGCACATGGGCACTATTTGGGCGTTTCTGTCCTGTTTGGGCGCTTCACCACTATGCAGGCGCATGGCGCCTGTTCAGGCGCATCAACACTTAGCCGTTTTAACACTTGGGCGCATGGGCACTATTTGGGCGTTTCTGCCCTGTTTAGGCGCTTTGCCACTATTTAGGCGTCTGAGCTTACACAATCATTTACACTTAGACACATGGGCCTGTTTAAACGCATGGGCACTATTTAGGCGTTTGGGTACTATTTGGACGTTTGGGTTTCTGGGCAGTTGGGCATACTTAGGCAGTTGGCCGTTGGGTGCATGGGAACACTGTTTAGGTGCATGGCCCACTCCTGGGCATATGGCCACCACTTAGGCGCATGGCCAACATGCTGGGCGCATGGGCCACTGTTCATGCGCATGAGAACATTCTGAAATGTTTTATATGCTACTAACATCACCCGATTATCATTCTAACAATACCCAAGCACAGATCTAACATACTAAGGGCACCTAAACATGCTAAACATCAACACTAACCCATAAACCAACTCTAAAACATACATACACTGAACATCATCGAACAATAGGCTGAAACTCACGGTTTTACTTGAAAACATTTTCTTGGTATGCATAATAGCCTCAAACAAGTTGAAAATCAGTAAAAGAGGGTTTTAGAAACTCACCTTGAGCAACCTTTGAGCAACACACTTCAAGGTCGAGACCCACCTTCAATTCAGCTCTTAAATCCCGAAAACAAACACTAAACACCAAGAACTTCGGTCAAGAACTCGAAACCCAGCTAAAACTGAGCTCATATAAAAGAAAAGTCACCTTTGCAGCTGCTTCTTCCTCTTTCTCTCTCTAGAACCGAGAGCTTTCTCTCTCTTCTTTCTTCCTTTCAGCCGAACGGAGATGGTGAAGAAGGGATGGGCGGCCATGCCCCTTTAAACCTTAAAATAATAAGGTTTTGTACCTTGTACACTTTATCCCCCTCCACTTGTGTCCATTATCTATTCTTTCTATTTACTTTTCTTTTCCTTTCGTTTAAATAAAATTCGGGGTGTTACACGAATTCCTTCTTGAGTGCTTTAGCCTTCAGTGCCTTTAAGGTTGCATTACCATCATATCTCTTTTCCAGTGCCTCCCACAGCTTCTTTGAATATTTATATTCTGAAAACTAATGGAAAATATCCTTTGGAATCGACTGTGTCAGTAAGGCATAGGCTTTCTTTTCAGCGTTGTGTGTAACCTTTTGCACTTCATTTATCCCACTTAGAGTCAGTTTAACTCCATTTGCTCCAACAGGTAAAGTATAACCAGTCTCAATTGAAGTCCACAAGTTTGGGTCAACTCCGTTAAGGTAGATTTCAAACTGTTGTTTCCATTGTGGGTATTCATCCCAGGTCAACAGTTTTGGTGGTTTGTTATGATTTCCTATCTCATTTTCCAGAAGTATTAGATTCTGAATCTGTGAGTCCTTTCCAGCAGTAAACGCAGAGTTCTGATCATCCATGATTTCAAACTTGAAAAATTATGTACACGACAGAGTCAATCATGCGATTGGAGAGTACGACTAAGTTCAATCGTGCGATTGGAGAGTGCGACTAAGTTCAATCATGCGATTGAGGGATGCGAATGAGTTCAACCGTGTGGGTTAGCTTAATCATGCAAATGAGCAATACGACTAAGTCCAGTCGTGCGGTTGAATCGTGCGATTGGGATTAAGTCGTGCGATTGAGCCAATCGTGCGACGGAAGCTGCTGTGGATGAAAAATTCAAAACATTGAACACTTTCACACCAAAAAAATGATTTCTCACGAACCCTAATCTGCCGTAAGTCGAAAAGTTTGAAGCTTTTGAATCATGCACACTTCAAAAACACTTTTTGAATCAAAACACGAATCTTTGGAATGAAAACGTTAATTTTAACGAGAACACCAATCGAATCCATGAAGAATAAAGAGCCAAAGCTCTAACAGCACTTGTTAGGACCGTGTACGCATGGAGTACTAACTGATTCAACGTGAAACCAAATCAAATTGTGCAGAATCCTATTTGATTGGTGATCCAATCAGTGAGAACGACAACCTCATCGATCTAACGATTAAACAAATGTTAAGAACGAGTAGAAATCAATCAGGAACGAACTATGAAGTTGGATGGATGAACTAGGACGCCCTGGACGGCTAGGGTATAATGATATTCGAAGTGTTCTATTTTTCCACGAATTACGTGGTATTTATAGGTTGCAGTGTACAGTCGTACGACTGAGCCATTAGCATGGTTCGGTCGTGCGACTGAGTCAAGCGATAGATTCATACGCACAACTGAACTCTACAAATGGTTCAGTCGTGCGACTGAGCCAGTTTTATGACTCAGTCGTGCGGCTGATCCAGTCACCTGGTTCAGTCGTGCGACTGGTCCATAAGCATGGTCCATTCGTGCGTCTGGTCCATGAGCATGGTCCATTAGCATGAATAACCACAAGACTAAGTCAAACACATTTCTAAATCATTGCTAACTCAGAACTATGAATAACTACTACAAACCTATATATAGTGTTCAGTTAAGCGTGTAGTAATAAACATTATAAGAATACAATATAATTAATAGTAAATAGCATCCAAACATATATTATATTACAATAATCCCCTTGTATTACACATATGTAAGAAATGAAAGACGTAAACATTTAAGTACAATAAACTAGGGACATCATGTATCAACACAAGGGGGACAAAAAAAAGAATGAACTAGGGAACCAAATATAGCTACACATTTTAATTAGAAAAATATTCAAAGATAAAAAAAAAAAAAAAACATAGTAATATGATTTCAACATAAAAATTGAAAGAAAAGTAAAAAATAAAAATAAAAAAATGTTAAATTTCACAAGTGAAATCATTGTATTTCAAAAAAAAGTTCATTTCACAAGTGAAATTAACTTGACTTTTTCTATTTGTTTTTTTTTATTTATTGTTGTTTTGTTTTTTCTTAGTTGTGATGAAAATGAGTTTTTCAATTTTATTATTATTGTTTTTTTGCCTTTTTTTTCTTTCTATTGAACTTTTTATAATTAAAATGTATGGCTATCATTGATTTCTTAGATTCATGACACATGTCTTTAAACATTAATAACAGATTAAAATAATGTTCGATATATACAAAGTACACAGAAATTATTTTGTATTTTAACATATGAGATTTTGTGTGTGTGTCACTGTCAGATTTCCCAAATTATTGCGGGGACAAAAATCTCTCAAGATCTCATAGCCAAATCACCAAACAAAATGATGCCCTTCAAGTTCAAGATTCCTATCCTCCCTTGTTGACTATTTAATTCCTTCTAATTTTGACTTTTATTTCTAAGAATATATATTACGTTTTAATGCAAATAATGATAAGACAATTATCAATACTGGATTCATATATAACATGTAAAAAAACTGTTTAAACCATATTAATACATATAGTGGGGGTTTAGGATTGTTTTTTTATAACTTATTTTTAACTTATTAACTTTTGAAAAGTTAATAAGTTAAAAAGTGTTTAGCAATTTAAAAAAAAACTTTTCAAATTGATTTTTCATATAAGGTAAAAATGATGTTTTAAAAAGTAAGGAGGAAATTAGTTATTAACTTTTGAAAACTTATTTAGTATAATTTTCTATTATACTTCTCTGTTACCTTCTATTAAAACCTCTTATTTTTAAAAGTATATCTTTTTTGATCATTTTATAACTTTTTGTTTATAAGAAAATGAAAACACTTTTTAAAAAATCATTTTGAAAACTCGCAAGTTAATAAACAATCTCAAACATGACCCTAGTATTTATAACTCTGTATATTTTTTGTTAAGAGTGTTATCGGACTAGTTAAGTTGACAGGTTAGTTAAGTATCTTAATGTGTCTCGTATCTAGTTGTTCATGCTAATCTAATGGTATTAGAATGTTGTCAATAATGATAGTTGCATTAGAAGATTATCCTTCTTAGATGTTTTATGTTTCTTTAGTCAGACAATATTTTCGTTTAACTTGTTGTAACATCAAGTGTTTTAAGTATGATTGGTTATAGTAGGTGCGTATAGGATCATACATCACGTCAATTAATGACACACTTGTTGAGGAATTAGGCGCAACGTCAAATAATTATTAAAAATACAAAAATCTAGAAATAATATGTCTAGTCAAATAATTTGAGAAAAAAAATCATGGCTAGTAAGGACCTCCATAGGGTGGTTACCTAAGCACTTAATGAGCCGTTATAATCCTACATGACTCGTTTCCACTTGAACTCGTAAGTCGCTTACAACCCGTGTATTGGTTCACGTGTTGTTGGTGAACATGAATTGACTGATGTGATTGTAGACAGGCCAATACGACCCATATTGGTTGTTGTGGGGCGTATGATCCTAATCAAAGGGCGAGTCGCGAGTGTATAACATGCCATGGGTGTAGCAATATCTTAGGCCATTATTAGGGCGTGTTTGAGATTACTTCTCAACTTATTGACTTTTCTAATAAGTTAATAAGTTAATATGGAGTGACTTATTAACTTATTTCCCTTACAACTATCACATTGTCAAACACTATAAAATGATTTTTAATTTTTTAAAAGTTAATAAGTAAAAAAGTAAGTAAAAAAGCACTCCCAAACACTCACTTAACAATCTATATTAAGTAATTTTATGTTGAAAAGATGACGAAATTAAAATATTATTAGAATAAATATCTTATTTATCATATGAAACATAAAGAAAATATAAAGAAGCATCAACTTATTTAAAAGCAACAATCATTGTCTCTCCTCCTCCAACTCTTACACTGAGATCGCCCTTCGTTTCATCTCATTTAACAGACGGTTATTCCCCTACCACTACGGTGCTTTAATCTCTTTTATAAGAATAATAATACAAATTATTTTAAGAAAAAGCTTCATATACAAATGTATTTTGCTACAAAGTGTGAGAAGACACAATAGGTCAAAAAAAGACACAAAAAAATTATATCTCACAATCTAAATCGAATTTCAAAAAAGTTATTCGGAGCTTTTGTTCTCATAGTCGTCATCACTAAGAAAAAAAAATAAACGAAAATTTAAAAAAATAAAAAAATTGACGTATTGTGTCATTTATGAAAGACACAATGAGTTTATTCTGTCACTATAAAGACACAATGACGTCATTGTGTCAATATAAAAGACACAATGACGTCATTGTGTCATATAAAAACACAATGAATTTTTTTATTTTTTCTGAAAGAGGACAACGAAAGGAACAGAGCCTCCGAAGTATTTTTTAAAATTCGATTTAGATTGTGAGATATTAATTTTTTGTGACTTTTTTAGCCTCTTTGTGTCTTCTCACACTTTGTAGCGAAAATACACTTTGTATAATAACCTTACCGTCATTTTAATTTTAATATAATATAAAGAGTAAATTACAGAAAATGACTTCTATTTTTTAACTAATTTCACTTTTTCAACGTTTAGTTTTACTGGTTATACTTGACAGCCTTTAGGTATATGATTTTTATTTTTTACCCTTTAATTTAGCGGTTGTTAGTTTGTATCCTTAAGTTATGTTACATTGTTATCACATGAGAGTATATGTATAAAAAAAACTTCCAAGCAGCATAATCCAAAAACAAATCGATGTATAAGGAAAAATGATCGATAAAACGTTAAGACCCAGTAACACCTAAACAAACTATATAATCACTTTTTTAAATAATTTTATGAAAAAAATGATTGTATCTATAATATAGATTTCAATAATAAATTTAATATATAAAAATTAGAATACTTGCCGCATGAACTAATTTAGATCCAAAAGCATGTGATAATGTAAATCATATGATACGATAAATTTTATAGAACTAGTATGTTGGACCCTGAAAGGATCATACATGCCAATTCAAGTGGTGGATGGTTGTTCTGCTGGAAATCTCCCCAAGTCCAAGAAGAAATGCGGATACAGAAGTCTGCATAAGAAGAAAAGAACATGTCGGCTATCCGCATTTGTCAATGCGGAAGACCAAAGAATAAATGCGGACTAAGCATTTGTTCTTCCGCATGAACTAATGCGGACAGTTGATAAGATGCGGACAAGCCATTTGTTCATCCGCATTAACCTATGCGGGTGATCAGCAACAAATGCGATCGTGTTTGTTCATCCGCATTAACCAATGCTGATGACCAAACAATGCTGCTGATGAAGTACTCATCCGCATTAGTCAATGCGGATGAACAACAGACAAATGCTGATGAAGACTTAGACTAAGGGTAGTTTAGTCTTTTTGTACAAGCTGTTAGTCAGCCTATAAATAGATTAGAAACCTCGTATGTGACCAGGTGAGTTTTTGCATCTTTTGAGACTTCTGAAACATTTGTGTTTCACGAAGAATAGACAATCAGAATATACAGATTAGCTGTCTTGTTACTGTAGAATGCTAAAAACCCTAGCATTTACTTTGTAACAGTTCATCTAATTAATACAAGTATGCATTTATGAGTATATCAAGTGTTCTATGTTCATTGATTGCTTGATTCCGCCACTCAATCATTGACTCAATCATCATATTCGATCCTTGTTGATTCACATCAACTGAGAATATCATTCTCAAACCCAGTCAATTGGTATCAGAGCTTGGCTCTCAGTTATTACTCAGATCTGCTCAGATCTAGGTTTAACCCGATTGATCTGGTGATTGAGTTGCTGTTTAGAGGTTTCAAACATCTCTTTTCAGTAATACTACTGAATACTTACTGATATACTTAACTGCTACTGTTCATCCGAAGAACACACTTCGAACAAACAGTACAGGTTGCACAGACACCAAGAACACAGAAACAAAGACCAAAATCTACATATTATCATCAGATTCATTGTTACGGAACTAAGTTTGACCTGTTGGATCATTTGGACTAATTAACTTAAATCCAACTTAAATCCAAATCTAAAACAAGTTAAAAAGACACTGTTAACCATGGATTCTCTTAATTATTCTGAACTTGGGCATGCTTCGAAACCACCCATGCTCAAACATAAATCTGAATTTAAACAATGGAAAATCAGATTTATGAACTATATTACAGGTGTTGATCCTGATTATTGGATCTCAATATGCAAAGGCCCACACATTCCAGTGACTCTATCTGCAGATCAAGCTGCACTGTACAAGACTTCAAGAATCCCTATTGAAGACCTAACTCTTGATGATGATGACTACAAGAAGATCAAGATTGACCTCAAAGCCTACTCCATACTTACTCAAGCACTTAAAATGGATGTACTTAAAAGATTGGAAAAGTATGGCACTGCAAAAGCTGTATGGGATGCACTGCAAATCATGTGTGAAGGAAGCAGTGAAGTGGCTGAAATCAACAAAGACAAGCTGGTGAATCAGTATGAAACATTTCATCACTCCAAAGGGGAGTCCATCTCTAAACAGTTGCATAGGTTTGTGCAGCTGGTAAATGATTTAGAGATCATGGGGGTAACTTACAAGTCAAAGGATCTAAACAAGAAAATGTTACATAGTCTCCCTGAAAATTGGAAACAAAATGTAACCATGCTGAAGAATACTCTCGATTTGGAAAGCACCACCCTGGATATCATGATAGCGAAGATTGAAGCCTTGGAACTTGATGAAAGAAGCAGAAATTTGGGAGGTCCCAGAGTAATTGAAGCATACAAGTTTCCCACAGATAACCACTCTGTGGAAAATGCCTTCATTACTGAAGAAGATGATTTCATCTCCTCAAGGGATCAAACTAAAACAACTGGATTCACTACAGCACCACCATCCAATAGACCATCAACAACTTCCACATCAACTTCAACAACTCAAACATCAGGATTCTCCGCAACTCCTGCTCCTGATGATACAAAATCTGAAGAACAAAAGGCAACTTACAATGCATTTGTTGCCAGCTTTGAAGCCTATTTGGGTGGAAGACTTACATCTGCTCATCTGATTCAAGAAGATCTGGAAGAAATGGATCCAGATGATGTGGAGGAAATGGACTTGCAATGGCAAATGGCCATGATTGCTATGAGAGCAAAGAAGTTTTTCAGAAAAGGGAAAAAGCTTCAACTCAATGAAAACACCAAGCTTGGATACGACAAATCAAAGGTGAAATGCTTCAATTGTGGTATGACTGGTCACTTCTCCAGAGAATGCAATGCTCCCAGAAGAAACTACAATGCTCAAAGGCCTTCTCAGGTGCAGTCATCATCACAACCACCTTCAAGCTTTCACTCAAACAGTCATCAACAACAGCTTATCATCATCAACAACCACATCAGACTCAACCCCAACTGACCAATCAAGCTTATGGAAGCAATCAGTCGTCAGCAAATGCTCTTGTTATTAGGCAGGATGGAGTATGTGATTGGAGCATGTATGCTGAGGAAGTAAAGCCTCAATTTCAAAATCATGCACTTATGGCTCACATCAACGATGGACCTACTCCCATGCCTACTGAGGTAAAATCTAACCTTTGTAGTGATAAATGCATAAATGAACTTCAAGGGTATAGAGAGCACAATCATAAACTGGCTGATAAAATCAAAGAAGAAAAGGTCAAGTCAGAGATGCTCAAGAGAGAAATAAAAGGCTTTGAAATTAAAATTAAATCTCTCATCTCTGACATTGAAAAATTGCATGGTGAAAAGTACACTCTTGCAGCTGAGAATGAGCAACTGACTGAAAAACTAGCTCAGTCTAAAACTGATCTAAATCTTACTGAACTGAAACTTGAAAAGTTTCAACAGTCATCAGTAAAGCTGCAAGAGATGCTTGATTCTCAAAAGGATCCCAAAGACATGTCTGGTATTGGATATAACTCTTGTCCACCACCATACAATGATAACTACACTGTCATGCCTAATTCTGTCACACTCACCCAAGAAAATGAACCTAATACTATTGAACCTAAAACAATAGTAAAACAAATCACCAATCCTCAAAATAAACCAAGCGTTTACATTGAAACCAATGAGGATAAAATCAAGTTAGGTCACCCAGTTAAAATCAAGGAGTGTTCTGACAAGACAGTGGGAGTAATCAAAACAAATAGCCCAATCAAGGCTATTGTTCCTTTTGTGAAATTCATCCCTGCAATTTCCCAAGAAAAGAAAATAAAAACCAAAAGGGTGAATCTACCTACTGAAAGTAGATCTGATAATGAGATAAACTCTCCTAAAAATTCAAGCAAATCAGACACTGATTCACCATCAGTCAAAAGAAAAGTCTATCGGGCCACCAAAACTAAAACAAACTCAGACCCTCAAACTTCAAACTCAAAGC
The DNA here is from genome assembly GCA_024085815.1 of Flaveria linearis. Classification (NCBI taxonomy): domain Eukaryota; kingdom Viridiplantae; phylum Streptophyta; class Magnoliopsida; order Asterales; family Asteraceae; genus Flaveria; species Flaveria linearis. The sequence goes on along the minus strand of CM044017.1, from coordinate 17,056,187 downwards.
AAGGAGTTGGCTTTGATATTTTCAACAAAGAGCATGTGAACCAATTTGAAAAGGAAATTCAGAAAAGACAAAGAAAGAATAACCGACCTCAGAAAAACAAGGACGGTAGTGTAGTGAAACTATCTACCAACAAGGTTGATCAGAAAGTCTCATCAAAACAAAGGAATGAATCTAATTCCAAATCTGTCAAAACTACAAAATCCGCAACACCAGGATCAGTAGCTAGAAACAAACACATGTACTGTGAAGTGTGTGAGAGGTCTAATCATAGAACAGATAAATGCTTTTATAATCAATACTGTTCAATCTGTGATATGAATAACCACTCCACCAAGAACTGTTATTTCAACAAATACTGTTCTGTCTGCAACATGACAAATCACAATACATCTGAGTGTTTCTTCAAGCAAAAGGGACTGAGAATACCACAGAACAAACCCATCTCTCCACCCATGTCTGAGAAAACTAAAATCAATGGTCGATATCATCACAGAGTTTCTAAGTCTGATGATGAGATGAGAAACCCGAGAAAATCAAACAGATTCAAAAGAAATAAAAATCAAACAGTCAAACAAACTAATGATTTTTATAAGTCTCAACCAAGGGTTGATAACAAAAAACGAATAAACTTTTTGAAAAGGAACAGGGATCAAAGGTTTGAATACTCATCTGACTCTTCAGTTGAAGTGATAAACCGTTCATCTGTTAGAAACAAAACAGGCATGATTCCATCATCAAAGTCACCATTTAAAGGAAAATACCAACAGGTTACCATCATGGATAGAAACGGTAAGCCCAAGACCATCATGGCTTGGGTTTCACAGTCTAATTAGTTCTTTCTGTGCTTGTAGGGTCATTCATATAGGTCCAACAGTTTATGGTATGTGGACAGTGGATGCTCCCGACACATGACTGGAGATCGTTCCCTCCTTCATGACTTTAAGCACATTCAAGGAACTACTGTGGCATTTGGAGGAGATTCACAAGGTGGTAGAATTACAGGTGAAGGATCTGTGACAAATGGAATGCTGAGCTTTGATCGAGTGAACTACTGCGATCAGCTGAACTTCAATCTTCTCAGCGTATCTCAGATCTGTGACAAGAAATATTCCACTCACTTCACTGACACTCATTGCTACATTCTGAGACCAGGATTTCAAATCCTGAAGAATGGGTTGTATTGAAAACACCGAGGAAGAATAACACTTATGTCATTAACCTGAATTCTGCATCTCCACAAGAAGAAACATGTCTTCTATCAAAAGCATCTTTTGATGAATCACAACTTTGGCACAGACGATTGGGACATACAAATTTAAAAAACATGAACAGATTGGTTAAGGGAAATCATGTAATTGGTTTACCTCAAAAAGAATTCCACTTTATTGACCACTGTTCAGCATGTCTTAAAGGAAAACAACACAAATCGTCTCACAAGCTAAAGTTGGTGAACACCAACAATTCTCCATTAAAACTACTTCATATGGATCTTTTTGGCCCAACTCATGTTATGAGTATGGGAAAGAAACAATATTGTTTGGTGATCATAGATAACTTTTCTAGATTCACATGGGTCTTCTTCCTACTTCATAAAAATGAGGCATCTCAATTAATAAAAGATTTTATCACTAAAATTGAAAATCAAATTGATCTTAAAGTCAAAACAATTAGGAGTGATAATGGGACAGAGTTCAAAAATGAAGATATGAGTTCTTTTGTACAACCAAAGGCATAGCTCATCAATTTAGTGCAGCTAGAACTCCTCAGCAGAATGGAGTAGCTGAACGAAGAAATAGAACACTAATTGAAGCAGCACGTACTATGCTAGCAGATGCTAAACTGCCAATCACCTTTTGGGCAGAAGCAGTTAACACATCATGCTTTGTACAAAATAGAACTTTGATCGTTAAAGAAAGCAACAAAACACCTTATGAACTCATTTTTCAAAGAAAACCATTTATTGGATTTTTAAGTCATTTGGTTGTCCAGTCTCAATATTAAACACCCGTGACCATTTGGGAAAGTTTTCATCCAAGTCTGATGAAGGATTCTTTGTAGGTTATTCTTCTGTTTCAAAGGCTTATAGAGTGTTTAATCCCAGATTAAACATTATTGATGAATCAACAAATGTTCAATTCAAAGAACATTCTTTTCCCAAATCAACTAATGGTCCTGATTGGTTGTTTGATATTGACTCATTTACCAAATCTTTTGACCAATTTCATATGTCTGATGCAGGAAACCTACATTCAGCTGCACCTTCATCATTAGTAGAACGAAAGAGTGACTTTCCAATGATTCCTCCAACTTCTACTGAGCAAATGGATGAAGAGGTTCCACTACAAGCTGATCCTGTCAGACATGTTGTTCAACAGCAAAGTGCTTCAATTGGGGATGGTCCAAGTATAATACCCTCTCCATCAGAGATGCCATCCATTGAAGCTAGAAACCAAGAAGAAGCTAGAACTCAAACTCATGTCATCCCTCCTGTTGATAATGAAAGAACTTCAAATGATGGGAGTAATCAAATCCATGCTGACATGGAAGCAGGAACTGAAACAAATTTTGATTACTTCCATAGCTCCCCTACAGTACAAGAAGATGTTGCCTCACACCATGATGAACTGAATGTCTCCAATCTTGATGTAATCATTGATGGTGACTCAATTCCAACCACAAGAATACATAAAGATCATCCGGTTGACAACATCATTGGTGAACTAACTGAACGGGTGACTAGAAGCAAGTCAAGCATAGCTAACATCTGCTTGTTCTCATGCTTTCTGTGTCAAACAGTACCCAAGAACATCAAAGAGGCTCTTCAAGACAATAGTTGGATTGAAGCAATGCAGGAAGAGTTGCTGCAATTCAAGAAACAAGAAGTATGGCAGCTGGTAGATCTTCCCGAAGGACAATACCCTATCGGCACCAGATGGCTATACAGGAACAAGACTGATGATAGGGGAATCGTCATTAGAAACAAAGCAAGACTAGTAGCTCAGGGATACACACAAGAAGAAGGAATCGATTATGATGAAGTATTTGCCCCTGTAGCCAGACTAGAAGCCATAAGAATCTTTCTTGCATATTCAGCATCCATGAACTTCACTGTTTATCAAATGGATGTGAAATGTGCTTTTCTGTATGGAAAGATTGCTGAAGAGGTCTACGTGAGTCAACCACCTGGATTTGAAGACCCAGATTTTCCTCACAGGGTTTACAAGCTAGACAAAGCCTTGTATGGTCTTCATCAAGCACCAAGAAAGTGGTATGAGACTCTTTCATCATTTCTTCTTGATAATGGATATGAGAGAGGAAAGATCGATCAGACTCTCTTCAGAAAAAGAAAAGGAAAGGACATGTTGCTTGTACAGATATATGTGGATGATATCATTTTTGGCTCAACAAACAAGACTCTATGTAAAGACTTTGAGAATCTCATGCATTCTAAATTTCAAATGAGTGCTATGGGGGAACTCACTTTCTTTCTTGGAGTACAAGTCCAACAGACAGCAGACGGAATCTTCATCAATCAATCAAAATATGTGGAAACAATGCTGAAGAAATTCAAGTTTGCTGACTGTCAGTCCATCAGAACTCCTGTGGATACTAAAGTGAAAATTGGACCTGATCCTGAAGGCAAATCAGTGGATCAAACTCACTATCGATCTATGATAGGTTCACTTATGTATCTAACAGCCAGTAGGCCTGACATTATGTTTGGTGTTTGTGTGTGTGCTAGATATCAAGCAGATCCCAAGGAATCTCATGTCAATGCAGTCAAGAGGATATTCAGATATCTTAAGGGCAAACCTGCTCTTGGACTATGGTATCCAAAGGAAGGAGACTTCAATCTCTATGCATACACTGACAGTGATTATGGGGGATGTAACTTTAACAGGAAATCCACATCTGGTGGTTGTCAATTTCTTGGTCCTAGACTAGTATCTTGGCAGTGCAAGAAACAAACCAATGTTTCTGTGTCAACAGCAGAAGCTGAGTATATAGCAGCATCAGCATGCTGTTCTCAAGTTCTCTGGATTCAAAACCAGATGCTTGATTATGGTTTTAACTTTCTGCACACTCCAATTTACATTGACAACACAGCAGCAGTTTTTATTACTAATAATCCAGTTCAACACTCAAAAACAAAACATATTGAAATCAGATATCACTTTTGAGAGATTGTGCTGAAAAAGGATTAATCAAATTGATACAAGTTCACACTGACAATCAATTAGCTGATTTATTCACTAAGGCATTTGATCCAACCAGATTTGAATTCTTAGTTCAATCAATTGGTATGATTAATCTTGAGTAAAATAAAAACAAACAAAAACATTCAAATATTTCAAAAATACCAAAAGAAATCAAAAGAAGAAGTATATAGTTTATCTAGGGAAATGATATAATTACAGTCGTTATATCATTCACTGTGCTGATTTATAAAACTTAAAGACTGACATGACTTATCTGATATGTGGTAGGCTCAACTTGGACAAGACACTACATGCAGTGATAAATTAAAGATTATATTCAACTGTGATGCTGTCATCTCATAGTATGTGTAAGTTATGACTTGTCCAAATGTGTGTGTGTAGTAACCAAAACACCCCAGGTAATGATGACTTATTAATCTCTTTTACTCACATCAGTTCCTCCTTTGTTTTGCTAAGCAAAGACCTGGAGAAACAAGCACATAGTGCTGATGTCAAGATCCATCAAGATTCCCAATGAGGAACACATCCATCTTGGATGAAACAAACAGAATAAAGATCATTCAAAATGAATGAATCAAAAGAATCCTAAGAGATCACCTTCCAAAGTGAAGTGAAAAGAATTCCAATGTGGATCAAAAGTGATAATTGGATCAAAATTAAAAGAATCCCAATGAGGATCAAGTAATATGAGATTTCTAAATTTAAGTATCCTGGTCATGTAAGATGTTGAAAGTTCTACCATACATTGCATGCAGATGGTTAACCTTGCCATGCTTTTGAGTGTGAGGTACATGTTGAATACCCAATCAACTCAAAAACATGATAAGATCATTTGCATCAGAATATTAACCAAGTATGAGTTTAAGAGGACAAACATACCTACAATCAATATGTTCATGACATTGTCTGTTTACTAACAATTGCTTGCATTTGTGAAAGATAAGATTGATATGATCCCAATGAAAGGTATAACTTTACTTCTTGTACAATAAAGAAAACAAAAATCACAAAAAGATTTCCTTTCAAAATTTTCAAATCCTTCAAAGTTTCTATCCATTATGGATATTAACTTTAGGGGGAGTAATTTAAAATTTTGATCAATTTTGTACAGGTGTTTCCTTTCTTAAAAATTAGAAAAACCAAAAACAAGTTGCAAAAACAAAAATCAGAAAATCTGTCTGTGTTGTTGCAGAAGTTATACCATAGTATCTCAGTTCTTGCAGACATCTTGATGCACAAAAATCCAAGATAAGTCAACAATAGGAAACTTGATTCACCACAGATGAACAAGTCAATCCAAGCAAGAATTGATGACCCAGAACCAGTCAAAATTCATAAGATCTAGCAACTGACACATCTTGCAACTGACAAACTTCATAAAGTCAAAGACATTACTTCATAAAGCATTGAAGTTACTTCATCCAAAACCAACAAAAGCAGAACCATTAAGTTTGAAACTTAATGCGGGTAAGAGTATTGGTTAATGCGGGTAAAGGTAACCCAAGCATTCAACCAATGCGGGTAGTGGTTTGTGGACTGAAACACGTGCAATACTAATGCGGACAACAATACTCTACCGCATTAGTCTCGAGATTTAGAACAAGTTGAAGAAATGCGGACAGAGTTTACTCATCCGCATTTGATGAAAGTTGAAGTTTTGTTCATCCGCATTTGCTACAGTGAACAAATGCTGACAAGTTTTGTTCATCCGCATTTGCTACAGTGAACAAATGCTGACAAGTTTTGTTCATCCGCATTTGCTACAGTGAACAAATGCTGACAAGTTTTGTTCATCCGCATTTGCTACGTGAACAAATGCTGACACATTTTGTTCATCCGCATTTGCTACAGTACACAAATGCTGATAAACATTTCTTCAACCGCATTTGTTACAGTAATTTTTAATCTGTGCGCATTTGTTTTAAGAAGTCAAAAATTGAAATCCATATTAAATTGACTATATAAACCAAAAACGAAAGGTCATTTAATACTTTTCAAAATTGAGAGACTTCAAAGTGAGACGAGTGCCACCAAAAGTTACTGTTCATCTTCGTCATCTTCTTCATGTTCTAAACCTCTGATCAAAGTTCGAATCATCATCATTCATACTCCTTCGACTCTTTGCCACAGTATTATCGAAGGATAGGTGAATATCCGAAATTGCTCATAACCCTAAATTTCGGACATAAATGAGAAACACGAACTTTGGAAACTAGGTCAAAAGAAAGCATGCAAAATCAAACAAATGTTCATGAACCATTGTCGATTTCATCAGAAAGACACATGCTAATCATGTAAACCTCAACAAACAGAGGATTTTCACAAGTTCAGTTTGTCGTAGGAACAGAGCATGTAAATACTAAAATGCTGAAATCAAAAGACATCACAATGGTTAAAATGAGTTGAAATTGAGAAAGAATAATCAATGTAATCAGAGATAACTCATTAAAATGAACATGTATGACTAAATCAGACAAGATCAAATGTATATGAAACAGTATACATGAACACTCCATTTTGACCAAGAAAAGTCAAAATGTGATAAAATTAGGCTGATTTATGACAAACCATTTGTTGATATGCATTATTCATCACTCTAATTCATATGCCTTGAATGCAGTGTAACATGGCAAACCTCACATGGAGCAAGCTCCATAATGTCAGCGGTTATCTTGATCTGATGTAACTGAGGCAGAAGGACTGAGGGATATGATCAGATTTCTCCTTACTACAAGAGTGTCTTATGCCATGACAGTAAGACCAATCATTTATGAGACCTTTATTAGGTCATTTGGAGAACAGCTGAAGTGATTGAAGTTGATGGTGTGAGAACACTAACTGGAAGAATCACTGATGAGCATTCCTTAGCTATCACTGAGCAAACTGTGAGACAGTGTCTACAGTTTGGAGATGATGCTGATGCCCCTATAGAACTGGAAGATGATGAGATCATGTCCTTCTTTGCCAATATTGGATATGAAGGTGGTTATGAAGGAAAGCAAATTGTGAAAGGTCTGGTAGATTTGCAATGGAGATTTTTGATACACATGTATCAACACTGCTTATCGAAGAGGAAGACTGGATGGAATGATATTCCAGTGACAACCTCCTCTGCCATCTGTGCTTTATGCACTAACCGTCCTTTCAACATGTCTGCTTATGTATTCAATGGAATGGTCTCTAACATACAGGAGGGTAGGAGGCATATGTTTTGATGTACCCCAGATTTATACAATGCCTCATAAATGAAGCATTTCCTGATCTTGCACCCATAGGACCAGTGATGGACATCCCTCACTATAATGCCAAGTCCTATAGGTACATCACAAAAGAGATCGAGGAACTTTTATAGTGGTACTTTCTTCCCTCTGTTGCCTTGGATGCAGCAACAGATCGATCAGGGAGGAGTACAAGAATTTGAAGCTCCTCATGATGAGCATGTGATGAAGAAGAACAATCAGCAATTGCAGAGGATAGACAGAGGTCAGTGTCACCACAGGTTGATGTAGGTGGTGATCTTCACACTGAACCTTCTGTGCATGAAACCAATGTGCATCACCATCTATTCATTCACCATTACCATCACCATCAAAATCACCACACCAATCTCATCAACCTCAAATTTCTCTCACCCCAAACCTCTCCAGTACATCACCTCATTCATCACCTCACTCATTACCTGTGCACTCACCTCATATTTCACCAATTCATCACTCTCACATCTCCCATTCATTCTTCTCCCTCTACTGCTCAGCTGAGTTTGGTGACTCGGCAAGCTCCAGTCATGAATCCAAATCATCATCTGATGATAAGGATGATCATATGCCCATGCCTACAAGGAAGGTGACTTCAGAAGCTGCTCCATCTGAGAGCTTTGCTGAATCAGAGACCAACAAGCCGGATGAAAAAGATGAGATGATCTCTGATCTTCTGAAGAAAATATCTAAAATGGAAACTCTCCTGAACAGAAGATGCCATTATTCAAGACAGACTTCTTGAGATGGATGAAAAGGAGAGAGAATTGAAGGAAATAAAGGGCATGCATGAGAAGAAAATGAATGAAAAGAAAAAGAGATTGATATGCTGAAAGAGGATCTTAGACTATCAAAGGATGAAGTCAGTGGTCATTTGAACACTCTCAACATCCAAACTATAGTCATGGAAGAACAAGAGGAGTTTATCGAAGAACAGTCCACTTTGATCAATAACCTTGAAAGGGAAGTGGAGGTTCTCAATAAGAGGGTCTCTGAGCTAGAACTGTTATTGAAACTGAAACAAGAAGAAGAAAAAGGAAAGAAAGATGAAAGTGATACAGAGAAAGGAAAGAGAAGGAGAGGCAATGAAAAGGATGGTGATGATGAAATTCTTCTGGAGGAAGTGATGATGACTTCGCTCCAACCAAAAAGTAGAGATTCACTGAGCCTGAAAATGAGGCAGAAACTAGTGGCTCCAAACCCAGTGAATCAGTACCCGAATCATCTAGCTTGGAGATGATAGTGTACACTAAGCAGCCTGAAGAAGCTCACACTGAAGAAACCTACTTCGGTAACATGATGAAAGATCTAGACATGTTCTCAGCTGAAGAATTTGTCGTTGATGAGGACTCCTGGGACTTCATAATGAACCAAAAGACTGACACTGAACCTTTTGTTGTCATACCTCAATCTCCTGTACCAATTGAAAAGGAATTGAGTATGCAATTGGTTCCTGCTGTGTCACTTTCTGATGAGCAAAAGGAGATAATCAGAAATTTATGTGAACAGCGGACACAAGAAGAAGAAAAGGCTGCTGCAGCTACTGACATTCCTGAAAAGGAACAATGTGAAGAAACTCCACCAGAAACTTAAATGAATGAACCCTCTTCTGGCCCAAGCATGCAAACCTATGCCAGAATAAGGAGCTATCTTGCTGCAAAGGCCAAAGGAAAGAGGCCTATGGTGGAAGAAGAACCAACCAAAAAGAAACAAAAAGATGATCCAAGAATCTAGCTACTATTGCTGGATTCTTGGAGGAACATGAACAAGCTGAAGCCTTGTTAAAGAAGAAGGCAGAAGTGATTGATCTAGAAGAAGGTGAAATTCCAGGTGGATACATAGCTGATGAGCCAGTGATCAGTAAAATCCCTGTGAATATAGAACCTTCTGTTTCTGAGTCTGTTGAAAAAGCCAAATTTGATGAATTAATGAAGAAGGCCTTGTTCTTGATTGATCATGGGTACGACCCTGATGAAGTATTTGGAATGACCTATGATGGGATGCTAGCTGAAGAAAAAAACTAAACAAGCTGCTAGATCCAACATTCAACACTGAGTATGAAAAAGCTCAATCCCTTAAAACTTCAGAGGTCAAGACTTCTAAAGCCAAATCTACTCATCCTCCTCAACCTATGTTCCCCGATCCTTACAGTATGACAGATAAGGAGATGAAGGATTATCTGTCAACTCAAGGATTTACTAAAAGAAAATTGGGAAACATGAAAACTAATTCCCTAAGGGCTGCTGTCCTTAGGATGATCCTTGAAAAGAAAGAAGGTTAAAGAAAATGGAGGAAGAGATTACAAGTACCCAACCAAGATCCAGAGTTTCAGCTCAAGAAATGAGACTCACTCAGGGAGATCATGACTCCCTGGCACCCATTTTACACAGATATCCTGAGTGGTTTGCTGAGCCTTCTCAACTTGAACTACATGAAGGCCTCACAACTGCTGAAATGATAAAGGGTGTGTCTACTCCAGGAGGAAAGACAGATCAGAAGATTATAGCCTGGAAGTATGACAGTGACTGGAACATGTTCATGGTGAAGAGAATATCTGGATTGGTCCAATTCTTCACAGAGTACTCTGCTCTGGTGAACTCTCTAATGATCCATAATCTCAAGGAACTAGCCAACTTAAGATTGATAAATCATGGGGCTATGTTCAGGGGATATGAGTTTGAGGACATTCTAAGGATGTTCAAGAGAACTGACAATTTCAAGTCTTTGAAATCTATCTGCATGAGAAAGGATAGATCTTTTGTCAATCCCCTAGAGAAAAAGAAAAGGAAACCAGCTGAAGAAGTGGTATTCCCTGAACTTAGGGTAAAGCCCACTGAATCCTTGAAAAGAAAGATGGTTGTTGGTACTCATACCTCTGTGCCAATCTCAAATGTTTACTATGACGAAAAGACTTATGAGTTGGTGATTGAAAGGAGGTGGTGAGGAAAAGAAGGAGCTGAGATTCAATTGTTTAGTGGATATGAAGTGAGATTGCTTGATGAATCTTATATCCACTACATATATACCAGGCACTTCAGGGAGATTGGAAACAAGCTTGGTATGTACTTCTTTCTTAAGTGCATCAAGCTCCTGAAGATGGCCTATGATAGGATCTTTAAGAAGAAGGAACAAAGGAGGAAGAAGAAGACTCCTTTGCAATTTAGCAACATTGTGAAGTTAGAGGTGGATGCTGATGGCACTCTACTGATTCACAGGGATGGGCTATCAACTGAGTCATTTTGGGAACCTGTGTCACTGAAGAAACTTCCTATTGAAGCTATACACACCATAAGCCAAAGGAAGATTCATGTTCTGAACAGAGAGAAGCTGAATGATGCTAAGCAGTTCTCCAACATGATCAAGGCTATTCTGGACCCATACACACAGACCCAACTTCAGCATCATCTCCTCCTACTGCACAAGACCCAGCAGAATCTTCACAACCTGATCCACCCTCCAACCCTTGAAGTACTTAGGTTGTATAATCCTTAGGGGGAGTATTGTTGGACCCTGAAAGGATCATACATGCTAATTCAAGTGGTGGATGGTTGTTCTGCTGGAAATCTCCCCAAGTCCAAGAAGAAATGCGGATACAGAAGTCTGCATAAGAAGAAAAGAACATGTCGGCTATCCGTATTTGTCAATGCGGAAGACCAAGAACAAATGCGGACCATGAACTAATGCGGACAGTTGATAAGATGCGGACAAGCCATTTGTTCATCCGCATTAACCTATGCGGGTGATCAGCAACAAATGCGGTCGTGTTTGTTCATCCGCATTAACCAATGCTAATGACCAAACAATGCTGCTGATGAAGTACTCATCCGCATTAGTCAATGCGGATGAACAACAGACAAATGCTGATGAAGACTTAGACTAAGGGTAGTTTAGTCTTTTTATACAAGCTGTTAGTCAGCCTATAAATAGATTAGAAACCTCGTATGAGACCAGACTTTTTGCATCTTTTGAGACTTCTGAAACATTTGTGTTTCACGAAGAATAGACAATCAGAATATACAGATTAGCTGTCTTGTTACTATAGAATGCTAAAAACCCTAGCATTTACTTTGTATCCGTTCATCTAATTAATACAAGTATGCATTTATGAGTATATCAAGTGTTCTATGTTCATTGATTGCTTGATTCCGCCACTCATTCATTGACTCAATCATCATATTGATCCTTGTTGATTCACATCAACTGAGAATATCATTCTCAAACCCAGTCATAGTATTCTAATTGGAACAAAAGTATCTACATAACTTCAAATGGCTTGCAATATGATTTTTAGGTATTAATATACTATTGATACTTAAATCATATGATACTATTTTTTTTTCTAGAACTAACTTTAGAGTCATATGATACTATTTTTTTTCTTGAACTAACTTTAGAATAATGTTGGTAAAAGTATTTAAATTTTGTTTGATGTTTTATTTGTTAGTCTCAATATTTTACTAATTATATTTCCGTAATTATTTCACATGGCTTGTATTCTAATTTTTATATATTAAGTATATTTCTTATACTTAAATCATATGAAACAGTAAAACTTTATAAAACTAGCTTTAAAAAGATGATGATACAAAATATTTTATAAAAAGTTGTTTGAGATTTACTCGATGGTTTCAACGTTTTACTGATCATATTATCCTAATATGTCGATTCGTTTTTTGGATTGTGAGAACTGGATGTTTTTTTAGCAGCTACCCTCATGTGATAAACATTAGACCTAACTTAACGATGCAAACTAACGACCGTACTAACGACCTTTAGACTAAAGAAGCAACGATGAAACAATACATATACATAAAGATTGACCGGTATAATTAGTAAGGTTAATGTTAAAAAATAAGGTTAGTTACAAAGATAAAGGTCTTTGTTTTGAAATTTCACATGCTTTTAACATAATTTCTTTTGAAAGTTTAAAAAAGGGGAATTCTGCGCACACCCGCTGATTTTTTTAGGGTTACCAGCCAAACGGTCACGGTTAGCCTAACCGTGACAATTCGGTCGGGTGTAAGACCTAACTGTCACGGTGAGGCCTAACCGTGACCATTTGGGTCCAGCGACACCCCTCGGGATCAGTTTCAATTATTGGGTGTGTAATTAATGTGGGAATTGAGGTTAGATGTGTCACGGTTTGGCCAAACCGGGACATATTGTATTTATTTTCTATTTTTTTTAATCGTACTAGTTTGTTTTTGACATATTGTATATATTTTCTATATTTTTTTAATCATACTAGTTTGTTTTTTTTTTATTTTTATTTTATCACACGGTTAACCTAATCATAACATACGAGTTTGTGTTTTGTGTTTATTTTATCACACGGTTATCATATTACAAGTAATTTTTTTATTAAACATGTGACTGTTGTTACAAGTAGGTTGTTATTTTACAGTTACATTACAACCAAACAAACAAAGAAACACAACCAAACAAACATATACAATTAATATTATCAACATTACAATATAAAACAAAGAAACACAACTAAACAAACACAATCAAATATACAATCATCATAATTGAAACTGCATATATATATACAACGAGTTTGTACATTACAAAAAAATACAAACAAAATATATATCTAATATGTCATATCTGCATCGTCACTGCCATGACCTAACCCGCCCGCGCCGGAGGGGCCACACCATCATGGCCTAACCGCCTGGGTGGCAGTGACAACAACGGCGTACCCAAGGCGGCATAGTCCGCGACCATGTGCTGGATGACCCAGTCCATCATATCCTCCAACCTCGTGACCCTGGCTCACGTGTCCTGAAGCATATCTATAACGTGAGCAGCAATCGCACGGCATGGTACACGCGCTGAGGATACTGGGGCGGGTCCTGGTCGTACGACGGAGGAATGGGTTGATCCTCCCCGCCACCAAGCTGCTCGTGGGAAACCTGAACGTGGACCTCAGCACCCGCCAACTCGGGTGGGTCCACCAACGGCTCAGGCACCCATGCCACTAGCTCATGGTATCTACTAAGCAGGTGCCACGTGCCGTCGGGGAACCTCCGGACGATCCTTATCCCAGTGGCGGTGGCCCAGTTTCTCACGCGCACAGGAATCAGAGTAGAGGAGCTGGGACAAGGCATACGCATACCCCAGGACCTGAGCAATCCGGGAGACGATGTTCCCGCCCACCCAACGCCCCTCGCGCCTGCCTGTGATAATACCTAGCAAAGTAGTCCGCAAGGGCATGCGCGAGGTAGCAGTGTCGGTGTGTGAGTACACACCGGAGAAAGAAAAGGTCGGCGGTGTTGACCTTGTCGGTCCCCGCCCCACGACCAGCGACGGACGTAGCGATCAGTCGGTGAATGTATCGATATAGAGGGTCTCGTATGTGAGAGGACCTCAAATCGCCACCGTATGGTCCGTCACCGATCGCAGGCCACCAAACATGATCCGAGTCATTTGCCCCACGAATCAAGGCGGTGGTGTACATTGGCTGTCGGACCTCCACCTCCGTATAGAGGCCGCTGACGATAGCGAACCGACTAAGTGACATGCAGTGGAGGGAGCCAAACATCCTGAAAGCAACCTCTGCGGGCTGGCGACTATTCGCGATGTCGTCCTCATCCAGCTCCGGAAGCTCCTGTGCACGAGGACGGAATATGAACGTGCAGTAAAACTCCACAGTGAGCTCTCGATGGGCAGGGTCGCCCATCCTGAACAGCTGGTTCCATGGGCCGTCATCGCCTATGATCTCAAAAAATCGCTCGCGCTCCCCAACGAGCTCTAAGAACTCCTCTGACAAAACAGTCCCCGGTGCTGGCGGTCGTCCTCTCAGGGACCTGAACCGCTAGTATGGTGTACTCCTCTCGTCGAACTGCAGATGCGGGCAGTCATCAATCCCGGAAATAAACGCAGCGTCGGCATCCATCTCTGAGAAAAAATTCGTGTTTATTATTATTTATAATGTTTAAAAAATTAATGGTTGATGGTTAATATTATTACTATTATCATTAATTTATTATTATTACTACTATTACTATTATTGCTATTATTATTATTTATTATTATTATTATTATTATTATTATTATTATTATTATTATTATTACTATTATTACTATTATTACTATTATTATTTCTATTATTATTATTATTATTATTATTATTATTATTATTGTTATTTCTTTATTATTATTATTATTACTATTATTATTACTATTATTACTATTATTATTATTATTAATATTATTATTATTATTATTATTATTATTATTATTATTATTATTATTATTATTTCTATTATTATTATTATTACTATTATTACTATTATTATTACTTTATTATACTATTATTACTATTATTATTTCTATTACTATTATTATTATTATTACTGTTATTATATTATTACTACTATTATTATTATTATTATATTATTATTAATTTTATTATTATTATTATTACTATTATTATTACTATTATTATTACTATTATTATTACTATTATTATTACTATTATTACTATTATTACTATTATTATTATTATTATTACTATTCTATTATTATTATTATTCTTTTATTTTTATTATTATTACTATTATTATTACTATTATTATTATTATTATTATTATTATATTATTATTATTATATTATTATTATTTACTATTACTATTATTTCTAATATTTCTAATAATAATAATAAACCGTCGACAAACCACACTACACATACGAAAAAAACCTATCAAATCTATGGTGGTGCAACGGCGGTGGTGGTGCGGAGATGGTGGTGCAGCGGCGGTGGTGGTGCGGAGATGGTGATGCAGCGGCGGGTGGTGGTGGGAGATGGTGGATGAAACTGTCACGGGGAAGGCTCGCGGTGAAATGGTGCTAAAATGGTGGTGAAATGGGGACGGTGAAATGGTTGATGTGGTGGTGAAAAATGGTGGATGTGGTGGTGAAATGGGGAAATGGTGAGATGGGGACGGTTGAAGGAGAAACTAGAAACCAAACGGTGACGGTTTGGCCAAACCGTCACCTTTTAGTGTAACGGCAGGTGATGTAATCGAGGAGAAATCAGAGATGAAATGAGTAAAGTGTGACGGTTTGGCCAAACCGTCACACCTTCGGATAGGGCAGGTGCACTAATCGATGGGAAATCAGATTCAAAAAATATCTAAGGAGGTCACGGCGTGGCCTCCACGTGACCTTTTGTTTCCATATTAATATTTTTAGTATTATTATTGTTGTTGTTATTGTTGTTGTTATTATTATTCATATTATTATTATTATTATTATTATTATTATTATTATTATTATTATTATTATTATTATTATTATTATTATTATTATTATTATATCATTATTGTTATTATATTTTTTATATTAGAGTATATTATTGTTATTATTATTATTATTATTATTATTATTATTATTATTATTATTATTGTTATTGTTATTATTATTATTATTGTTATTATTATTATTATTATTGTTATTATTATTATTATTATTATTATTATTATTATTATATTATTATTATTATTATTATTATTATGTGTTCTTTTTATTTAATAAAAAATAATTATATTATTATAATTAGGATAAACTTTAAAATTATTACTATTAAATTTTTTATTTATATTAGAGTATATTATTATTATTATTATTATTATTATTATTATTATTATTATTATTATTATTATCACTATTATTATTATTAGAGTTTATTATGTATGCTTGAACATAGGTTTACGAAATATAAGATGTATATATGTTAATATGTTCACGATAAGATTGTTTAGGTTATCATTAAAGCGTCACGGTTTGTATACGTACGCATGTTTGTATATACGTCTACGAAGAGTATTTGTTCTTATTGTCTATATATGTTGATGTGTGTGCATGTTCATGAAAAAATATCTGTTTCGATATACCTAATTGATCATAAACGGTTAAGATATGAGTTTGGGGAAACCTAAAAGGTCACGGTTAGGCCTCCCTGTGACCTTTCGCCCATATAAACTCTCACGGTAAGGTCACAACGTGACCCCTTTTCTCAAGAAACTATGACAGCTTCATTCAACAACGCCACAAGTGAACAAAGGGGTCACGGTTTGCCCAAACCGTCACCTTTTGCTTCACCTCTATTTAAATGCTTTTGTTTTCCATACATCACAGCGAACCACTCCCGTCCTGGTCGGTTAAGACGGTAGGGCCACAAGGGAGTGGTGGGGGCTCGAAACCCACTACCACCGGTTCATGGTAGGTATTTTTAGTAAAAAATATTTACTTGGAAATATTTTAAAAAATAAGGCAAAAGGTCACGGTTAGACCTAACCGTGACCTTTTGCCTTATTTTTTAAAAATTTTCCCTAAGTAAATATTTTTTACAAAAAATACCTACCATGAACCGGTGGTAGTGGGTTTCGAGCCCACACCACTCCCTTGTCACCTTACCGTCTTAACCGGTCAGGACGGGAGTGATTCGCTAAGATGTATTGAAAACAAAGCTTTTAAACAGAGTTTATGCAAAAGGTGATGTTTTGGGCAAACCGTGAGAGTTGCTCTTTTGTCAGAAACCCTAGTTGTCAGAAACCCCAACCGTGACGGTTAGGTCTAACCGTCACAGTTTATCCTCCTAACCGTGACGGTTAATCCTAACCGTGACAGTTTATTCTCCTATTTGATTTAGTGTTTTATTATTATTACTATTATTATTATTATTATTATTATTATTATTATTATTTATTATTATTATTATTATTATTTCTAGTATTATTATTATTATTATTATTATTATTATTATTATTATTATTATTATTATTTAGTATTATTATTATTTAATATTATTATTATTATTATTTCTAGTATTATTATTATTATTATTATTACTATTATTTCTAATATTATTTCTATTATTATATTATTACTATTATTTCTATATTATTATTAATATTATTATTATTACTATTATTTTTATTTTTATTACTTCTATTATTTTTACTATTATTTTTATCATCATCATCATCATCATCAAATAAAGTGATCTTGATTAATATTATAATATCTCCGAGAATGATAGCTTATATTTGGCATTGGTGCCTCTTTGATGATCCATTATTCTAACGTAATTGTTTATACGATCCTGATACATATTTTGCCATTCTAGTGCTTGTTAATATGCAAATCTCGTCCAATGGTAGCCCACATTGGGTATTGGGTAATCCCCTTCCAATTGTATGCAAATAAAGTGATCTTGGTTAATATTAGCAAGTGCGACAACTGGATAGGTAAATAATGGTTCGGGGGCTGTTCTCAGCGGGAACCATGTCTGGCTGCCAAATGAAGAAATAAGATGCACAATACAAGTGAATGTTTCCGTAATTACGAGTCCATGGGCCGGAAAAGTTAGCCAATGGGTATCGGGTGCGGGTTGAGTCGTGCCAAACCAATTTAAGCTATTACGAATAGAATCATAATAGCCAGGAATGCGGTTTAAATTGCTCCGCCAATACCATATGTTTCTGTCCATCTCCGACAACATTTGTCGCCTAACCCATTCCCATTCTTTTTGCTTGTTCCCTAAAGCCACTGCGATCGCCCAAAAACCACAGTTACCATCAGGCCGCACATCTTTTATACTCGAAACGTACTGGTGAATCCATTGGGGCAGCTGATCCTTAAACTTCATAACTTTTATCACGTCCTTTGGTTTCACTATTAAAGAAAACCCTAGGCCAGCTCCCGTAATCGGTACATTTGAAGCAGCCTTTGCCCGATTAGAACGGTCGTTGGGCATTTTAAACTGGGGGGTATATGAGCTATGCCTCGCCGGGTCAGGCATAGTTTATTGTGAGGAAGTATACGAGCTGTGTCTAGCTGCCTCATACTGTGATGTGTTGGAGTCCGCTCTTCTTTGTTGCTCCTTAATATTTGGACGACCACGTTGGTCATTACGCACCTCAGGCTCTTTAAGTTTTGACTTGTTTGAAAACAAAGACTCGTATAAATTCTTAAACAATTTTTTTTTACTTGAGGATTGGGAGACGATATAACCTTTTGTTTCAAGTCATCAAATTTCTCATCGTAGTCGGGTTCAGGCGGCGCGACGTACGCTGGCTCGAAATCAAGCTTCCTCCAGTGTGGATCTACCGCATCGAGTGGAATACTTGTGACTGGATTTAAAGGTTAAATTATTAATGAAAAATATGCAATCGTGTGACAACAGTAAAAAATGTATTAAGAAAAATATAACCTTCTCGGATGTATATCTCCAAATAACAAGCACATGGCAAGCTCATGGACGTGGACAACTGGTGTCCACATGAACCCTCAGACTCCTGAATCATTTTCATTTTCGCCAACTCTGATTCAAGGAGGCTAAGGCAAAAAAGGGATATTTTATAATGCAATTTTGAAAACAATGACAGTCGATGGTTTTTTTAATCTTCACACGGGACACCTCGAATGTTTTACAAATTTCAATCTCCTGGCCGCGCACGAGGTCACAAACATATCCGACAAGTGTGTGCAACGTATTATTGGTCCCTGTGAGGTAACTCTTGAAGTTGGCATGTTGGCCCTCAACCCTATTAGTTGTAAATTCACCAAAGTTAAGGCGGTCGCACATCCAACAAGTAACAATTTTCTCTTTGTACGACACCAACCAATTATTCCAAATATATTCCCATACCTCTGAAAGAAATAACAAATTTTATAAAATAAACAATAAATTATTAGAGTAACAATAACTATGAAATTCTTATTGGTTACCATCTTCATTTAACTTTTCTTCCATCTTCGTGCAATTGTAATCGTATAATGCCTCTGTGGGAGACGAACACAAGGTCTTCCACCAATATGGAAAATCCTTCCACATGTCGGTTTTAAAAATGATATTCCACCATCTTTTGATATTCTCCCTAACGTGCCACCTGCATAGGTTTTTAGTAGTACTCGGGAGCACTGTGTCACACACGCTCATCAGGGCCAAGTCCCTGTCTGTGATAATAACGCGGGGCTCCACACACCCATCGAGCATATCTCTGAGCTGCTCTAAGACCCATGTGAAGTTTTCCTGCCGTTCCCTCGATATAAATGCATGCGTAATACAAGACGACTTCGACGTCAATGTAACGCCAATAACCTGAACAAACGAAATGTTGTACATGTTGGTCTTGTACGTCGTGTCTATCAACATCACGTGCGGGAAAGCGCGCCACATTTTATACGAAGTAGGATGACAAAAGAAAACATCTTCCATGGCTTTAGTAGCTGCATTCTTTCGTGTTTCATACACGAACTCTTTAGATTGTAGCAGGTTTTCAAGTTCCTGCATTGGTGTCATGGCCTTTTCTCCCCTCAGCCCTAAACTTCGACGTAAGATTGTATATGTCCTGAATAACACAGACGCTGTGGGGAAAGTGCTCCCTTACAGCTGAATGGATATGTCATGGCCGCACGTGCTGCCTGTGTAACTTATCGACAAGATCAGTTTCTTCGGCGGTCATCTTCCTAAGATGCGCGTGGCCCTCCTCGTGCAAAACAGGATCGTGGTTGTGTGTCTCGTTTCTCACCTCTAACATCCAACTGTCACTCTTTCCTACGTACTTCCTACGAGTTTAAAGGGACATCCTTTCTTTATGCTCCCGGTACGCCTACTTGTGCCAGTGAATTTAGGTTCACCACTACGATTGCATAATAGTTCCACATCCTTTTTTCGTGACCGTCCCACCACAATGACGCACCCATGCTCGCGTCCTCTCATTTTAGCCCACTTCTCCAAGTCCTCACGAGAATCAAAATACTAAAAAATTATAAAGCTAGACATAAAAAACAATATATAAAACAAATAAAAAAATAAAATAAACAAAAGAATAAAAACTCTTCGTACTTTATCGGTTTTATAAGAACCGTGGCCTTTCTTATCCGATCCTCATCCCCATCGTGCTCGGCGGTGTCCCCATGGATTTCTTTGAGGTGAACCGAACCGTCACTCTCATCTGTGTCATTCCCTTTAAAAGTATCTGACACATATGTAATTTCTAGTTCTGACTGGTACGGGGGATGTCCGTAATCCAGCTCTGTTTGTGAGTGGTACGTGTTCGAGACATGCCCGTAAGAATTGCAAGGGGGATGTCTGTACCCTTCACCATAACCCGTCGGTCCAAATAAAGAGTTGTACGCCTCTTCAGCAAATGTGTTAGACGGGTTGGTTTCCTCCCCCCCCACGGAAAAAAAGATAATGGTTAGATATTTCAAATAAGAAGTTATAATAAAACAGATACTACTTCAACCTACTTTGAATCTTTGATATGTGGCTCTTCATTCAAAGCTGGAAGCTTTGGCTTTTGATAATGATCTCCCGAACCCGACATTGTTTTCGAATTAACGTGTTTTTTTAAAGGACGAAGGCTATTTATGTTAAAAAACAAAAGGATGTATTTGTTGAAAAAAATGAACTTCAAAAATATGGGCAACGTATGGTTGTTGAATGAAATATGGTTGTTGAATGAAATTGGAAGTTATTTATTGTGAAATTCTGGGCTTCAAACCGTCACGGTTTGGCCAAACCGTGACGGTTCGAAGTAGGTGACGCGCGAATCCGGGGCCTTTTGTCAACATCAACAGAGTACCTTGTACCGTAAAGGTGTACCTGGTACCCTAAAGGTCACGGTTAGGGCAAACCGTGACGGTTTGGTGACTGATTTTCACTTTATCCTTGTCCTTTTGTCGTTTTGTTGTCACGTGATGTCAGATGACTGACACAGAAACCGTGACCGCAAGCCCTTACGGTCACGGTTAGGTTGCACAACGTGACCTTTTGCCCTAACCGTGACCTTTAGGTCCGGCCTACCCCCAAAACCCCCTGCGGTGTCCTCATTAGGACCCTTAAAAAATACTCCTAATAATCATGACCTTTTTTCCATTATACTTATCAGTTGAGTAATTTAATTATGTTCGTTTGATGGGTTCACTTTGGTCTATTAAAAATACGAGTCAAAATAAATAAATCTTATGAAACTTGTTTACTGAAAACATACTGAAATGGATCAGGTGTTATATTATTGTATGTCACAGTCAGCAACTATAACCACCACCACAAACTATCATCATTGCCACCGCTTCAACCGCCACTACTACCACTATTATCACCGACGTCTACATCAAGCTCCTAACTCCATGTGTTAACGACACTAATAGCAAATATAACAAATATGTAGAAGACTAATCAAGGCTCGGCAAAACATTTGAAGACTGAACGAAGATGAAGTCTGATAACAGCCTATGCGAAAGCCAGTTCCACGCGATAAGAAGCTGTCACGCGAAGAAGTCTTCCACGCGAAAGCCTTAGCCGCGCGACAGATTGATCCACGCGAAAAGCTTGTCGCGCGAGAACTGCTGTTTAAGTATAAATAGTTTAGTTTTTGTTTTGTAAAAAAGCTTTTGTTCATTTATCATATCTGTACTGTGCGAAATCGCACAAGACCTTTCATAGGTTGTGTTATTCAATCAACGAATCATTTTGTGATCAATTCAATCTTCTTTCACTCCAATCTTGTTTACATTCCGCATTCACAAGATTGAGATCGTGTGTTTATTGTTTTTCTGGGAGATTTCAAGGTTTTACAATTGGTATCAGAGCATTAGGCTCTAGAACCATGATTTGGAGAAGATTTGGATTGTTTTCTACTCATTTTTGAAGATATTCATCATTGATTACTTGAGATTCAGCTATGGAGATGTTATGCTACTCAAATTTCGAGTATTTGGACTGAATTGGACTGATTTAGTGGACTTTAGTTGAATTTTAATCATAATTAAGCTTAAAATTGAACTACATTCATTAAAAACGGACTAAAATGAGTTTGATCAGACCTATTCAGTGAATTGGAGGTGACTTTCGCTTGAACAAACAGTTGGAAAATTGATTGTGCACGAAACTAGGAGTTTTCGTGTGCGAAATAATCAGTTTTCGCACAGACAGTTATTTTACTTTTTATGTGATTTCGCTTAAAGAGTAAATTGGAATTTCGCACGAATCATAATTCTCGCGCGAAAAATTGTGCCGCGCGAAAAACGTTTTCGCACGATAGCTTCTCTCGCACGAAAAGTCTGATTTTCGATTTTCTGATCAACATGTCTTCATCAACACCAAATTTGAAGCATCTTATGCCAGAGAAAATTGAGAATCTGTTTGCCGAGTTTATATCTGATGATCTCTTGGATGGAGTGTTTGCTGAGAAGGAAGAAGTTGAGGAAGAGAAGGAAGAAGTTGAATGTAAGAAGGAAGCTGAGAAGGAAGAAAAGGAAGAACCAGTTGAGGCTATGAAAGCATTCATGTTGAAAAAGGATGAAGAGCCTGAAGGAGAAAGCTCAGAACCAAGGGTATATGATGATCTATGCACAAATTCTTGTGTTGAGAAAGTTCAAAGGTATAGAGTTCATAATGAAAACTTGATAATGGAAGTTGAAAACTACAATATCAAGCTCGAAAACACAAGTCAAATGAAAAGATTTTTAAAGAAAAACTTGAAGGTTTAAATAAAACAATATACAATTTACAACTAAATCTTCATGATAAAGAATGTACAAATAATGATTTGACAAATAGAAACAATGAACTCGTTTTAGAAATTAATAGACTCAACAGTGAACTAGCCACGGCTAAATTGACTGTTGAGAAATTTGAACTTTCATCAACAATGGTTGAAGGAATAATCAAGTCACAAATGACATAGAAGATTAAAGGAGGAAAATGCGGTGTTAGATTTTCAAACATTGCTCCTCCAATTAATCATGATTATTCATGTTTACCTTCATCTGATGTCATTTCTGATTCTGATATGGTCTATGGGATTGGTTTCTCTCCATCTCAAGACTTAAAACCTTCAGTCAAAGTAAATCTATCTGTTGATCCTATTATAATAACCAAACCTAAACAATCAACTGAAAATTTTTGTGCAGATAAATTGAAGGTGGATGGGTTGGTTGAAGATTGGGAGAGTGACTGTAAAAGTGAAAATTTGAAAAATAAGAATGTGAATGATTTCAGATCTGGTTGTAATCAAACTTTATCAAGAAATGAAAAGATTGTTGATCTGAATGTGCCAAAATTAAATATTAAAAGTAAATTAAATGAAAATCAAAGGGCAAATCAGAAAGCAAAACTTGAAAAGGATTTTAAAAGTAGATTTGTTTCTAAAGGTTTAATTGAAAATGAAGATCATATTTTTAAGGAAACGAATTTTTGATTCTTTAAAAATAAACTTCATCATAATGCTAACCTTGTGAACCAAGATATTTGTAGCCCAGATTTGCAAGTGAAAGCTCCTTCTCCAGCATCCATTCGCATATCAAAGCCTGGTCCTCCTCCAGCACCAATTCGCATATCAAAGCCTAGTCCTTCTCGAGCACCAATTCGAATAACAAAGCCTGGTCCTTCTTCAGCATATTCTAAGACTGGTCCAATTCCAGCATCATTCATTCCAAAAGTCTCAGCAGTTAAACCAAATGAACAAGCAAAGATGAACAAATCACTTTTTTCCTCGAATCTGCAAAAGATAAACAAGCAATTATCAAATGAGGCAAAGATTCGAGAGACTGTGCAGAATGTTAAACCAAAAAGTCAATCTGACTTTGGTTTTTATGACAATTTCCATAATTGTCATCCACAGTTTGTTTTCCACAGACAACAAAGGAGATGTTATCAGTGTGGAAACATAAATCATTTGGCAAATAATTGTCCTTTTCGACAAAAATCATTAAGCAAACAACGATTTCATAATTCTATTGCTCATAATAGAAAATTGTTTTTCACTCGTGGAAAATTTGCAAAACAAATGAAATCAAAAGTTGTTAATGATTATATTGTCAAAAAGAATAAGAGTTTGACTAATGATTTACAAGAAAACATCAAGCTGAAAAGTGTAAATAAAAAGGCTGATGTGCAAAACAAATATAATAATCTCAAATCATTTTGTCTTGCTGCAACACATAATGTACTCAAGTCATGTTTGACTTGGGTACCAAAAGCTAAGTAAGTTTGCTAATTATGCAGGAATGACCGCAAAAGATCATTGAAAGCTTATGGCATGTAGAAAGCGGTTGTTCAAAGACATATGACAGGAAACTTACAATTGCTTCAAAATGATTCAGCCATACAACGGAGAAACTTGAAAATACACTTTGAAAAATATTTTTGGTCTTAGGGGAGTTAAGATTGGATCAATAAAAATAAATTTTCATGATTAAATGAGAAATGATTTTACAAAGTTCAAAAAGAGTCTAAGTACTTTCAAAAGCTTAAATACGAATAGACTTGGATTATGTTTGATGTGTCAATAGGCTTTGCTTTCAGAAATGAAAAGATCACAATTGAGTGATTAAACTTGAGTTAAAGAGATATGATTTAGTGGGGAACATATCAGGATTCTATGACAATGACAAAATGTTCTAACACAGACTGAAAGATATAATCTTGTCATACTCAAGCCTGTATTTGTTTGATTCAGTGATTATCATAACTATATGTATATATAAAAGATAAAATACAAAAAGACAAAAGAAATAAAAAGACAAAAAGAAAATAGTTGAGCAAATAATTGAGCAAAAAGATGCCAAAAGGCCATATAGGATATAAGATGCCAAGAAGCACAACAAATCAAAAAGATATGTCTAAAGACATACATACTATATGGTATATATTTTCTATTTTGAGAATAATTTCTAACCATGGAAGGCAAAATCAAAAGATAGGGCATGTAAGTTCGGATGGCTTGTAAGTCCTAAACATCTTGAGAGGGCAGACGTAAGTCCGGATGGCTATCAGTAAGTCCTTAAACTTGTTAATATTCCGTGTTAAGAAATATTTCTCAGGCTAGTTATGCTCAATTAGTTATATTTTAGGAATAAATAAATGATATCACTGATCAACAATGCATGGTTTAAGTCAATTTGGGGTGACTTGAAATCTCAATAGTATCTTGAAGACTAATAAGTATTTTACTAAAGTTCTGATTGTGGGATCCACTGAATTATATTAAATCATACAAAACATGATAAGTATCACTCCTTATGTTTCTGAGTAAAACCTGAAGTATAAGTTTAAAGGGACAAAAGATATTGACAATCAACTTAACCAGTTTATTTTAAATAAAGCTGGACAGAGTCTTGACTTGATAAAGAACTATATGATCTCATTTGAAAATTCTTTCAAGAAAAGGAAGATTCCAGTCCATGCTCCTGTTGCTCCTAATTCTTTAAAGCAATTACTTTCTTGGAGATGTGAGAAGGATTCAGGTCATGCTGTGATCAAATGCACTGACAAATCATTTAGAATCATTGATCCAGCTGACTTAATGAAGTTTGGCAAAGACGACTTAATCAAGCTACTACACTGTCCTATTGCAGCTGATGAGTCAGTTTACTTTCTATCTTGCCAGTATGTCTGGATGACGGATTGAATCCTTCGGAACAAATGGTATGCTTATTCAGGCAATTACAAAAGAGCAAATGTTGATTTTGATTGAAGATGTTTCACCGAGCCTAGGGGAAGATTGTAGAAGACTAATCAAGGCTCGGCAAAACATTTGAAGACTGAACGAAGATGAAGTCTGATAACAGCCTATGCGAAAGCCAGTTCCACGCGATAAGAAGCTGTCACGCGAAGAAGTCTTCCACGCGAAAGCCTTAGCCGCGCGACAGATTGATCCACGCGAAAAGCTTGTCGCGCGAGAACTGTTGTTTAAGTATAAATAGTTTAGTTTTCGTTTTATAAAAAAGCTTTTGTTCATTTATCATATCTGTACTGTGCGAAATCGCACAAGACCTTTCATAGGTTGTGTTATTCAATCAACGAATCATTTTGAGATCAATTCAATCTTCTTTCACTCCAATTTTGTTTACATTCCGCATTCACAAGATTGAGATCGTGTGTTTATTGTTTTTCTGGGAGATTTCAAGGTTTTACAAAATATAACAGGTAAACTCATTTGCTACTTTTTTTTCTAATAGTAATTATTTTAACATGAATTTAATTAATCAAAATACATTTAAGCTAAATCAAATTAATAATTTTTAAAGTTTTAACGTGTTAGCATGGATAAAGATTATTCAAAAGTGACTTGAAGAATTATTTCCCGATTAAAGTTTGTTTATCATAAATAAATGGTTACTTTTGGATGATGACCATCGATAGTGGGATGCATTTGGTTAAAGGATAAGTAGAGATAAGGTGGTGTGCGTGTGCGCCTCCACCACATTCAGTTAGGTTTTTTTCACAAGATTTAATTGTAGTTATATACCAATCATTCTCATTTATCTTTTTTCTAGGGTTCTTTTAATACTTTTAGAGATAGTTTATTTCTACTTTTAAAGATTTTCTTTTGCAATTATATATAGAAATACTAATTTTTATTGATCAACTCTCTTTATGCTAATGTTAATAATATGTTCCTAATTAGAGAAGTTCGGTTATCTTAGTCATAAAATGGTAAAGTACTAATTAATAATTTGATGAACCTAGTGTCTGAATATTTTAAGAGATATGATAAAGATAGAATCATAAGTAATAATAAGTACTTCTATTTTTATACGTTTGTTAATTGGTAGGGTTTTTTTTCAGCAATGTTCACGTTTGGTATTAAAAGTATACACTAAGTAGCGGGTAAGCGAGCAACAAGTTGAATCGCAACCCTCTTTTGAATAACAAAACCAATTCTACTAAAAACAAAGCTTTAAGACTTAGAGACTTACATATTATTGTCCGTAACCCGTTAAACCCTGTTCAAAAGGTCCACAACCTATGGGTCAAGAAAACCAAACATATCAAAATCAAAAGTGATAAACACGTTTTGATTCTCTAAGCAAGTTTTCTCTTGTTTATCAACCTTGTTCGATACAGCCATCAGCGTAGCCTGAACCATAACAAAACCATTGTTTCTAAATGTAACAAAAAAGGACACCAATGTAAAATCTACACAAGCATGTTTCTCTTCTGCCCATCCAAACACAAGGTCGAAGATTAGACCTCCCTGCAAGCTGGTCCGTCGAAAAGTCACAGGGACCTCCTTTTTAGTAAAATTCTTGCACGTAGTTATATGTATATTGGTTTTTGAGAAAGTTTTAAATAAAAAGGTTTTAAATCTAAAAAATATAAGAAGTAATAAAGAAATAATAATAATCATCTATATTCTTAATTAATGATTGAGTTCAAATTGTATGAAAAAAGTTTGTTACACTGTTATTTTAGGCATATCAACTTTTGTAATCTTTTCAAGTTCCTCCATTTTTTAAACATTCGTAACTTTTATATACAACATTATTTTTTAAAAAAGTTATACTATATAACGAGTGTTTTTAATCTTTCTAAGAAGTACAGTGTTGTTATATAACTAGATAATTATCTTTTTAAGTTTTTAAGCTTATATGATTTCTACTGGTCATTATATATTTAGTGCAGTTCATTATGTCTTTTTATTAATTATCCTAGTTTTTTGGAATATTATAATATTTTTTAAAGAGATGAATTCTAAAAAATATAATGATGAAATAACATTGTTGTGTATTTCTAGCAAGACATAATGATAATTGCCAACTAAATAATATAATACATTTAAAAACAATGTATAATAACACAAAATGATATAAAACATAAAACACAATCATAAAATGTTTTATTGTGTTTTTTGTCATCATTGTGTTATCTTGAACAAAATGAGTTTTGAAAAATACATTACTTAAATAGTATCATTATCTACTTCAAACTGTAGCACAGTGATCGATAATAATTTATATAATCTATATATACAATTATAAAAATAACACAGTGTTATATTAAACACTTGAAGTTCTGAAAAATACAACGGTGAAATATATTCTTACATGCTTCTATTTATAAGACACAATAATAGATAATATTTTATATAATCTATAAAAAGAATGACAAAAATAACATAAAATAATATAAATGTAAAACATAATTATGAATACATATAACAAATGTTAAAAATATATATGACACAATAAACTGATACTTGACACAGTAAACATGTTAGACACAATAAGCTGATGTGTTTGACACAATAAGATGATGTGTTTGCCACAATAACCAAAATACCTCCCTTTCCTCTTTTAAAACAATATAGTGACTAAAGCCCAGAATTATTTTGGACTTTTTAGATTAAATACATGTACTATAACTCTACCCTTTTTTTACTTAACTTTTGTTATATACTTTCATGTTACATGCTGATGTAAAAATCTATTTTCCTTACTGACTTGTAAGGGTGAAAGTCTGATTTTTCTGTTTTGATAGTTTTAAAGTAGCAAAAAAATTACAGAATAGTAATCAAATTTCAAAAGTATTTTAATTTGATCACTCATGCATTTTATCGAATTGAACCACTAAATCATCAAATCAAATAATCATCAAATGTTCTTATGTTAAAAAAGTAATGAAAGAGAAGACATGAGAGTTGGAAATTTCTATACATGAAATTATATTAAAAAAACAAAAAAAAACATGTTAGTTATATTGAAAATTAAAAAATACCTAAAATTCTCACCATCATTCCACATCAGCATAAAGAAAAGAAAATTATATTTTCTAATTCAAACAAAAAGAAAAGTGTGCTAAAAACATATTAAAACTTATAATTTAAATAAAATATGAAAGTTTGTAGACCTAATTGTAACACTATTAAAAGTTGTTTACTACTTTATAAAATTATCTTTTTTATTATTACCCCATCTATTTAAGTTATATGGTTACAAGTCAAATTTAGTTTCCATGGTATGTATCATGTATTTTAATAACTACTGTGGATTTTTAGTTGTATTATGCACAAATATCATCATATTAAATCAAATTGTTTCTATATTAAGTGAATAATCCCTCATGTATTAAATGAAGGATTGTTTAATTGGATTTCTAGATTTTTTATATTTGAATTTTAGATTTCCAAATATTTTTGATAGTAGATTTAAATATCCGACATAGCAATGACATGGCTTAAAATTGACAACTATTTTACTGAACATTATCAATTGACCGATTTACTCCTACAAACACCTTTACAGACAAATCTAAACCTAAAATACCTAACTCTCAAAAAATATAGTTCTCTAAGTTGTTGATTATATACAATTAAAACTAAACTTGATAACCAAAACTATAATGTATGCGTGAATCGGTACTCTAGTCACAATACCTAAGCACAAATCCAAAATCAAAAGCAAACTTGAAACTTGAGCAGCCAAACCCTAAACAACAATCCAATTGAAACCCTAATTAGAAAAACATGAAACGAATGAACATGTCTTCTCCTGTTCGACAATTGAAAAAATGGTTGTAGTCGATAGCAGTTTACGTAATGCTTTGAATGGCAATTCCTTTTTTTGTTCTTGTGTCATCCAACAACAACTAACAATCAAAACAAAAAAGGCCTATTTTTTTCTTTGCTGTTTGCAGTCGCTAAGAGTAAGGGTGAAGGGGCACTCTCACTATACCTACCACACCATATCATAAAATCACCAACCAAATTTTGGCTTGTCACTACACCATAATTCAAATTTGGTGGCGGTGGTGTTGCCACCATACATACCATACATACCCACATACATAGTTTGTTCCAAAATCACATCGAAAGAACGCGATTTCTCACACGACAACCTGTTTTTGGGTGGCAGCAGTGTCATGCCACATGAGCCACAGTGTGCCTACGGTGAGAGTGCCTCGCCCCCCTAGTAGAAGGAAAAAAAAGGTTTTCTGACTTTTTATTCTTTCGTGTTCGTAAGTATCAAAGAGAAGAAACAAATCAAATTGTTTCTTTAATTCCTCTCCACAAACTCTAAGATATGTCTCCTTTTTTTTCTTATGATCGATTAAATTACCAATATGATTCAAATCACGATTTTGTTGGCACTATGACGACGATGCTTCTAGAGAGAGAAAAATATTTCTTTTGTGAACAGTTTATCAAAGTAATAATATGTGGCGTAAGCTTTGATACCATTTATTAGGTTTAAACAACGCAATGAAACCAACACATGAACACAAACAAATATCATGCAGACAGAATATAAACAACACAAGAATTAACGGATTTGGTTAGTGTGACCTAAGTCCACAAGTTGTAAATAAATGACACAGTACATATATAGATACTAATTAGGGTTTGTTGGATCAAGAAGAAGGCTGGTGCAATCAAAACCAAATCACTTAGACTATTTGGTACAACTAATAAAGGACTTCCAAAGCTAAGTATGGAACTTCCGAAGGAAAAAGAGTTCTTCCGTGAAAAGTGTAATATCAACTTCTGAAGAGACACTCTTCTTCCGGAGACAAAGTATTCACTTCTGAAGATCAAGACTTAGAAGAAAAGATCAGAAGATAACTTCCTAAGTATGAAGAAAAGAAGAAGTCCTCAAGCCTCGGAAGAAGTAGCCTCTTCCGAAGTATAGGTGTGTTCGGAAGAACTTGTTCTTCCGAAGCCAACTAACCTTCGGAAGACACTACTATGAACCAGTGGACATAAGTATGGTCCTCCTGACACTCTGCTGCAGACCTGTGATATACTTCATGGCGTTTTCTCAAAAGCCATGTAGTTGACTATACTTTATTCCACTGTTCACCTTTATTAGTTAGTACAGTTACTAACTTTAGTTAGTAACAACAGGTAAGTCATGGACATGTCATGACTACCATATCTTAGATAATACTTTATCTAAGATATCTTAACTCTAGCATTGTAGTATATGCTTTAGTCATAGGTTCACAGTCGGTATCAAAGTATAACCGGCTGTAGGTAGTAGTATATATAGTTTCTCATTGTAACTCATAAGGATAAGCTTGTAAAAGTCTTGTAACACTTTGAGTTGAGAAGTAATATATATAAGTACCTTGAAAATTATATCTTTGTGCTCTTTATTACTTAGCATATTATTATCAGCTCTTAGAAAAGACTCTGCTTCATCTAATCTAAGTGTAGTATAAGTGAGTTGAAGAGAAAAACCAAGTTTTATTGATAAAACCGATCATGCAATTGGTATCAGAGCTTCTTAGGCTCTTGATTATGAGATCTTACCATCCTAGTCAACCTGTTTTTCACTCCTCATTACACCACACTCTAAATAGCCCTCAACAAGTCTGAAGTAGAAATGGAGATGATGACTAAAGCACCCATCATCACCCCTGAAAACTTCAGGTCATGGAGCAGACGCATGGAAGGCTTCATCAGATATCAAGATAGCAATATGTGGCAGTCTATTGTCAATGGCCCATATGCACCTAAGGTGGCTACACCCGAAGGAAACGGTGCCATGATAGAGAAAGCCGTTGAAGATTACTCTGATAAAGACCGGAAGAGGATGGACATTGAAAGCAATGCAATGACTATTCTCATGAATGCAATACCCAACTCCATTATGGTGGGGTTTGAGCATTGCAAGTCAGCCAAAGAATTGTTTGATGCACTTGCACAGATGTACTCCTGTTCTAATGACTCCAAAAAGGACTCACTGAAGCAGCAGTTTGAGAACTTCACCTATATTGATGGAGAGACTCTCAGCCAGCAATACTTCAGGTACATGGATCTCATTTCTTCCCTTTAGTCTGTAGGAATCACTCCTTAACTTAGAGACCTCACTAGAAAGTTCATGAGTGCACTCCCTAATGAGTAGACGTTCTACCGTGTCTCTATCAAGAGAACAGAAAAACTGAACACTCTCACCATGACCGAACTCCACGGGATTCTTGATGGATACCATTTGGAGATGGAAAGCAAAAAGGGTGATCAGACAAGCAGATCCTCGAGTCTTTCTGCCAGCAATGCCTTGATGGCTATTGAAGGCTCAGGACCCTCCCAACCTCAACAGTTCCTAACATACAATCAGCAGACATCTTGCTCTTCTGGACCTTACGTTATATTTCCTGAGACTCCACGGTCACAACAGGCTCAGCATAGTTCTTTTCAGGACAGTTGTGCCTTTGTCTTAGGAAGTGGACACTCGTGTGACCATCAATACTGCTTTGATGATCTAGAGTGCTTCAGTCCAGATGATGTGGAATATGTGGACATAGTCCAACAAATAGCTCTCTTAACCTACAGAGCAAAGAAGTTCTTCAAGAGAACTGGAAGACAATTCCCTCAAAACCTAACCAACAGCAAGTTTGGCTTTGACAAAACTAAGGCCAAATGTTACAACTATAACCAACTTGGTCATTTTGCAAGAGAATGCAAAGCTCCTAAGTCAAATCCGGGAACTCCACAAGCCTCCACACATCCTTCTGCATCAAAGCACACTGGAAAGTCGACGGAAACAGCTGCAATGGCTTAAGAAGTTGACTGGAGCTTTATGGTACAGGATGTGACTCCTGCTCAAGCACTCATGGCTGGAACAGATGACAGTAAGGTATATGAACATCTCTGTACTCCTGCATGTATTGCTAAGGTTAAATTGTATCAGGACTACAATATGAAGATTAAGTCTGATATTGAGTCTCTAAATGTTTTAAAATCTGATTTTAAAAGGGCTGAATCTGACTATCAAAGAAAAATTGAGGAGTTGGAGAAAAATGTGTCCTTATTAAAACATGAACATTCAAACTATAAGACTCAAATAAAGGATTTAATATCCAAATTGTCTAAGGCTCAAGCTCAGCTTGTCACTGCTGAGGCTCAAGCTAGGAAGTATGCTATTTCTGAGTAGAACTTCCAAGCTATTATTGCATCATCCTCCCACTCCAAAGTTTGTTATCAAAACATAGGAGGATTGGGGACCAACGAAATTGCTCCACCACACTCTTATGAGTTCATAAGACAACCAAGGTATGGTACTGAAGAGCAGGAGGTCCCATCTGCTAATCCTTCTTCACCTGAGTTGAAGAATGATGCAATAATAGAAAACACCATAGGGAAGGAACAGGTAAATCAACCCACTCCTACTAGTGATGATCAAATCCTGACCTCCAAAGCCAGAAGAAGCAGAGCCAAAGCAGCAAGAAGAACCGCAAAGAAAGTGGCTGAGTCTAAGCCGATGATTGTCCTAAAACAAAGGGTGTATTCATCTCTGCTGGATTCCAGGTGGTAGGTAACTCTAATTCAGTAAAGAAGTGTAATATCAGCACTCCTGTCCTACCAAAGGATCAGAAGTTAAAGGGAAAGGTTGCTGATAAAGAGAAAATGAACAAGAAACAGTAATCCTCAAGTTCCCAGAAGATTAACATTGCATGCATAATGTGTGGACTGCAAAACCACATGACCAAAGATTGTTACTACAATCCTGCTAGCACACATTATGCAAATAATGTTAAAAGAGAAGGAGTAAGGGAAGGTTTCTCGTTTGGACCTTATCAAATGGTCAAAACCATGAAAAAGGGAAAGCTGGGTTCCGAAGCAAGGTTACTTTCGGAAGAAAGTCATTCTTCCGAAAGAAAAATGGCTTCGGAAGCTAAAGCTGCTAAAAGTCAAAAGAACAAAAGAATTCCCTTAAAACCATCCCAGAAGAAGACTACTTCGGAAGAAAAGGTAGAGAAGGCTTCTTCTGAAAAGAAAGAAGCTTCGGAAGAATGTCATCCTGCAAAAGCTTTAACAAGCTCATCTTCTATGATCAACCAAAGGATGGATTGGAAAATCAAGAAAGATGTTGCAGCCCAAACCTCTTCTTCAACAACATTCATTGAACCCTCATGCTTAACTTTTGGTTCAATCATGTCAATATCATTGGATGAACCCAAGACCAACAAGGCTTGGGTTTCCAATCAAAACTAATTATCTCATCTTATGTGCAGGAACATCCATATGACAAAAATAACAATGTTTGGATTGTTGATAGTGGATGCACCAGGCACATGACAGGGAACAGATCTCTCCTTCAACGATTTCAACATTATGATAGAGGTCCTGTCCAGTTTGGAGGTGAGGCCGGAGGATATATTTCTGGTAGAGGGAGTATATCCAATGGAAAATTAAACGTTGACAAAGTTCACTTTATCAAACAGCTTGAACACAATCTGCTAAGTGTTTCTCAATTCTGTGATCAAAAGCATCAAATGCTTTTCACAGAACATGTGTGCATTATCCTCAAACTTGGGATGACAATTCCTAAGGAATTGGTGCTTCTTAGATCTCCCAGGAAAGGGGATATGTACAAGCTAGATATGAACAATGCTTCCCTACTGGGTGAAGTATCATGCTTTCTTTCCAAAGAAAATAGTGATAAGTCAACTCTTTGGCATAAACATATGTGTCATGTAAATTTTAAGATAATGAATAAATTGGCTAAAAATAACTTGGTACATGGTATGCCTAAAAAGGAGTTTTTCTGTAAAGACAATTGTGTTGCTTGTCTGAAAGGAAAGCAACATAGGGCATCTCACAAATCCAAAGAAGTTAACTCAATTACTACTCCATTACACTTATTGCACATGGATCTTTTCGAACCCATAAGTATAATGAGCATTGGAAGGAAATCATATTGCCTTGTGATAGTTGATGATTTTACTAGATTTACTTGGGCATTCTTCTTAAGAATTAAAGATGAAACTGCTAAAACTCTAAAATCTTTTATTCTTAAGATAGAAAATCAAATTGATCACAAGGTAAAAATAATCAGAAGTGATCAAGGGACTGAGTTTAAGAATCAAGTTCTTGACTTATTTTGTAACTTAAAAAGGATTGCCAGACAATATAGTGCTTCTAGAACTCCTCAATAAAATGGTGTTGCTGAGAGGAGAAACATGACACTTATTGAGGCTGCAAGAACCATGTTAGCTGATTTAAAGCTGCCTCTAACTTTCTGGGCAGAGGCAGTCAGCACTGCATGCTATGTGCAAAACAGAGTTCTCATTGTCAAGCCCCATGGAAAAACCCCTTATGAGTTATAGAACAAGAGGCCACCATTCATTGGCTTTCTAAGGTCCTTTGGCAGCAAGTGTACCATACTTAACACAAAAGACAATTTAGCAAAGTTTGCTGAAAAGTCAGATGATGCTATCTTTGTTGGATACTCTTCAAGCTCCAAAGCTTATAGAGTATACAACATTGAGAATCAACAATTTGTGGAATCTTCCAATATAATTGTAAATAAGCACACTCCTTGTGTTTAGGGGAATGGCCCTGATCATATTTTGACTTAGAATTGTTTCCAAACTATTCTAAACCATCTTATGAGAATATTTCAGCTGGAACAGATGCTCAAAATGAATCTAATGCTAATCAATTGTTTGAGCTGCCCAGACCTCTTCCAAATTCTCCAAGGGATACAAATAACCAAGTTACCACTATTGACAGATAAATAGTGTAACTATCTCAAGGAATAGTGAAGCTTCAACAGTAATTCAATTACTAGTCCTCAAAATTCACCAGGTGACACTGTACAACACCAAGCTGATAGAAGTAGCATCTTGAAGGAACTGGCAATGTTGATGCTGCTCCATAGTCAGCAAATGATAATGTTTCTCGTTCATTCAATCAGTCCTCATTGAATGGGTTTGAAACAGCAACTGGACGAAGTGTTCTAGCTCCTAAGCAAAATATGTCTAATCTGGACTTATTTTGCAACTGGAAGTGTTTCCTCGACTAAGGATTCATAACACTCATCCAGCTGAAAATATCATAGGGGATGTCACTGAAGGCGTGAGAACAAGAGGACAGACTCATCATGGGAATGTCTGCTTGTACTCCTGCTTCTTGTCTCAAATGGAACCCAAGAAGGTAGAAGATGCCTTGAAAGATAGCAGCTGGATTGAATCGATGCAAGAGGAGCTGCTTCAATTCAAAAGACAAAAGGTTTGGAACCTATGTCCCCTACCATATGGTCAAGTACCTATAGGCACTAAATAGGTTTTTAGAAACAAGAGAGATGATAAAGGCGTGGTTATCAAGAACAAGGCAAGACTGGTGGTTCAAGGATACACTCAAGAGGAAGGAATCGATTATACTGATGTCTTTGCACCTGTTGCAAGACTTGAGGCAATTAGGATCTTCCTTGCTTATGCTACATCCAAGAATTTCACTATCTACCAACTTGATGTCAAGTGTGCCTTTCTATATGGAGACATAGATAGAGAAGTCTACATGTGCCAGCCTCCAGGATTTGAAGACCCACAGCACCCCAACTATGTGTGCAAATTGGATAAAGCTCTATATGGGCTGCACCAAGCACCTAGGCTGTGGTATGAGACTTTGTCTTAATTTCTCCTGAAAAATGGTTACACCAGAGGTACCATTGATAAGACTCTTTTTATAAAGAAGTCTGGAAAGGATATCCTGCTTGTTCAAGTGTATGTCGATGACATCATATTTGGCTCCTCAAATGACCAAATGTGTAAAGACTTTGAAAGCATCATGAAGAAGAAGTTAGAGATGAGTTCCATGGGAAAAATTGGCTTTTTTCTTGGAATTCAGGTGAAACAATTAAAGGAAGGGTTTTTCATCAATCAATCTAAGTATGTCAAAGACATCCTAGAAAGATTTGATATGAAAGACTGTAAGCCAGCCAAGACACCCATACCCAGAAACCATAACCTCTGTCCTAACTCTGAGGGGGAGGATACTGATCAACATCAGTATAGAGCAATTATTGGTTCTCTGATGTATCTCACAACAAGTAGACCTGATATCATGTTTGCAACTTGCATTTGTGCAAGATATCAGGCTGCTCCAAAGGTGTCTCACCTAGCTGCTGCCAAGAGGATCCTCAGATACCTTAAAGGAGCACCTAAACTAGGTCTTTGGTATCCAAGGAATAACAATTTCAATCTCTATGGATACTCTGACAGTGACTATGGTGGCTGCAACATTGACAAGAAATCAACATCAGGGGGATGTCAATTTCTTGGTGGAAGGATTATTTCATGGCAATGCAAAAAAGCAATCCTTTGTATCTACATCAACTGCTGAAGCTGAATACATTGCTACTGCAAGTTGCTATGCTCAGCTACTGTGGATTCAGAACCAGATGTTAGACTATAGATTCAACTTTATGAGCACTCCTATCCACATTGACAACAACAGTGTTATCTCCATCACCGAAAATCCTATAAAGCACTCCAAGACAAAGCATATTGATATCAGGTATCATTTCATTAGAGATATTCATGAGAAAAATCTAATTAAGCTAATCAAAGTTGACTCAAATGAACAATATGCGGACTTGTTCACCAAAGCTTTTGATGAACAGAGATTTAAGTATCTCATTACAGCCATTGGGATGATAAACATTGAATAGTTTATCTCTTTTGGAAAACCTTTTAGAATATGTAATATAATATGTCAATGCAATCTAATCCTTGTTACAAAAGGTCTCTCTCTGAAATTTTCACCAAGTCTAAATCCTTCGAAGAGGAATTAACCTTCGGAAGATATTTTCCTATCTTCCGAAGCAAGTTCCTTCAGGATAATTTTTCTTCTCAGAAGAGTTTTTAGTCTCGGAAGAAGCAATTGATTACATATCAGATCTACTTCCGATACTTATTAAACTCTCCATTATAAAAGCAAACTTTACTCTCGGAAGTAGAATTTACTCTCGGAAGTAGAATTTACTCTCGGAAGTAGTGTCTGCTCTAGGAAATACAATTCTACATTCGGAAGTAAGAAGTTGCCTTTGGAATATAACTTATCTTCGGAAATGATTTATACTCGGAAGAGAGACCTTACTATACAACGGAAATCTTTTGGGCCCCACTCTGTAAAAGGTAAGGATTGTGTTAATGATGTCGGAATATTTAAATAAAAACTGACCTTACCGCTTCATTTTCATCATCTTCCCAAAATCTTACTGCCCTAAAAATTTTCCTCACTTTCAATTTACCCAAGCTCAAACTCATCTTCTCACAACTTTCTCCAATAGCACTTAACCCTCAGCACAATCAAGTCACATTACTTGATTCTTCCAGAGATGCTGACTTCTTTAATATCATTTCCTTTCTCACCCAATCTTCTTACTACACCACTTGATTGTTAACCCTACCGTCTACTCAAATCACATGGCGGAATTCTGGGAAAATAGTCGGATTGAAACCACGAATGGGGCTCGAGTAATAAGGTCGAGCATCTGTGGCTAGGAGTTAGTCATTATTGAACAACTCGTCAGGGAGCATCTCGAGCTTTATGACGAAGGTGCACCCATAGAGTTCCCCAAAACATATTTGGACAACACTTACATCCAAATGGGATATGGCGGAGATGTTAGCAGGTCTACAGTTTACAAGTTTAATTTCTCTTACAACTGGAAATTCCTGCTGCATATCGTTCTTCACTGCTTATCAACAAATCTGGGGGTTGGGATCAAATCCCATACGAACTAGGGTGCCTAGTTCATGGAATAGTGAGAGGGATTCGCTTCAATTATTCAAGATTTGTGTTGACCAACCTCATGGGAAACCTTCAGCGGGAGACATTCTTCATGTATCCCAGGTTTCTTCAGCACTTAATCAACTGTGAATTGGAACAGAGTAAGCTTGTCTGTGCAGCTGCTCTGACTGTTCCTCAAATGAAGCCGACCATCTTTAAAATTTTAAAGAAAATGTCCACCAATTTCACCGAAAGACATACTGCATTGCTTCCAGGTATGGCTGAGCAAATAACTCCTGGTGACATCCCTGTTAACCCCACAGGTGATGAACCCACACCAGCACCTACCCTCATACTATCAAAGCTTCCTTCTCACCCCATCAAAAGAACATACCAAAGACGATCCAAACAAACCCTTGTTTAATCTACTCTGATTGAACAAGCCCCTTCTGTTCAATCCAAAAGGACTAGAGTGGAAAAATGGGCTCCCACTCAGTCTGAGGTCTCACCATCCTTTATAATTGACCTCAATATAGGTTTTGAGTTTCCTCAGTCTCAAACCCATGAGCCCAACACCCAAGCTTACAGCCCTCAGAGTGAGTCTCTACACTCTCCTGAGAAGCCACAAAGGGACAGCCCTACCATAGGCTCAATGTCTTTAGACATTAACCAAGGTCCCAGGTCACTAGGTTTAACTCCTATATCATTTACTGACCTTCTGTTGAGAACTGATGAAGAGATATGTCTCTTCATGGCAATGAAGTTGATCCGTAACGCTCTTTTAAGGATCAACAGAGCCTTGAGAGATCTCTTATCTCTAGCCCCTATCAGCAAGCCATTACTGAGGTGAGTCCTACTGATGTGGAGGGGACTCATGCAGATTCAGCTGCCACTACTGAAGTTACCTCAATGGACCTTCAGGACAGTGGTAACATCTCTGAGACTGAATCTATGGCAACCATGCCTATTGATGACTCTGAAAGAGACATCATTAAGCAAGAGAAACAAGGGTGCCAAGAAACCACATCTAGTGGTGAGGCTGAACATACTAGGTATGCTACCACATCTCCCTATGATTCTTTAAAAGAAGATGAGGGAAGACTGCAACTCACCCTTAAAGACCTACTGTATAAAGTCTCAATCCTTGAATCAAAGGTTAGGACTTTAAAGGATAGGTCTGCCACTCAGCAACTTGAGATTGACAATCTCAAGGCTCAACTAGCTGAGAAACAGATTGAGAGATCTGTTAGGCATGTACCTATTCAGGTCTCCTTGAGCTCTTCCTCTAGCTCATCTAGCTCTCATGATGATGCTACCAAAAGATGATGCTACCAAAAAGGGTGAGACTGTTAAGAGACAAACATTTAAGGAACCAGAGAGCCAAACTTCAACTTCTTTGGCTCTCACTACAACTTTCTTTCCTGAGCCGTCTCAAGACAAAACAAACAAACAAACAAACAAACCCAGTATATCCCACTCAAGAGCAGGGTCTGGGGAGGGTAGGTGTAGGCGAGTCTTTCCTCTATCTTGTTAGGTAGAGAGACCGCTTCCAAAGAGACCCCCGGCTCGATAGCAAAGGCCATACCGAAAACAAGACACATAGCATACCGTATACAAGAAATCCTACCACACATAGCATACAGCATACAATAAATCCTACAACACATAATGCACAAAAAGCCATACCGAATGCAATACATCCTTCAAGTAAATCATACGACACATAGCATACAGTATACAATAAATCCTACGACACATAGCATACATATATCATAGTAGCAGGAATAATCACCGTTAAAGGGCAGATATGGACTACTTAGACATCAGGCCCCGCAACCAGACTTCAAATACCCTTCCTGCCTATTGGTCGAACTAAAAGTCCTTAATTTTAATTCTACGTCTCCACTCACTCCTATCCTCAATCATGTGCTCAGAGAGGTGCAAGTGTATCATATCTCGCCTAATTACCTCATCCCAAGTCAATCTAGGTCCTCCTCTACTTCTCCTACCCTCTAAGATGATGTTCTCTACTGCTCTAACTGGTGCCGCCATGGTCTCCTCTTGACATGCCAAACCATCTTAATCTTCCCTCTCGTATTTTATCTGCGATACGAGCCACTTGTAGCTTCTGTCGAAACACTTCGTTTCTAATCCGATCCAGTCTTATGTGACCACACATCCACCTC
The DNA here is from genome assembly GCA_024085815.1 of Flaveria linearis. NCBI lineage: Eukaryota > Viridiplantae > Streptophyta > Magnoliopsida > Asterales > Asteraceae > Flaveria > Flaveria linearis. The sequence continues at coordinate 17,015,265 of CM044017.1, read as the reverse complement.
AGCATTCGCATTTCCACTACCTCTATTTGTTTCTCGTGCGATTTCTTTATGGCCCAGCAGTCTGTTCCGTATAACATAGCTGGACGTACTACCACTCGGTATAGCTTTCCCTTTAGTTTTGCTGGAAACCTCTTATCACATAGGATCCCTGATGCTGCTCTCCACTTGCACCATCCCGCTTGAACACGGTGCGCTACATCGCTGTGTATTTCTCCGTCCTCCTGCAGGTACGAGCCCAGGTATTGAACCTAGACGTTTGTGGGACCGCCATACCCTGAATACTGATTTGGGTGTCCTCTTCCGCCTCACCACTAAAGTTACAATGCATGTATTCTGTCTTAAAGCGACTTATCCTTAAACCTTTGCGCTCTAGTGCTGCTCTCCACTGTTCAAGCCTGTCGTTAGGCACCATTTTAGATTCCGATATTAAGACAATATCATCCGCAAAGAGCATGCACCACGGAACTGGCTGCTGTATAGACTTGGTTATCTCATCCAACACTACTGTGAAGAGAAATGGGCTCAGTGCCGATCCTTGGTGGAGTCCCACTTCCACTGTGAATAAGTCTGTGTCTCCGATCGGGGCTCACACACACGTTTTTGCCCCATCATACATATCCTGATTATTTTGATATACCTCTCTGGAACCCTTCTAAGTCGTAGACTATCCCAAATTAGTTGACGCGGAATACTGTCGTAGGCCTTTTCTAGGTCGATGAATACCATATGTAGGTCCTTTTCTTTTCTCTGTATTTCTCCATTAACCTCCTTATGGCGTGTATTGCTTCTGTTGTAGAGCGTCCTGGCATAAATCCAAATTGGTTTGACGCTATCTGTGTTTCCCGTCTAATTCTCGTGTCAATAACTCTTTCCCATAATTTCATCGTATGACTCAATAGCTTTATTCCCTGTAGTTTTCACAACTTTGAACATCTCCTTTTTTCTTATATATGGGGACTATGACACTAGTTCTCCACTGGTCCGGCATCTTCCCTGTGGTAAAGATAGTGTTGAATAAATCTGTTAGCCATTTGAGCCCCTCATCTCCCAGGCATTTCCACACTTCAATCGGTATGTTGTCTGGCCCCACCGCTTTGGCCCTTCCCATTTTCTTCATAGCTCTCGTGACTTCGTCTACTGTGATGCTTGTACAATAGCAATTGTTTTGTTGTGTTGTTTGGGTTGTATTATCTATCTCAGTTTGTTGATTTGGGTTCTTTATGTTGTAAAGGTTATCGAAGTAAGTTTTCCATCTCCCCTTGATGTCATTGTCGTTCACCAAAACTTTTCCATCCGCAGCCTTTATAAACTTCACAATTCTCAGGTCTTGTCTTCTGCTGTCTCTTGCCTTGGCTATCTTAAACATGTCATGCTCTCCTTCCTTCGACTCTAGTCGTTTATACATCTTCTCATATGCCGCGTTCTTTGCATCTAACACCGATTTCTTCGCCTCTCTCTTAGCCTCCTTGTATTTATCTTTTAGCTCTGGGCGTTCTTCCTCATTGTTACAGCGTATAAGCTCTCTAAAACTTTGTTGTTTAATTCGTATCTTCTCCTGTACATTTTCGTTCCACCACCAAGATTCTTTATGGTCGACTGTCCTCGTTGTTGTAACTCCGAGCGTTTCTTTAGCTGCTTGGATGATCGTATTTGCCATGGCCTCCCACTTTTGGTTTGCGTCTTCCTGTGGTCCAGGATGTTTCATTGGTATGACCTTATCTCTAAAAATGGTTATGTTTTCGTCTTTGAGCTGACCCCATTTGATCGTGTGTCTAATTCTCTTGTTTTGTTGGACAATTGGTCTCTTCACGCGTATATCCGCCACTAACATATGATGTTGTGTCACAACTGTCTCTCCTGGGATTGTCTTACAGTCCTTCCACGAGCTACGATCTTCTCTCCTCGTCAATAAATAGTCTATATGCATGTGTCTCCCGCCGCTGCTAAACGTGATTAGGTGCGATTCTCTTTTCTTAAAAACGAGTTTATGATTCCTAAGTCATGCGCTACTGCAAAGTCAAGAAGCTCCTTACCGCCTTCATTCCTAAGGCCATACCCGAAGCCTCCATGCACCAACTGGAAGTGGTCATTATCCTTACCGATATGCCCATTAAAATCTCCTCCTATGCATATTTTTTCGTCTGTAGGTATGTCACCCATAACGTGATCTAAACTCTCCCAGAACTTTTTTCTTTCTGTTTCTCCTAGTCCAACGTGTGGAGCGTACGCACTAACTACTGCCACTACTTCATCCCCTATTACTATTCTTAACAACATAATTCTATCATCGTATCTTCTTACCTCCACTACATTATCTTGTAGTTCCTTAGCAACTAGAAACCCTACTCCATTTTTCGTTCCGTCAGACCCTGAATACCATAGTTTATAACTATTGCACTCTGTTGCTCTCTCTCCCCGCCATCTAGTCTCCTGGAGACACGCTATCTGGACCCTACGTTTCCTTAGCACATAAATTAACTCTAGTAACTTACTAGTTAGGGTTCCTACATTCCACGATGCCACTCTTAATCTAAAATCCTTTTCCTTGTGTTCGCACCTCTCGTCACTGAACATGATCTCGGGGCAGCATAATGACGCCTGCTGTCTACATTAGCTGACAAGGTCCACTAGAAACAACCCCTAAAAAGGAATTGTAGCAGAAGTGAAGCACAATCAAAAGCAATCCGTCACACGCGGTCAACAGTACACTATGGACCAGAACTTAATCCAAAAATAGCAACAATGATCACCACTTCATACACTGACACACTATCCTGAGTATAGAATCAAATAAGCCAATGAAACCTATGTAGAGAACAGTTCTAAGATTTGACCACAAATGCTCAACACACCAACTCAACCAACAGTATACAATTTACTTATCAATTAATATCAAAACACTAACAATTATACAACTAATCAGCAAGTTATATCCACTAATCAATTAGGCACAAACCACAGAACTAAACGGTCAGCAGAAAAATAAACAGGAATTATATCAGACTCAAGAAGAGTCAAGGATTAAAATCACACAAATGATGCACAGTAAACCAGTAACCCGTAAAGAGCAACAGAAAACAGAAAACAGATCACACAAATGATGCACAAATGATGCACCAGTAATCAACTAATCAGAAAGTTATAACAACTAATCAAGGACATAAGAAAACAGATCACACAAATGATGCACCAGTAAACCAGTAATCAACTAATCAGCAAGTTATAACCACTAATTAAGGACAACAGAAAACAGATCACACAAATGATGCACCAGTAAACCAGTAACCAGTGAAGAGCAACAGAAAGCAACACAGAATATCTCAACAGCTGCTGGTACTCCTAACCCAGCCAATATCAGCCTAAACTAGAAACTAAAAGAGAGAGATGGAACAATCTCACCAGATGTGCGGTTCTTCAGATGTACCCTAGATTTAGCAACCCTTAGCAGAGGTCGATCGGGATCGAGGGAGGTGCTCGAGCGGGGTCGATCGAGAAGCAGAGGTCGAGAGATGCTCTCGGCTGCCTAAACCTCGGATCGAGAAGCAGAGTGCGCCGGTGCTCTCGAAGGGGTCGCTCGGATGCGTAGCAGTTTACACCCATATCAAAATCGATCGATCAAACCCAAAATTAACCTATGATCACAGCAAAAAACCACAAACAAAGAGATAAAATCAGAGATCAAACTCGATTTTTGCTTTCTTCAACACCCAAATGCTTAAACACCCGATCAACAATGGGTTCGAACTGATCAATCGATTTAACTCCAAAATAGACGAAAAAGGTGAAATAGATCGAGATCAAAGCGGATTTCTTCAGATTTCTTCAAAGATAAGTAACACCCAGATGCTGAGCCGTCTCAAGCCATAATGCAAATAGGCCCAAGGATGCTCAGAGATCTCTATAGACTCTTTACCCAATTTCTATTGGGATCTTCTCTAGAACAGCCTATTCCTGATATGGCTATGATATACTTTGGAGCTGAAGAACTGCAGAGGCTAAGTGCACCTTCTACCACTGAGGAAGAAGTCGGTCAACCTAAGGTCCAAATGGAACCTGAGATTAAATTCAAAGGGGAAATGATGACTGATGGCCCAGCAACTGAAACAGTTGGGACAGATAGTGCACTCCCTCAAACTTCCGAAGCTGAAGTCAAAGCCTCGGAAGAACAATCTGAATCTTCTGAAGCTGATATGGAAGCTGTGGAATGACTGTTTCTTTGTCCAAGGATCTAATCATCACATATGAAATTCTTGAGCTTACATCTGAGGTGACTAGTGAGAACTTTCTCAACCAACCCTCAGCTCAAACAACTTCACTACCTCCATCTCAATCTGAACCCTCCATCCAAGAACCACCAAAGTCAAGCACTTCCAAAATTGATAAAGGAAAGAAGAAAATGACTGCGGAAGAGCTTAAGGAGGAGGAGAAGATTGAAAAACTTAGAAGAAAAGGTAGACTTCCAACTGAGAAGTTGCTAGCTGCTAGTTCCAAAGCAGCTACAGCCAATCAGGAGGAGTCAATATCAAAAGGAGAGAAGAGATTATTGACAAGCTCATAATGCTTGGAGCTGCCAATGAAGACATACTCTTGCTACCATTAGAGGAGTTAGTAGAGCTAGAAAAGGCAACCAGACTGCAGATTGAACAAAAAAAGAAGCAGCAAGGTTGGCCTTAGAGGAGGAAAGAGAAAGAAAACAGAGGGAAGCTGAACTGCAGATCCGAAGGGAAAGGATATCCTTCCTAACCTCCATAGGTTTCTCTCTTCAAGAACTATTTTCACATGATAATGATACGATCCTATGGTTCTTCAACAAGGAGCAGGATCAAATGGAGAAAGAGAGAAAGAAAGCTGCAAGAGAAAGATTGAAGGAGAAGAAGAAGGATGAAGAAGAAGATAGGGTTACTGCTGCCAGAAGATAAGTGAAAAAAGCCTGGATGAAAGACTATCTCGGGCTCATGGCTTCTCTGGCAGGCAGGTGGGACCTATGTCTGAAAAGACACTCCAACGAATTATCAGCGAAATCAAGGCTGACATTCGTATGGGAAAAAAGAAAGGAGATGTATAGAAGGGTGCAGGGAATGACCTTCAACCAACCTCTCAACCTCAACCTGAACCAATTCCCTCACCTTTCACCATCAACCTGAACCCTACATACCTGAGCCTGCATCAGTACCCATAGCAACTTCATCACCACAACCACATAAATTACCTGTCCTCCAACCCAAAACACTCACAAGAACAACAACACCACGTCCTACCCAACAAACTTCCAAACCATCCCCTCAGCTTTCTAAATATCTCTCTTTAAAAGAGTTAAGGCAATCAAGACAAGCTCGTCAACTGCTCGACCCTGAGCGACATCTCTTGTGAGGGAGACTCTGTCAAACTGACTTATGTTGATGGATCTTCATGTTCCCTCACTAGAGATCAATTTCTTGATCTGCCTAGAAGAACACGGGACCAAGCTTCTATACTTCTTGGTCTTAACTCTGATTCCTTAAACGATGAAGAGAAGAAATTAAGAAGAAAGCTGGTGACTCTACTGGATACAAGGGAAGGGAATAAAATCCTAGTCAACCCCTCGTGCCTAGAAAGAAAATCATCTAGTGAGGTTCGATGAAGCCTCTCACAACTTTATTATGGAGAGAGAAAATAGAGAGAGCAATAGGCTAAATGCTCCTCTCTACTACATTCCAGCAGATTCGACATTACTGAATTAGCAGAGAAACCATTCTCCAATCTCTCCGGCTCTGACGTTGTTGCTCATATCAGAAATCATCTTAGCAGCCTTCATCTTGCTGAGCTAACCACAAAAGCAAGAATTGAATAGGAGCTAAAGATGAGAGAGAAGGAAGCCAAGGAGAGGTCAACCATCATAGGCAAAGAGTTTCTACAGATGATGGAAGGGCCTGAATTGGAACCAATAGTTAAATGGGACTATGACTATAGTTCCATCAGCTAACTCTCTTCAGAGGGACCCAACAGATGGTGCATATCATTCAAGGAGACAGACTGGATCTCGTGTCCACGAAAGATTTGTACAAGCTTCTCAGCACCACTTCGGGAAGAACAAAGACACTGATAAGTATCTGCTTTCCCTGGTGCTGAAAGTTTTAAGAAGCAGGAACAGATGAAGTTTTGGTAGCATCAGCCTAGGGGGAATCTGTTGGATCAAAAAGAAGGCTGGTGCAACCAAAACCAAATCACTTAGACGATTTTGGTGCAACTAATAAAGGATTTCCGAAGCTAAGTATGGAACTTCCGAAAGAAAAAGAGTTCTTCCGAGGAAAGTGTAATATCAACCTACGAAGAGACACTCTTCTTCCGGAGACAAAGTATTCACTTCCAAAGATCAAGACTTAGAAGAAAAGATCAGAAGATAACTTCTAAAGTATGAAGAAAAGAAGAAGTCCTCAAGCCTCAGAAGAAGTAGCCTCTTCCGAAGTATAGGTGGCTTCAGAAGAACTTGTTCTTCCGAAGCCAACTAACCTTCAGAAGACACTACTATGAACAGTGGACATAAGTATGGTCCTCCTGACGCTCTGCTGCAGACCTCTGATATTGCATGGCGTTTTCTCAAAAGCCATGTAGTTCACCATACTTTATTCCACTGTTCACCTTTATTAGTTAGTACAGTTACTAACTTTAGTTAGTAACAATAGGTAAGTCATGGACATGTCGTGACTACCATATCTTAGATAATACTTTATCTAAGATATCTTCACTCTAGCATTGTAGTATATGCTATAGTCATAGATTCCCAGCTGGTATCAAAGTATAATCGGCTGTAGGTAGTAGTATATATTTCTTATTGTAACTCATAAGGATAAGCTTGTAAGAGTCTTGTAACACTTTGAGTTGAGAAGTAATATATATAAGTACCTTGAAAATTATATCTTCGCGCTCTTTATTACTTAGTATGTTATTATCAGCTCTTAGAAAAGACTCTACTTCATCTAATCTGAGTGTAGTATAAGTGAGTTGAAGAGAAAAACCAAGTTTTATTGATAAAACCGATCCTTAAGGGTTTATTACTTAGTGAACAAGAAAACTAAATAAGGACACAAGCCCAAAACTTTTACAATCCCAACATATCTTTTGTAGATCATCATCCAAAATAGTGCAACAGGGGAGAAATAGAACCAAAAGAAGTAACACATAATCTCCATACTATTTTTATTATAACAATTCATAGCATCGTCCACACTAACAAATGATCCATACTGTATGAGGTACAATCCCTTTGACGTATATTTTTTTTTATATTTTGCTTCTTTTTCCTACATTTTGATTAGCTATATATTATTGATTTGCACCTTTGTAACAATCCGACTTGTTGCTTTGGTGGTTTTCTTTGCACATGCTAAACTAGAACCAAGGTAACATTTGGGTTCGATTCCCCTTTAAATTTTTTTTCTTTGTTTTTTTCACCCCTTCTTTAAAGGTCTCAACTGTTTTTCTATAAAAAAAATTACAGTTATTAAATGAATCATCCTTGAGGTTTGCTCAATTTTCACCTTTCGTCCTTGCGATTGAAAATATACAGGTTTAGTTTTTAAGTTTTGAAAAATGTAACCATTTTCGACCTTATGGTGAATGGTCATTAAAAAAAATTCTTAATTGTGTGTCAAATGATTATTTTACCCTTGAATTAAAATAAACTTACTAAAAGTATTAATCATAGCCCTTCTTTATATTTTATTATTAAATATTATTAGGACCCACCTCACCCTAACCCTTCCTCTACCTCAAAACCACTTCATCTTCCTCATTCAAGTTTGGTAACAATACCACTACCACTTACCTCCCATCTCTACACATCCACCACCACCACCGCGTACCCATATCTCTGGCAACCACCACCACCATCAAATACCCATATCTCCGGCAACCACCACCACCATCAAATACCCATATCTCCGGTAACCACCACCACCACTAGATGGCCCATCTCTAGCAGGCATCACTACCACCATATACCCCTATCGGCAACCACTTTTATCTTCATGACCCACCACCCTAACATGAATCATACCCACAAGCTTAGTCACCTACCACCTCCACCATCATCATCATCTCCACCATTATAGACTATCTCTGGCAAGAGTAGATGTGGATCTAATATGGGATGTAAACAGCAAACTTGATGTAGATCTCCACCACAATCAACCACCAAAACCCACAAATCGCACTTCCATCGACGGTGGCGATGGAGGTGGGATGACTGTTGTATAAACAAGAAAAGGTGTGATGGCGGTGTGTAACATTCTTGAAATCAGGATCCAAAACATCCATAGTATAGTGGGAGTTTGAGGACGGCAACACCTAGTGGGTTCATGGGGCCAAGCCCCTGGATAGAAAAGTAGTATACCGGACAAAAAATAAGAAAACTAAAAATTTCGGGAAAATAGGGCTGATGCAGCGCACATCGAAGAATAGAGGTGCGATGCATCGACCGGGCTAAGGAAAGAATATAAAAGCGATACATGGATGGTGACTTATAGGCAGATGTGGACATGTGAACATCGATGTGGTCTGCATCGGCTATAGACTGCATCAGCTATGGATGCGGGCCGCATCGCCAAAAGGGGGCTCAAGGCAATGCATGTACGACACATGTCACACACGCAGAGGTGACACGTGATGCGGGCCGTATTGCCAAGTGGATGTAGGCCGCATCTACTAGTTGACCCCATCTATAACAGGTGAGAAGTTTAGCCATTATCATTACTCGCCTTTAATCACATGCGCCAGTTTTACATGGCCAGATGTCTTTCCCGACTTGTTTCATGAGCCAACGCTCTATTTCTAAAGATTCAAAGCTAATTGGAAGTTTCTAGAAGACATTTCTAAGTATGGTGGATGCCTTCCGGAACTAACCTAAGATTATATACAAGGCTCGACTTGACTTTAAGGTGAATAAGCTTGCCTTTGAAAATGAAAATCATGGATCCTTAAACTTCATCTTTACACTTGAAAATGACATGAGCAATAGTTAATTTATTAACGTATGTTGGTTAAATGCAAGACAAACATCAAGACTAAGATTGTACATGTGATCCGATCAGAAATTATGCATATATGATGGGTAGAACACTAAAAGGGGTATTATACCTAAGTATGACTAATAATGGTTTAGTGCCAAGGATTATGACTCCCTAGGCATTAAAAATCTCATGGGTGACTTGATAACAAACTATTACCCATTATACAATAAAAGATCTTGATGTGTATTTCATCCTATGAACCTTGCATGGTTAATTTTAAATTAATGTTTTCATGTTTAATTATAAAAATGGTTCGAGTCTTATAAACTTCATTCGCCAGCACTATCAGTGATATTGAATTTAAACCTTTTACATGTAAAGAATGATTAAACTAATATGATATTAGATCATCCTAAAGTATTAACTCTGTAGATGCCTTTAATGTCAAATGTTGTAAACCAAAAATAAAAGCAAAAATGGATGCATGTTTAGGATATAATTTGTGTCTATAATTACGAACTAGTAATTTACTCGCCGCGCGTTGCTGCGGCGACGAACGTACGTGTCATGATCAAGTATAAAATATAGTCGACTCAACTTGTTTCCGAACTAAATTTACGTAAAACTGGAGTAACACGGATTTGTACCATCAAATGAAAACATATTTTATTTAAATCGACTATATTTCAAACACAATTTACGTTAAAACGTATAACAACTCAAAATATACATCAAAATAAGCAAGTGCGGGAAAGACATAGGCGACCTGATAAAGCATAGATTACATTCGCTCTAACACATTTCCTAGTAAAATTTACATCAAACATAGAGTAACTCGAATTTATACCAACGAAATAAAATTATAATATTTGACTCAACTCGTTCCAAACAAAATTTACACATAAAAATATACACGTAATATTATATAATAAAGTTTTTAAGATAGATATAATTTGAATTACTACTACTATTATAAGAGAAACTAAAATATGAATTAATTAAGAAAGCATACAAAGTATAGTGAATGTTAGACACGAACCCGGGTCTTATGTATAGTGAAAGAGCTCACAAGTCAGCAAGCTAGATACCCTTGCATGTCTCAGTTTTGCTATATATAATATAAAAAAAGTTAAAAAAAAAAATCTCCACCGACATATATATAATTATAACAAAAAATAAAAAAAAATAAAAAAAAATAAAATCAAAACAATCCACCGACATAGTGGATTAATTAGAATAGATAATATGATTTAGTAAGGAATATAATGAATCAAAAATGATTCATTTTTTAACATGGGCTTGATTTTTGAACAATATAATATTAATATCAAATAGACTTTTGCTGCCAAAAACAAATTTTTAAAATAAAATGATAGAACAATCCTAATCAGTTCACGCTATTAGGGTGACCCAAACCCAGTGTGTGAACGGTGGTGGGGGTGGGGATTTGCTTTGCATATGCTTCAATCGTAAGAGTGGTGGCAAGGTGGGGTGGTGATGGTGGCAAGGTGGGGTGGTGATGGTGGCAAGGTGGGGTGGTGATGGTGGCAAGGTGGTGGCCGTCGTGGTGGCAAGGTAGGTCTATGGTGGAGGTGAGATGCTACGTAGCAATCTCAATCGTTAGACAACAACTCAGATGACGGGGAGGGGTATGGGTGGGGTGGGTATTATTTTATTATTGTTAATATTATTACCATGACTAAGGATTAAGGGTAAAATCATCATTATTTCTTAAATTTTAACGTTAAAAACTAACGGATGTTAGACTGAAGGACTAAAGGTGTTAAATTTTTTTAAACCTTAGGATTAAACCAGTAATTTTCAATCCCAGTGATGAGAGTTAAAATTTTAGCAAACTTTAGAGACGAACTGTGTAATTTACTCAATTTTATTTAAAAAACTTTTTAGAAAAAGAAAATAATGCTAGCATTTTAGTTATAAATAATTTTTAAAAACAATTTTTTTTTGTCTTTTTTTTCATGGTAAAAGACTCACGGTAATACTTTTTTTATCTGTATGTTTTCTTATATATAGATCAAGCATTATCAACAACCATATTTTTTTGGCGTTCTTTTTTTATCGATGTTTTCACAATTCCACCTTAACTTTTTAGGCCGGTTATTTTATTATTAAAGCATTTTAGTATTGTCAATATGCTAACTATTATGATTTTAGTTGTGCACCGTAACGTGGAAGGATTATTACTAGTTTATAACAAGAATAGTGTGTTGCAATAAAAAAGGGGAGTTTCACTTGGTGCAATGTGATTTGTACTCCTAGGATGTTGATGCAAGGAACCAAACATGAACCAAATACCCTCATCAATTTGAAGAGTCCAACAATCACCCCTAATCTTCTAATGTAATTTTTCATATTAAATCCAATCCATCATCCTCATATCAGATTAAATTCATCTCATCCTTTTTCTTCCACTTAGACACTCCGATATGTAACACCTAAGTTCATTGCACTCGTAATGCTTGATGTGGTTCTTATCCTATTGTACTCGACCATCCTTGACCCTTCTTGGACCTCCGACCTTTACCCTGGGCACGTCCAAGATCTTCTTGATTTGAGTTTTCACAACCACAACACCACATCCAAGATCTTCTTGACTTGTAATTTGTTCTATTTAGCCGCCATATGAATAAAAAGTTTAAACAACCCGTTAAGAAATATTTTAACCAATTCATTTCTTAATAACCGAGCCAAGTGAGGCGGCTCGGGAAGCATACTCGGAAAACTTGTTAACAAAGTTATGAATAACACTTTGATCCTTCATTTTGAGATTTTTAAACTCTCCCAATAATGTTTGAAGTCTTGCTCCCCCGTATCTGATCCACACCCAATGACGAGTTTTGAGAACATCTCACGTCTCCTTTGCGGTTTCAAGATACCCCACTTGCAATTTCCTCTCTAGTATAGCTTGAAATAAGGAATCAGTTGTGATATTATTAATTTAGCATCTACATTGATTTGGGTTCTATTTTGCTCGCCTTCCCCCATGAACATCAAATACAAACTACATCCTTGTGGCACATACTATGTAATTTATGAAAGACAACACCAAACATTGAATAGTTACAGTGTTGTTTTCCTTAACGGAGGCCAAAACTTGATTTTTCGATGGAGCCATGCTTGTAAAACATCATTGGACCAAAGGTTAAAAACACTGCTTGAGAGTAATATTACTTGCAAACACTTTTTGCTACCTTTCACCAGTTGTTTTACAATCTTTGATTAATACCTTTCGGTTGCGTAATTCTTCTTTGTTCTTTGATCAACAAAACTGAGTTAACAATCCCATTAATCTTTTTTGCCTGATCACAACTAGTCTCCACTACCCTTTTAACCCCCTAGAACAAACACCATGTGCATTAAAGTAGCCAACAAAGATGCTTCTACCTTGTTCTTGCACGGATCAACACCCAAAAAAAACACACAGTTTTTCTTTGCTTTGCATGCGTACACAAAAGCCTATTAACTTGGGCAAAAAAATTCCACCTACATGTTCTTCTTGCTTCGACACCTAAGGTTATCTTCGATCTGCTATCTTATTTTCTTCGTGGCTTGCTCATTTTCTTGTAAGCTCTGTTACCAATTGTTGGTTATCAAGCAAACAACAAACAAACAAACATACCCAGTGTATCCCGCTGGAGAGCGGGTCTGGGAGGGGTATATGGTGGCATGTCTTCCTCTATCTAGAAAGATAGAGAGACTGCTTCCGAAGAGACCCCCGACTCGTTAACATAGTCAACAAAGTCAACACAATAACAATCATAATACAAAGCATACAACACACAGATATATATCACATAAAGAATTAGATAAAGCATACAACACAGAGATATATATCACGAAGATATATATCACATAAAGATAAAGCATACAACACAAAGATATATATCACAAAGATATATATCACATAAAGATATAACACATAGCATATAGAATACCAAAAAAACCATATCGCTAGCAAGGCATCATACAATAGATCATATAACACATAGCCTACAGTACACAATAAACCAAACAACCCAAAGCATACAATATCCTAGGTGCATGCAGAATCCCGTTAAAGGGCAGATATGGGCTACTTAGACATCAGGCCCCGCAACCAGACTTCGAACACCCTTCCTGCCTATAGTTCGAACTAGAAGTCCTTAATTTTAATTCTACGCCTCCACTCAGTCCTATCCTCGATCATGTGCTCAGAGAGGTGCAAGTGTATCATATCTCGTCTAATTACCTCATCCCAAGTCAATTTAGGTCTTCCTCTACTCCTCCTACCCTCTAAGGTGATGTTCTCTACTGCTCTAACTGGTGCCGCCATTGGTCTCCTCCTTGACATGCCCAAACCATCTTAATCTTCCTCTCGTATTTTATCTGCGATACAGGCCACTTCTAGCTTCTGTCGAAACACTTCGTTTCTTATTCGATCCAGTCTCGTGTGACCGCACATCCACCTCAGCATTCGCATTTCCGCTACCTCTATTTGTTCTCGTGCGATTTCTTTATGGCCCAGCAGTCTGTTCCATATAGCATAGCTGGACGTACTGCCACACGATATAGCTTTCCCTTTAGTTTTGTTGGAAACCTCTTATCACATAGGATCCCTGATGCTGCTCTGCACCATCCTGCTTGAATACGGTGCGCTACATCGCTGTGTATCTCTCCGTCCTCCTGCAGGTACGAGCCCAGGTATTTGAACCTAGACGTTTGTGGGACCGCCATACCCTGGATACTGATTTGGGTGTCATCTTCCGCCTCGCCACTAAAGTTACAATGCATGTATTCTGTCTTTGAGCGACTTATCCTTAAACCTTTGCGCTCTAGTGCTGCTCTCCACTTGGTTATCAAGCAAGTGGAGATAGAAAATAACACATGAAATTAAATCTAAAACTAAGATCGACTCATGTATTCAATCTAAAGAGGGACAATCTACAAAGACCCCTTGATCCCCTATATATACTTTTTTTTGAACGACAATGTTAGTGGTTATTAGTTAGTAATTATTCACCAATACCAATATTGAACCATGGACCTCAAAGAGACTAAACAAATACCAATACTAACCAAACTCAAATATATAAATAATAAAACAAACAAACTAAACTCCTTATCTAATACAATCTCCATTAATAAACTAAGGGAGCGTTGGTTCGCGGAATTTTTTAGAATTAGAATTGGAATTGGAATTTGAATTGTAATTCAAAGGAATTGCATTTGGAATTCAATATTTTCCAATGATTTGGAATTCAAAGGAATTGGAATCCATAAAAGGAATTTAAATTCCAAATGCATTTTCAGTGTCAATATATTATAAAGGAATTGGAATTTATCACCCTTTGCAAACCGCCACCACCTCAATGACCACCGATCATCGCCGCTACATACCATCGATCGCCGTCGCCGTCACCGTCGACAATAGACCGCGACCACCAACCGCGCCCGTTGCCGAAAACTGACGCCGCCGCCGATCGACCGCTGCCAACCGATAACGCCCGTCGTCGAGACAAGGTTCAGCAACGACGGTCGGTGACAATCGACGATTAGGGGAGGCGATGGTCGGCGTCGGTGGTGGTCGGTGGGGGCGGTGACGGCAATTGGGGTCGGCGGTGGTCGGGGTCGGCGGGGTCGGGGTCGGCGGTCGGTGACGGACGTCGGCGGTCGGCGGCGGCTGGTGATGGACGGCGGCGGTCGGCGGACGACGACCGTGGTCAGTGATCGGGGGCGGGCAGCGGCGTCGGCGATCGGGGCGTCAAAGTCGGTTGGCGGTGGGTGGGGTGGTAGGCTGCGGTCGGCGGTTGGGGGCGGCGGGGGTTAGGGTTGGCGGGGGGCGTCGGCGGTCGGCGGTCGGGGTCGTCGGTAGTGTCGGTCGGCGGTGAGCGGGGTGGTAGATGGCGGTTAGTGGCGGAGGCAAGAGTCGGTGGAATTTGAAATCCTTCAATATTTGGAAGGATTTTGAAATCCTTTATTTGAAGAAATTTAAGGGAATTAATTCCAATTTCAATTCCAATTCCTTTTTCAACCAAACACGTGAGGAATGGAATTCAAATTCCAATTCCAACGAATTCCTACCAACCAAACACAATGACCAAAGAAATTCAGATTCCAATTCCATTAAATTCCATTGAATTTCAGCATACCAAACGCCCCCCTTGATATTCATAATTATATATATGTACATATGCTTGAATGTAATGAACTCCTTGTCTGGAATATAAGGTCACACTTTTTGCCACCCTGACGTGTAATTAATGTGATTGCTCGTCGACCTGTTTCTTTTTTTTTTTTTTACTTGGAACTCCAAAACTTCATATCATATATGCTAATCCACCAAGACCCTAATCTCAATTTCACATTTCAATCCTTAAAGATTCAAGATCTCATAACATTTCTTGAATACCTTGAGGTTCTTGACCTAATTAAATTATTTATTTAGTCAAACTAATGATATCTCATTAACTTCATGATAGATTTAGTTTTGAATGGAAGTTAGTTATGAACTTCTTATTTTGATGGATTTCATTTCAATATGAGAGGCAACTCTTTCTTTAGAGCATAGTTCTAAAATATAGTTATATATGGAGAATAGTATTACAAATGGTTTATTTACATCGTAATTAAGAACAATGTTTTTGCCGTCTAAATATTAAAATCTAAATCCTGATATGGATGACAAATGGAAAATTTTACCCTAACCAAAATACTTTTTTGAGAGACTAAATTATAATGGAATCATAATGTTGAACAAATAATCATACAACCTGATTTCAGAATTCCGCTTAATCAAAGGAAGGAGAAAAACTTAGATTATAATCATAAAGGGGATTATAATCAAACAACAATATGAATGAAAACCAAAAAACATAAACAAATGGATTTTAGACCAACGAATCGATATTTGTAACCAAAATACAAACAAAGGAACATATAGCATTAGGGTTTCAAGGAAGAAGGATACATCACATTTTAATACACAAATTGGTGTCTTCCCTGTTAATGAAATGATGCGATGGTAGGATAGTTAATATTATTTTGAATATTTGTCCTATAATTATTTTTCTTTAAGATCTGAAGTCTAATATTAGTCACTTTATTTAACTAAATTTTATACTTAAATCATTTTCATACATAAATCAAATAACATGACACAAACCTGGTGCTTTATTATTCTTTCTTAACAGGGACAAATGGGTTCCAAATTATTCTTTTTTAACATTGGGCTAGTGTGTTTGGGCTTTTATTATTGGGTCAAGTGAGGATTTGAATATGGTTTTGGGTTGGCCTTATTAGTTCTTGAAATTCAACACAGAGTACTCATGGAGTCATGGTATGGTGTTTAGTATGGTGTTTCTACTTGATAGTAGGAGTTTGTTGTTTCATCATGAACATTAATATAGATGGTAAGCTTAGAGTGTGTATGAGCTAATCAATAGAAGAAACAAAAAAAAATACATATGATTATTTTAGGATGTCATGACTAATAGTAGTTTATTTGTTTTGATTTTTAATTCTTGCATCTTGCTTCGCATCTTCAAAAGGTCAAATAAGCAAACAAATAACCAAAATTTAGATAAAGGGCTCATGTTACATGCCACAGATATAGCAATCAACTCTAACAAAACAAAATTCAAAAAGGTGGAATTCTACGTATAGAGGACAGGAGATATATGGCCTGTATCTAGAGAGACATTATGGTGGGTATGTGGTATGTCTTACAAAAAGGTTAGAGACTCAATTGTTCTAGAAAATCTAGGAATCTTGTTAAACAAAATGTTAAAAATATATCTTGGTTCAATTTGATGTTTGTTGTATTTGTTTTTTGTTCAGATGGACTTCAAGTGGGCTTGATGGACTTGTAGCAGTATGGGCTTAGTTGGGCTTGTAGCAGTATGGCTCGGTGAAATATATGCTGCTAGGGTTTCATTCAAGTTGTATAAAGCTCCAGTGTATGTGTGCTTTAGAGTTATCAGTCGTTCCTAAAATCACACAGAGCTTCACACTTTCTTCTCATTACTTTCATCTCTATAAACTAGAGTTCTTGATTCAAGAGGTCTTGAATCGTTCTTGATTCTGTTTAGTCCTTGAATCGACACATCGGTGATTCATGATTGTTGTTACTGTATATTCTAGAAGTTCTTGTGTTTTATGATTGTTATCTTGAGATCTACAGGCATATCTGTTGGTTATTGTTTGTTGTATCGGTTGAGGTGTTAAATCTGATATTCTTTACATGGTATCAGAGCTCAAAGAGCTCTGAGTATCCATCGATTCTGGTGATTCCACTGCAAAAGCGATCGACTGAAAACACTTGGTCCCGTGTACATCTTCTTGAAAGGTTTATTACCTTTGACTGCTGGAGCGTTTGGTTCTCATTGCGGGTGTATACTATCCGCAGTTTGAGATCTTTGGTTGTGGGTTCGGCCGTTCGAGATCTGGGTTCTTGAGTTCTGGATCCACCCAACGGCTAGGGGTTTTCGCGAACCCTAAGTCTCTTGAAGTCCCAGAGATTTGAGAGGTTTTTCTGCTTTGGAACTGCTAGTTGCTGTGAAGAAATATTCTCAGTGTGTCTATAACCCTAAGTGAAGGTTACAGACCCTGTATTCTGGGTCATTGAAACCCCCTCTTCGTCGTCTCTTTGGTGAGATCTTTCCATCTCTTTCATATACCTGTTGATTCTGATTAATCTTGATTCTTTCATATATATGTGCTTACTCTTTGTTCATCATTTGTGTGAGCCTTTGTTAAACTTCTTGTGTGTATTGCATCAACAACTCTGACTAATCCTTAATCTACCATCAAGAACGGTATGAAAACCTGGCGCTGGTCTGAGTTGTTCTTTGTGCGTGTGCTTGTGTGATTTGCATATCTATCTGTTGGTCTATGCTTTAAAATGGGTGATAACTCTGGTATCGTGGTAAATACTGAGACCTTAGTTAGTAAACTTGATGCTAGTGACCCCCTGTACCTTCATGCTAGTGACTCTAGTTGTTTAACAGTTGTGAATATTAAGCTAAAAGGAAATGAAAATTACACTGTTTGGGCTAATTCTATGCAGCTTGCTTTACTAGTTAAAAATAAAGTTGGTTCATTGATGGATCATGTAAAAAACCAACTGATAATCGTGTGCTTGCTATGCAATGGGATAGATGTAACTCTGTTGTACTTACTTGGTTACTAAATTCTGTATGTGAAGAATTATATGTTGGGCAAGTATACTCTAAGTTAGCCTCTGAGGTGTGGAAAGATTTAAAAAAAACATATGATAAGGTTGATGGGTCGGTTGTGTTTGGGTTATACCAGAGAATGAATTCTATTAAACAAAATGGCTTATCCGTGTCCGAATATTATCATAAGATAACCTCTATGTGGAAGCAGTTTGATGCAATGGTGCAATTACCTGCTTGTACATGTCAGGCGTCAAAAGAATTCAATGATTTTAACCATCTGATCAAATTAATGCAATTCTTGATGGGTCTAGATGATATCTATCAACCAGTAAGGTACCTTCTAACTCGTGAGCCTCTTCCCACAATTAAAACTGCGTTTTCTATAATATCTCGGGAAGAGTCTCATAGAGCCTCAAATTCATCCACTAAAACTCAGAATGTTGGTTTTGTTTCTAAATCAAATCAATCCTTTGAAAATAAAAAGAAATTCCCTAGAGGTCCTAACCCAAACTTAAAATGCACACATTGTAACAAACTGGGTCACACTGTGAGAGATGCTTTGGGGTGGTCGGATATCCACAAGGATATAAACCTCGGGCAGGACAAGGTAACAACCAATCAAAAAAGAGTGTTATGTCTAACAATGCCTCTTCGACGAGTTCTCCACATTTGTCTGCTGAACAGATCTCCAAACTGCTTGGACTACTAAATGAGAAATCTGATGATACTCCTGAAAGTTCAAATTTTGGAGGTACTTGTTTCAGTAGCATTTGCCCCTCCACCCTTGGTTCACCTATCTTTAATTTTACTAGCGAATCTACTCTTCCCTTCATCAGGATGGGTAGTTGACTCTGGAGCAAACCAGCACATGGTTATGAGTGATGAATGTCTTGTTGATAAAATTGATGTTTCAGGATATGAATTTAAAGTAAAACACCCAAATGGAACTGATGCTTTAGTAACTAAAATTGGAAGTTTAAAATTAAGTGAAGGAGTAATCTTGTCTGATGTGCTTGTTGTTCTGGGTTATTTTGTAAATCTCATGTCTGTGTATAAACTATCTAAAGAAAATGGTCTAGAAGTTGTGTTTAATGAACATAAGTGTCTTATTCAGGATTCTCTCACAAAGAAAGTTTTGGTGACTGGTAAACAAGTTGATGGGTTGTATCTATATGGTTACGCCACTAATCTTGCTAAGGTGTGTCTTAATAGTTGTAGTTTATCTAACCTTTGGCACTCTAGGCTAGGACACCCAGGAGATAAAGCCCTACTTGTTCTTAAAAATGATCTAAAACTAGGACCTCAAAATAAGTTAGTTCCATGTGAAGTTTGTCATAAAGCCAAACAACATAGGGAACCTTTTCCTATAAGTGATCACAAATCAAAAATATAGGGGATCTTGTTCACTTAGATGTATGGGGTCCTTATTGGGTTTCCAGTCGCGAAGGGTATCGATACTTCTTATCTGTTGTGGATGATTTTTCAAGATCTGTCTGGGTATATCTGTTAAAGAATAAAGATGAAGTGTTTTCAAATATAAAAAGTTTTTTAATCTTGTAAAAAATCAGTTTGGAAAGTCTGTAAAGACGTTTAGAAGTGACAACGGGTCTGAGTTTGTTAATAATAAAATGACTGATTTTGTAAAGAAAAATGGAATTATTCACCAAACATCATGTGCTTACACTCCACAACAGAATGGTATTGTAGAAAGAAAGTATCGACACCTTCTTAATGTTGCAAGAACCTTATTGTTTCAAGGGGCATTCCCCTTTGTTTTTGGTCTGATTGTGTGTTTGTAACATTTCGTATTTTGCAAATAATAATAATAATAATAATAATTATAATAAAAACAATAATAATAATAATAATAATAATAATAATAATAATGATAATAATGATAATAGTAATAATAATAATATTATTAATAATAATAATAACAATAATAATAACATTAATAATAATAATAATAACATTAATAATGTTAATAATAATAATAAAGTCCAGGGGTCATTTTTGTCAATTTGGAAACTTAATAAGAAGTTTAAGACATAAAATATCAAATCTGAAACCGCAGGGACCAATTCTGTAAAATTTTTAAAAACCCAACCCCCTTCCCTCGTTTTCCCGGCGACCCCTCCGGCCACCGCCGGCCAAAACTCCGGCGAACCCCAAACGACCTCAAAACTCAATCATTTAAGCCCAAACCGGTCCCATTGTGATCGTAGGCAAGATTCGAGCTCGGGGACCACTGCAATTTGAAAATTAAAGTGGGTTAGGTGTGTTCCCACTCTCGACCGAAAGTCGGCCGACCCACTTATCTAACCGAGCACTAAAACTAAAAACTAATCGAAATAATGGAGCACTACCATTCGTTTGATCGTTTATAAATTGACAGTGAGTTTAATTTCACAAAAACACAACGAATCACACCCATTGATCACCATCGTTTTCTTCGACCTGCAACTTATCTAAAAACCGACCTCCGATCGATTTAACTAAAATTGATAGAGGGCTTTTAATCCCTATCATCATACGAAGCATCCTGTACAATTAATTCGATTGTTATCATCATTTGAACCCCGATCCAATACCCTCTCTGTCGCGGATTGTTCTTGAGCCTCGGATCATCCATTCGAACTTGATAACGTAAGTATTATACATCAATACACTCGTTTTTTACTGAGGAAACAAAGCCCTATGGTTAATTTGGTTTACAACATCGGATTCGTGTTCAATTTGGTGGAATTCGAATCTAGGGCTCAAATGGAATTGGGGGAATTCGGTTAAAACAAGTTATAAATATTTGGAACCAGTTTTAACCGCGGCTGCGGCCTTGGTTCACTGGTCCCGTGTCTCTTTGTCATCTTTGAGGTCCCGGGTTCGAAACCCGGCCACCTCACATAATTTTTTTAGCCTTTTTGACCAATAAATAAATTCAGAAAAATTCTTAAAAATTATAAAAAATAGTTTTTATAAACTAAATATTTTTTTTAGACACCAAAATAATTTCTGTAATATTTGAAATTTAAATAATTTTTTTAAAGGTTACTCATGGATTATTTTCTTTTATGGATTATAAATAATTAACAAAGTATTAGTGACCCGAACCTTCCTTTAATCTTTATCGTTTAAGTCACGATATTTTAAATGGAGATTCGTTTTAAAACATTATAAATTCTTTTGTGTAATTTAAATGATAAAATATATTGTGGTTCAAATTTAGATTATTTAAAACCTTATAAATCACATGTTTAATGACTAGTTATTCGTCTAATCATTTTATATCATCATTAGTTAATAAAGTTATTCGTTAACTTTTATTCAACTTTTTAAAAATTTATAAAACTTTTATGATAAAATATTTTAAAGGCTCAAAACTTTATAAAATAAGTTTAAATAATTTTAACGTCATTTAAATAAGTATATAATTAATACTCTTTATCAAATAATTAATCATTAAATTAAGTATTTCTTTTCAAACTTAATTTCTATTAACTTAAATTGTTGAGACCTTTTTAATCATTCTTGGACTTAATTGATTTATAATATCTTCATTAACCCAAAACATAAACGATTCATTATTTTATTTAATTATTTAAACCCCTAAATCTCAATTGAAACCCTAGATCATGTTTAACCATTAATCTTATTATTAAACTTAATCTTGGAATCAATACATTTAGGTAACTCGTAAAAGAAATCGTTGGAGCCTCGTTTAAATTCTTATCATCACCTTATATATATCAAGTGAGTATTTCTATACTCTTTTTTCATATTTTCACACTTTGGGGTGAAACATGTTACTTATTAACCATTGCACTTGTAAACACGTTTGATTCTTGTAAACTTATGGCAATTTACTTGTGTGTTGTGATTAGTTGAATCTTCTAGCTACCATGTAATGTCGAATATATGTACAATCATTAACTATTGCTAGCCTGGCGACGTCATAGATCTATGGGCCTGACAAGCCTGCTTGGTTGATCCAAGTACACTTAGCTAATCGTATATACTTGTAAACGTTTGAGACTTGTAAAACTTTGTCAAGGTTTGATTGTGCATTCTGTCTTACATCCCTAGTTACCTTGTTCTCTAATTTACAACATGAATTGCCATCTTTTATATACTTATGTATGAAAAACTATAGAATGCTCACCAACAATATGTTGACCTTTTATTTTTAACATGTTTCAGGCAATAGCATTATGTGGCTGTGAACAATCGTAACTCTCACGCCTCGACGATTCCGCCGTCAAGGTTGGGGTGTGACAGTGTTAGCTGCTGCCTATCTACTTAACAGGACTCCATCCTCTGTTCTGAATGGAAAAACACCGTATGAATTGATGTTTGGTTTTAAACCCTCTTTGAATCATCTAAAAGTTTTTGGTTGTCTTTGTTTCTTTACTGTTTTAAATGACAATAACAAATTTGCTTCTAAAGCTGAAAAATGTGTCTTTATTAGGTATTCAGCTTTTAAAAAAGGGTATAAACTTTGGAGTCTTGATAAAAGACAAGTTGTTTTTTCTAGAGACGTGAAGTTTTATGAAAATGTATTTCCATTTAAAAATGATAATGCTTCTGATGAATCAAATATTGTTCATGAATCTAGTTTAAACAACTTGAATTTTTTTGATGGTTTAAATTCGAGTCAGTCAAATAAGTTTGATGGTGAAAACTCCGATGATGACATGAGGGTTAATACGGATGTAAATCCTGCTGTTGTGCAGTCTGGCTGCAACACTTTGGATAGTATTGAGAAGGCTGAATTACAGCAGTCTCCTGAATCTCCAAGAGATTTGGGACCTGATGTGGCTGATTTTCAGCAGCCATCTGTCCAAAGTGAAGGCACCGACAGGGCAAGCAGTAGTGAATCAATGAATGACAAACATAAACTTTCTGAGGAGATTGATGATCCATCGGGTTCTGTTAGGAAATCTACTAGAAATGTAAAATTTCCAAAAAAACTTGATGATTTTATAGTAGAAGGTAAAGTAAAATATGGAATTGAAAAAGTTATAAACTATTCCAAACTTTCTGTTGAAAATAAGTGTTTTTCATCCAGTTTAAACAAAACCATTGAACCTCGTAATTTTTCTGAGGCAAAATCAGATCCAAGATGGATTAATGCAATGAATGAGGAGATGGAGGCCTTAAATAGAAATAATACCTGGACTCTTGTTGATTTACCCATAGGAAGGAAGCCTATAGGATGTAAGTGGATTTTTAAGATAAAATATAAATCAACAGGGGAGATAGAAAGATATAAGGCTAGATTAGTTGCAAAAGGTTTTAGTCAAAAAGAAGGATTAGATTTTGATGAAACCTTTGCTCCGGTTGTAAAAATGGTTACTATTCGTTGTGTTATTGCCTTGGCTGTTCAAAAAGATTGGCCTCTCTTCCAATTATCAATAATGCATTTCTATATGGTAACTTGAATGAAGATGTATACATGTGCTTACCTGAAGGATATTTTTCTAAAAATGAGACTAAAGTTTGTAAATTAAATAAATCATTGTATAGTCTTAAACAAGCTCCGAGAATGTGGAATGAAAAATTAGTCGGAGTTTTACTTGAGTTGGGTTTTGTGCAAAGTAAATGTGATCATTCATTGTTTGTAAAGTCTATACATAGTGTATTTATTGCGTTATTGGTCTATGTGGATGATATTGTAGTTACAGGTAATGACTTAAGGGAAATAGATAATATAAAGAAATTTCTCAATGCTAGATTCTTAATCAAAGATCTTGGATTGTTAAAATTTTTTCTTGGCATTGAGGTTATAAGGTCTGATGTTGGAGTATGTCTCTCTGTTGGAGCATATATAGTCATATATAGTGTGTCCGTCGCTTGACGAATAGTCTAGGCTTAATGTTATACACCTTGTAAACACATGAAACTGGGTCATTCGCAGGAGCATATGCGAATGAGACTCAGTCGTACGACTGAGCCATGCTAATGGAACAGTCGTGCGACTGAGAGATGCGATTGGGTCATTCGTAAGACTGAGCCATAAGAATTGTCCAGTCGTACGATTGAACCATACGCATGGTCCAATCGCACGAATGGGCCCAGTCGCTTCTAATATGGGCCGAGGCCTATATATACCAGTTTCAATGTGTAGAAACCTAAGGGTTTTGTGAGAGTCTGCCCGGGGCCTAGGTGCTGCCGGATGAGAGGGGAGATCATGCTCGATCTCCCCTTGCCAAAAGTCTTGATTCTTAAGTTGTAACGAGCTTAAAATCGTTATGTTTTATCAATGAAATCATTCGATTATTGTTCGTATCATTGTTTATCTTTTGGTTTTGATCCTTCCGTCAAGAACGTGCTCGGATGTTCATCGATCCAGTGACTTCACAATTGGTATCAGAGCCGGTTACTGCTAGAATGATCTAACAATCATTCTAGCAACCCGAGCTCTTGATTTCTGGATCAAATTTCAGATCTTGACGTTAAACCCACTTCGTGTTCTTCGTGTTTTGTTCAGATCTGGGTACGTGTGGTGTTTCTATGTTAAAATCGAATTCAAAACCACGTTCCTATCACCATTGCGAATCTGATGATGTCTATTTTGGTTCGAATCATGTAAAATTCGTCAGATTAGGGTTTTTGGCAGCCTTGGCGGCTGCAGATCTGAAATTCTACGTGCAGACCCGTTCATGCGACTGGGCCATACGAATGGACCATTCGTACGACTGGACTATGCGAATGGACCATTCGTACGATTGGACCATGCTAATGGACTATTCGTGTGACTGGAACAGTCGTGTGTTCAATCGTGCGACTGGACCAGTCGTACGTTCAATCGCCCGAATGAGCCATCTGCATTGACTCATCCGCATTTGTTCCAGACCAAAAAAAAAAAAAAAAAAAAAAAAAAAAAAAAAAAAAGAGTCTGGAACAGCTTCTTGCACGAATTTTTCCCTAAACCATTTTTTTCAGTCGGGAAGCCTTCTGAAAAAGTTTGGTAAAATAATTTTTTTTTTGGAAAATTATCGGGTCATGTATTGTTCGTCTTCGGGTTAATAGTGAAGATTTTCCTGGAGAGTGTATGCAAGAGCTAAGGATGAGGAATGGACATTCACCCTGAGTTTCTTATGTCAAACAAGTTCGAGGATACCCCATTATTCGTTGGACTTCCAGAATCGGTGAATGTTGTTAGAACACGAAAGAGAGAAGAGAAGATGTCAGCTGTCGGTGCTGATTTTGTGGGGTAGTCAGGAGCATCTGACTATTTATGGGCCAATCAAGTTATTTTATCCGCACAGAGAGGATTCTCATTCTTAGGGGGAATCCATGTATCGAGAAATTGAAGACGCAATCAGAAAGTGATGATGCGAGCAGGTTTCTGATGATGAATCTTCGTGCATGCTGATTTGTTTGATATTGTCAGCTATGGATTGGAACCTTCAACCTTTTGCCCAATACACCGTATGAAGACGTTAGGAGAGCACAACGTTTATATATTGGGATATGCTGAACGTGAGGGGGAATTTCTACAGTTGGAAATGTTAAACAGGTTAGACTGTGTGAAGATTGAAGCAATGGAAAACTGGTCATGTCATTATCTGGAAAAATCAGTCATTTGGGGAATCTTACTGCTATGATGGTGTTCTGCAAAGTAAACGAAAGCTATTGTGCCTAAATTCATTTTCAGGGATATTGTGGTAACCTGACAGATCGGCAATGTTGGCTAATATGGTTGTTCGTTTGATTCTATTGGAAACCAGAGCAAAGATTGACTGAAGATTGTAAGAGGTGTTTATCTACTATTCGCAAGCAACGTCCAAGGGGGAATTTGTTGGAGCAT
This sequence comes from Flaveria linearis, assembly GCA_024085815.1. Taxonomy (NCBI): domain Eukaryota; kingdom Viridiplantae; phylum Streptophyta; class Magnoliopsida; order Asterales; family Asteraceae; genus Flaveria; species Flaveria linearis. The sequence continues at coordinate 16,989,295 of CM044017.1, read as the reverse complement.
ATATAGTCATATATAGTGTGTCCGTCGCTTGACGAATAGTCTAGGCTTAATGTTATACACCTTGTAAACACATGAAACTGGGTCATTCGCAGGAGCATATGCGAATGAGACTCAGTCGTACGACTGAGCCATGCTAATGGAACAGTCGTGCGACTGAGAGATGCGATTGGGTCATTCGTAAGACTGAGCCATAAGAATTGTCCAGTCGTACGATTGAACCATACGCATGGTCCAATCGCACGAATGGGCCCAGTCGCTTCTAATATGGGCCGAGGCCTATATATACCAGTTTCAATGTGTAGAAACCTAAGGGTTTTGTGAGAGTCTGCCCGGGGCCTAGGTGCTGCCGGATGAGAGGGGAGATCATGCTCGATCTCCCCTTGCCAAAAGTCTTGATTCTTAAGTTGTAACGAGCTTAAAATCGTTATGTTTTATCAATGAAATCATTCGATTATTGTTCGTATCATTGTTTATCTTTTGGTTTTGATCCTTCCGTCAAGAACGTGCTCGGATGTTCATCGATCCAGTGACTTCACAATTGGTATCAGAGCCGGTTACTGCTAGATTGATCTAACAATCATTCTAGCAACCCGAGCTCTTGATTTCTGGATCAAATTTCAGATCTTGACGTTAAACCCACTTCGTGTTCTTCGTGTTTTGTTCAGATCTGGGTACGTGTGGTGTTTCTATGTTAAAATCGAATTCAAAACCACGTTCCTATCACCATTGCGAATCTGATGATGTCTATTTTGGTTCGAATCATGTAAAATTCGTCAGATTAGGGTTTTTGGCAGCCTTGGCGGCTGCAGATCTGAAATTCTACGTGCAGACCCGTTCATGCGACTGGGCCATGCGAATGGACCATTCGTACGACTGGACTATGCGAATGGACCATTCGTACGATTGGACCATGCTAATGGACTATTCGTGTGACTGGAACAGTCGTGTGTTCAATCGTGCGACTGGACCAGTCGTACGTTCAATCGCCCGAATGAGCCATCTGCATTGACTCATCCGCATTTGTTCCAGACCAAAAAAAAAAAAAAAAAAAAAAAAAAAAAAAATGAGTCTGGAACAGCTTCTTGCACGAATTTTTCCCTAAACCATTTTTTCAGTCGGGAAGCCTTCTGAAAAAGTTTGGTAAAATAATTTTTTTTTTGGAAAATTATCGGGTCATGTATTGTTCGTCTTCGGGTTAATAGTGAAGATTTTCCTGGAGAGTGTATGCAAGAGCTAAGGATGAGGAATGGACATTCACCCTGAGTTTCTTATGTCAAACAAGTTCGAGGGATACCCCATTATTCGTTGGACTTCTAGAATCGGTGAATGTTGTTAGAACACGAAAGAGAGAAGAGAAGATGTCAGCTGTCGGTGCTGATTTTGTGGGGTAGTCAGGAGCATCTGACTATTTATGGGCCAATCAAGTTATATTTATCCGCACAGAGAGGATTCTCATTCTTAGGGGGAATCCATGTATCGAGAAATTGAAGACGCAATCAGAAAGTGATGATGCGAGCAGGTTTCTGATGATGAATCTTCGTGCATGCTGATTTGTTTGATATTGTCAGCTATGGATTGGAACCTTCAACCTTTTGCCCAATACACCGTATGAAGACGTTAGGAGAGCACAACGTTTATATATTGGGATATGCTGAACGTGAGGGGGAATTTCTACAGTTGGAAATGTTAAACAGGTTAGACTGTGTGAAGATTGAAGCAATGGAAAACTGGTCATGTCATTATCTGGAAAAATCAGTCATTTGGGGAATCTTACTGCTATGATGGTGTTCTGCAAAGTAAACGAAAGCTATTGTGCCTAAATTCATTTTCAGGGATATTGTGGTAACCTGACGGATCGGCAATGTTGGCTAATATGGTTGTTCGTTTGATTCTATTGGAAACCAGAGCAAAGATTGACTGAAGATTGTAAGAGGTGTTTATCTACTATTCGCAAGCAACGTCCAAGGGGGAATTTGTTGGAGCATATATAGTCATATATAGTGTGTCCGTCGCTTGACGAATAGTCTAGGCTTAATGTTATACACCTTGTAAACACATGAAACTGGGTCATTCGCAGGAGCATATGCGAATGAGACTCAGTCGTACGACTGAGCCATGCTAATGGAACAGTCGTGCGACTGAGAGATGCGATTGGGTCATTCGTAAGACTGAGCCATAAGAATTGTCCAGTCGTACGATTGAACCATACGCATGGTCCAATCGCACGAATGGGCCCAGTCGCTTCTAATATGGGCCGAGGCCTATATATACCAGTTTCAATGTGTAGAAACCTAAGGGTTTTGTGAGAGTCTGCCCGGGGCCTAGGTGCTGCCGAATGAGAGGGGAGATCATGCTCGATCTCCCCTTGCCAAAAGTCTTGATTCTTAAGTTGTAACGAGCTTAAAATCGTTATGTTTTATCAATGAAATCATTCGATTATTGTTCGTATCATTGTTTATCTTTTGGTTTTGATCCTTCCGTCAAGAACGTGCTCGGATGTTCATCGATCCAGTGACTTCACACTCTCCCAAAGAAAATATTGTTTGGATTTACTCATCGAGTTTGGGTTGAGTGGTTGCAAACCAGTTGCAACACCAATTGAACAACATTTTCTAGTGACTAGTTTATGCAAAAAAAGATGAAACTATCTTAAACAATATAACTGGATTTCAAAAGTTAATTGGTAAATTAATATATCTTTCTCATACGAGGCCTGATATTTCATACACAGTTCAATTTCGAAGTCAGTTTATGCATTCTCCTACTAACTCGCATCTGCATATTGCTTTTCGATTGTTGCGTTATTTGAAAGAAGCTCCTGGAAAAGGGATCTTATTTTCTAAAAGTAGTACATTTACTGTTTCTGCGTTTGCCGACTCAAATTGGGCAAAGTGTCTTAACTCTAGAAAATCTGTAACTGGTTTCTGTGTGTTTGTTGGAAACTGTTTGGTTTCTTGGAAAAGTAAAAAACAACAACTGTTTCTAGATCATCAGCTGAAGCTGAGTATAGGGCAATATGTGTTGCTACATGTGAAATTATGTGGTTGATTAATATTTTAAGAGAGTTGAATGTATATTTGATCTGCCTGTTGTTTTAAACTGTGATAATGAAGCTGCTTTGTCCATTGCTGCTAATCCCGTGTTTCATGATAGAACAAAGCATTTTGAGGTTGACTTATTTTTTTTGAGAGAAAAGATTTCGGTTGGTATCTTGAAAACTAATTCTGTAGATTCTATGAATCAAGTTGCTGATATCTTTATGAAAGGATTGCTTGTCCAGCAACATAAGTTTTTGACAAGAAAATTAAAAATGCATGATGTTTTTTCATCATCAAATTGAGGGGGTGTTAAAAATATATCTTGGTTTAATTCGATGTTTGTTGTATTTGTTTTTTGTTCAGATGGACTTCAAGTGGGTTTGATGGACTTGTAGCAGTATGGGCTTAGTTGGGCTTGTAGCAGTATGGCTCGGTGAAATATATGCTGCTAGGGTTTCATTCAAGTTGTATAAAGCTCCGGTGTATGTGTGCTTTAGAGTTATCAGTCGTTCCTAAAATCACACAAAGCTTCACACTTTTCTTCTCATTACTTTCATCTCTATAAACTAGAGTTCTTGATTCAAGAGGTCTTGAATCGTTCTTGATTCTGTTTAGTCCTTGAATCGACACATCGGTGATTCAGGATTGTTGTTACTGTATATTCTAGAAGTTCTTGTGTTCTATGATTGTTATCTTGAGATCTACAGGCATATCTGTTGGTTATTGTTTGTTGTATCGGTTGAGGTGTTAAATCTGATATTCTTTACACAAAAAAGTTGATATACTATCCGATTTTAAACCATAATTCATTTACAACATAAAAATGGCTGAGACACTGTAATTGTGGACCGCTCGCATACAATTTTGGTTGGATTTTAAAGATTCAAGAGTTGAGTAGAATTTGAAGGACGAATAAAGTTTGCAGAATATATACAAACAATGAAAACTTGATCATGTTATCCCTTAAAAAAGAACTTAACCAAGATCATGTATATCAAGTCATCTTCAACCGCTCTCACCCATGAATTTTCAAATCATTAAGTAAACATTTATTCAAAAGTTTACAAATGATCACGTAAGCACATATTTATAAGAATACTTATAAATTCATTAAATTAGATAAAATAGTTCATATTTAAGAGTCCTTTGATAAAATCCCTAGTAAGAATCTTTCTTTCAAAGAGTCCTTTGATAAAATCCCTAGTAAGAATCTTTCTTTCAAAGATATCTCTAAGAGAGATCTAAGTTAACTTAAAAACGATTTATAAAAGCTTACAATCCACTTTAAACGCCTTTACACAGTTTCACCAACACTTGATAAATTCCTTCTGGCTTCTGGCACTCACAAACACATTATAATAATATGCAATTGAGATCCATGAGAGCATGGGCAAAGTGCTGTCACGTGCCATGAAAAAAAGATAGTTGTTAATGGTGTACCAGTGACTCTAATTTTTAAAGTACAAAGAGTGAAAATGGATATGATCAAGTGTAAAAAGGAGATTGCCGAATCCATTTGTTATCAAAAAAGATAGGTTGAAAAAGTAAAACATTCTCATGTTAATAATTAAATCTAACTTAAACTTTAGCCCATAATTGATCATTGTATTATATATTATTTTTCATTTTCTTTACAAAATGCAGGAGTATTACAAACATCCTAGAGGTAATCATGTCAAATTATTTAATTAATATTATTTTTTTTGTCCTTTTACCTTAAACAAACAAACAAACATACCCAGTGTCTCCCGCTGAAGAGCAGGGTCTGGGAGGGGTATATGGTGGCAAGTCTTTCCTCTATCTAGAAAGATAGAGCGACCGCTTCCGAAGAGACCCCTGACTCGTTAACAATAACAATCATAGTACAACGCATATACAAAGCATATAACAGGCAATAACAATAACAATCATAATACAACGCATATACAAAGCATATAACAAAGCATAACAAAGGCAATAACCCTCATAATACGAAGCATATAACACAATGAATATATATCACAAGAGGAATTAGATAATGCGCATGAAACACCCAAAAAGGATAGATGAGGAAAACTACACCTAACGTGTGGGGTACGGCCATATGTCACCGTATACCCTTCCCACCCACAAAACCCACTAAAAGTCCTTAATTTTAATTCTACGCCTCCACTCACTTCTATCCTCGATCATGTTCTCAGAGAGATGCAAGTCCGTCATATCTCTCCTAATAACTTCGTCCCAAGTCAACCTAGGTCTACCTCTGCTCCTCCTACCCTCTAGGCTGATGTTCTCTACTGCTCGGACTGGTGCTGCCATCGTTCTCCTCTTCACGTGCCCAAACCATCTTAATCTTCCCTCTCTTATTTTTTCTGTGATACACGCCACCTCTAGCCTCTGACGAAAGACGTCGTTTCTTATCCGATCCAATCTTGTGTGTCCACACATCCACCTCAGCATTCGCATTTCTGCGACCTCTATTTGTCTCTCTTGCGATTTCTTTATGGCCCAACAGTCTGTGCCGTATAACATAGCTGGACGTACTGCCACTCTGTAGAATTTTCCCTTTAGTTTTGCCGGGAACCTCTTATCACACAAAATCCCTGATGCTGCTCTCCACTTGCACCATCCTGATTGTATACGGTGTGCTACATCGTTGTGTATCTCTCCATCTTCCTGTACGTACGAGCCAAGGTATTTGAACCTAGACGTCCGGGGGACCGCCATGCCTTGGATACTGATTTGGGTGTCCTCTTCGGCCTCACCACTAAAGTTACAATGCATGTATTCTGTCTTAGAGCGACTTATCCTTAAGCCCCTGCGTTCTATTGCTGCTCTCCACTGTTCTAATCTCTCGTTAAGCACCGTACTAGATTCTGATATTAGGACAATATCATCCGCAAACAGCATACACCATGGGACTGGCTGTTGTATAGACTTGGTTATCTCGTCCAGCACCACTGTGAAGAGGAATGGGCTCAATGCCGAACCTTGGTGGAGTCCTACTTCCACCGGGAAGTAGTCTGTGTCTCCGACAGGTGCTCGTACACATGTTTTTGCCCCGTCATACATATCCTGTATTATTTTGATATACCTTTCTGGTACCTTTCTAAGTTGTAGACTTTCCCAGATGAGTTTCCGCGGCACACTGTCATATGCTTTTTCTAGGTCAATGAATACCATATGCAGGTCTCTTTTCTTTTCTCTATATTTCTCCATTATCCTCCTTATGACGTGTATAGCTTCTGTTGCAGAGCGGCCTGGCATAAATCCAAATTGGTTTACCGCTATCTGAGTTTCTCGTCTAATTCTCGTGTCAACAATTCTTTCCCATAGCTTCATCGTGTGACTCAATAGCTTTATTCCCCTGTAATTTGCGCAACATTGGACATCTCCTTTTTTCTTATATATGGGGACTATGACACTGCTTCTCCACTGCTCTGGCATCTTTCCTGTCTTAAAGATAGTGTTGAATAAGTCCGTTAGCCATTGTAGGCCCTCATCTCCCAGGCACTTCCACACTTCAATCGGGATGTTGTCTGGCCCCACCGCCTTAGCCCTTCCCATTTTCTTCAAAGCTCTCTTAACTTCATCGACTGTGATGCTTCTACAATAACACTTGTTTTGTTGCGTCGTTTGCGTTGTTTCATCGTTCTCCGTTTGTTGATTACGGTTCGTTATGTTGAAAAGGTTATCGAAGTAAGTGTTCCATCTCCCCTTGATGTCTTTCTCCCTCACCAAGACCTTTCCATCCGCGTCCTTTATAAACTTCACCGATCTCAAGTCCTGTCTACTACGTTCCCTTGCCTTGGCAATCTTAAACATGTCATGTTCACCCTCTTTCGTCTCTAATCGCTTATACATCCTCTCGTATGCTGTGTTCTTTGCCTCTGACACAGACTTTTTCGCCTCTCGTTTTGCCTCTTTGTATTTATCTTTTAGCTCTGTTCGTTCTTCCTCATTATTACAGCGTAAAAGCTCTCTAAAACTTTGTTGTTTAATTCTTATCTTCTCCTGTACATCTTCGTTCCACCACCAGGATTCCTTGTGACCGACTTTCCTATTTGTTGTAGTCCCAAGCGTTTCTTTAGCTGCTTGAATGACTCTAGTTGCCATAGCCTCCCACTTTTGGTTTGCGTCTTCCTGTGGCTCACTCGGGTTCATTGGTATGATTTTATCTCTAAAGACGGTAATCTTTTCGTCTTTGAGTTGTCCCCATCTGATCGTAGGTCTACTCCTCTTAGTTCGTTGGACACTTGCTCTCTTCAGTCGTATATCTGCCACCAACATGTGATGTTGAGTGACTACTGTCTGTCCCGGTATTGTCTTGCAGTCCTTCCACGAGCTACGATCTTCTCTCCTCATCAGCAAATAATCTATCTGTGTGTGTCTCCCGCCGCTGCTAAACGTAATTAGCTGCGATTCTCTTTTCTTGAAAAATGAATTTATGATGCTTAGTTCATGCGCTAATGCAAAGTCAAGCAGCTCCCTACCGACGTCATTCCTCAGACCATACCCAAAGCCTCCATGCACTAACGGGAAATGATCGTTGTCCTTACCGATATGCCCATTAAAATCTCCTCCTATGAATATTTTTTCTTCTCGGGGTATGTCTCCCATAACGTGATCTAAACTCTCCCAGAACTTCTTTCTTTCCGTATCCCCTAGTCCAACTTGCGGTGCATACGCACTAACTACAGCCCCTACCTCGTCTCCTATTACTATCCTTAACAACATCAGTCTATCATCGATTCTTCTAACCTCCACTACATTATCCTGAAGTTCTTTAGCTACTAAAAAACCTACTCCATTTTTTGTTCCATCTGACCCTGAGTACCATAGTTTATACCCATTACACTCCTTTGCCCTCCCACCTCGCCATCTAGTCTCCTGGAGGCACGCTATCTGAACCTTACGACTCCTTAACACATCTATTATCTCTAATAACTTACCAGTAAGTGTTCCTACATTCCACGATGCCACTCGTAATTTATAACCCTTATTCCCTGTAGTTGCATCTCTCGTCACCGTACATGATCTCGGGACAACATAATGTCTCCTGTTATCTATTATACCTCACTCACCCAACGTGACAAGAAACACCTTAAAAAGAGGATGCCACACTAATAAAGCATAAACAGAAGCAGTCAAACACAACTACAACCAGCAACAGAAATATATCAAATCACAAGACAATGTGACGGGCACAATCAAATCCCTATTTAAAAGCAGAGTGCTGGTACCCCTAACCCAGCCAATCAGTCCAATCTAAACTATTTAAAATCAGAACAAGTAGCTATTTAAAATCAGGAGCAGAGAATATGAACTAACAATTAGACTAGAGGCAGGGATATAAACTAACAATCAGACTAGTAGCAGAGATATAACCTAACAATCAGAACAATCAGTCCAAATGACACAATCAGAACAATCAGAACAATATACACTTTACTTAGCAGTTAATATCAAAACACTAACAGTTATACAACTAATCAACAAGTTATAACCACTAATCAATTAGGCACAAACCACAACACTAAACGGTCAGCAGAAAAATAGGCAAGAATTACATCAGACTCAAGAAGAGTCAAGGATTAAAATCACACAAATAATGCACCAGTAAGCCAGTAACCCGTACAGAGCAACATAAAACAGAAAACAGGTCACACAAATGATGCACAAATGATGCACCAGTAATCAACTAAACCTGCTGGTACTCCTAACCCAGCCAATATCAGCCTAAACTAGAAACTAAAAGAGAGAGATGGAACAATCTCACCAGATGTACGGTTCTTCAGATTTGCCCTAGATTTGGCAACCTTTAGCAGAGGTCGATCGGGGTCGAGAGAGGTGCTCGAGCGTGGTCGATCGAGAAGCAGAGGTCGAGAGATGCTCTCGGCTGCGTAAACCTCAGATCGAGAAGCAGCGTGCGGAGGTCGCCGGTGAGGATAGAGAAGCAGTGGTCGATCGAGTAGTATAGGTCGATCGAGCAGCAGTGGTCGATCGAGAGGCAGATCGAGAAGCAGTGGTCGATCGTGAACCTCAGAGCGAGAAGCAGCGTTCGATCGGGAAGCAGAGGTCGAGAAGCCGGTTTTTCTTTCGGGTTTGGCCGGTGCTTCTCTCGAGTAGTAGAGGTCGATCGAGAAGCAGTGCTCTCGACGGAGCTTCTCTCTGGTTTGGCCGGCGGAGGTCGCCGGTGAGGATAGGTCTTCGGGGTGGGGGGGGCGGCGGTCGCCGGTGGGGGGGGGGGTGGTGGTCGGAGATTTGAACGTTGGAGAGTTTTGCAGAGAGAGAGAGAGTGTTTTGCAGAGAGAGAGTCTCCACAAAAAAAAAATTAACTAAGGAATAGTAAACAATTCTTAGAGGGTCACACTACCTACCTCAATATGATTGGTTTTAGAAGCGTTTCAAGATTCAATTGATTGCTCATAATAAAACTAGTAAATGTGCTTCTCCTCATGCGATCACGTCTTATTGTCTAGTAAAAATCACCCTTAACTTTTTTAGTTTTTTTAGTACAAGTTCCTACATAATTTGTTATGACCTTTTACCATCGTCGAACCATATCCATTACCAAATACATAGATGGTTTATTTATTATGATTATATTTCAATTTTCTTAGCTACGGATTAGTACATTTTATTTAGTCGATGTAATAGTTTTAACATTCTACATAATAATAATACAACAATAATAAACAATAGCAATAATAATAATTAAAGTTAATTAAAAACCTAATTGATTCATTAAAGATGCGGGAGCATATCATCCAATCTTTAAATTACTACTCACCCCCAGATGCAAAGTGGAAGGGAGTAATAAATTACAAATAACTGAAATAAGTAAGGGCAATTTTTCTTCTTCTATACAAAAGCTGCCCTTACAACACAAATAGTAACAACCTCTTCTTAAACTTAAAATCACACGGTCACATTTGGCGCACCTCGGCCAATGGATTCTTGATTAACCCACTACCACCACCATCGCGATGAAATCTCGTCGTTTGAACATATCGCGTATTTGAAGGTTGTGTTTCTGATTTCCTCCAGAGTTTAGAGCTCAAAAGATCTGCACCTGGTAACTTGCAGCACAAGGTTGGTTCCGGATTTGACCCATGTCCAGTTGACTTTGCCAAATCATAGGAGATCTCATCGAGTGTTGACTCTAGACCACGCACACGAGACTCCAGTGACCGCATCCCGTCTTGTGAGCTCCCTATATATTTCTGTAATTTCAGAATAAAGTAACAGATATGTGAGAAATCCTCTTTGAAAAACACAGGCATTGACCAAAATGTTTTCATTAGAATTCAACTAGTTTTTGGCTGGAGAGGAGTGGTAATAACTAATAAGCCGTTGAAGGCCCTGACCATACCACCCAAACCAGTGCATGTCAACTGATTTGGCGAGTTTAAAATCCAAACAGTTCGGTTTTGACAGTTTGGAACCAGGGACTAGTCATGCAAACCAAACCGGCCATTTAACCTTTATTACTTATATGTGTGTGTGTAATTAAAATTGCAGTTATGTATATGCATTATAATCATGAGTGATCTTTATATTTATAAATTTTTAAAACAAGCTATGAATTTGAAAAAATATAATATAAAATCGGTCGGACAGCCAAGCAGGAACCATTATACCAGTAAAACCAAGTTGTCCACCCGACCCACCCAACCCCAGTTGGTTTGGTTGGTCATTCCCGAAACCGTGGTTAGCAATTTGACCTAGAATTTTCGTCACAAAAGCAGCCAAACCAGAGGGTGACCCCTAAATTGCAGGGGGTAGATATTTAAATAGGGTTAGTTGGATCTGAACCGGTTGGTGGGAAGGTACACTGATTATGTAAGCCCCACATGAAGTTACAGGTTACCAAATTACATTGTCTTGACTATACTTTAGTGTGTTAGAGAAGACCCGACACAAGCCAAATGTCCGCCAAAAGACAAATCAAGCTTAGTTTTGTTAAAACTGAACTTAGTTACAACAAATTACTTTTAAATAACCGTTAAGCATCAACAAGGGAACTACCTCAAGGAGATCAAATAAATTGGACTGTTGGGTTTCGATTTGAATAAGCTGATTGCGGATCAAAGATAGGTCCTCAGAATCTTGGTGAACTGGATCAATATTCAAATTGGGTTTGCGTCCTTCAACTCCGGAACTTGGCATATCTTCAAGATATTGAGATTCGGGCGTCATCTCATCAGATATTTCACAAAAAAGGACCCGTTTTGTTTCTTGTTTCAAAGATCTTGGTTTGATATCTTGACCCCCAGTAGTGTCAAGTTTCTGATCATCAGGCTTCTTGCGATCCAGCTTACGGAACATTGCTGGGCCAGTTCTCCTGCTGGTATATTCAAATGAATTTCTTCTTGCGACACTGCTGGTGGAAGAACCAGAAGGCACAGTTCGCTGACTCATTATTCGAGGTGTCCGTGGAGAATTTTGTATATCAGCTTCTGCCATATCCCAGTATCACACATCAGATATCAAATTATTTGGGAACTAAGACTATCATCAAGAAAGCCCATAGCATACACATTTCTAAGTAAAACTTTTCGGATCAAAAAAACAAAACATGCTCAAATCAATAAACACAAATGCAGAATAACAAGGGGTGGATTTGAGTTCCTTCACAAAATCTAACCAAAGGGGAAACTGCTAGAGATATAATAGATCTGTGATTCAACTTTAAACCAACAAATATATAATCAAGCATCAATTGTTACACAACAATGATTTCTACCTTTTAAACTACAGATTTGAGAAACCTTCATACCTTTAGATGAATGTGATACCGGCGGTGGTGATACCTCCTCGGGCACATCCTGAATCGCATTCCAAGCTTCGATCATCTGATTCATCGTCTCCCTCACCCCTTTCACCTACACAACAATAAACACAATCAATGTAAACACATAATCACAATCACAACTACAACCTAGTTCATCAATCAGGAATCAAACCTTATCAAACTTTTTCGCCTCGAACGTCTTCAAGCACGAAGCCTTATACTCCGGCAACAGTTCCCCCTCCACAACAGCCAACTTCTCCAGCACCTCCGCTGCCCCCTTCCTCACACACCAATCCTCACTCTTCACCACAAACTCAGTCATCATCTTCACCAAACTCCTCACACTCACCGCACTCAAACCACCACCACCACCGACACCAATCACACTCACCACCACCGTCAGCAACGCCGCCTTCGCCCTAAATCCATCACTCCTCAACAGCCTCTCAACTCTAGGCAACAACCTCCTCAAATAAGCCACATCCGGCTCCAGCGCGCCGTTGATAACGGAAGCCAAACACAGCGCCGCGCCGATCTGAGCGTTCAGATCCTGCTCCGTCACCAACGCGTCAACAAACGGCTTAGCCACCGACGTAAATGGCGGCTTGGTGACGTGAGCAGCGACGGAGCCCGCGGCGGCGACACAGGCGGTACGGACGACGGTGTCGGTGTCACGGAGACGACGGACGACGGCGGAGAGGAGTTTTGACAGATAAGGCGATAGAACGTCACCGTGAACTTCGGATAATGTGGAGATTAAACGAATGCATTGTTTACGTACCGGAGATTTGTCGGAGGCGTCGGTGGCGGAGATCGATGAGAGGAAGGGTGGGATGGAGTCGTGAGTTAGGGCTTTGGCGATGGATTCGAGCTCTGTTGCAGCGGCGGAGTGTGTGTCGCGATCGGAGAGCTTGTTGAGGCATAGGAGGACTCGATGCTTGAAGGCTCGTGATGATGATTGGTGGTTGTTGGGAGTATGTTTAGAGGGTGACATGGTGGAAGTGTTGACAGAATGGAGGTTGTTTACAGTGGTTGTGGTGGCGGTGGTGGTTTGTCTGTGAACTCCGGCAGCATCGCCGGTGGTGTACGACGAGGTCCGGTGAGATGAATGGAAGATATGCACGCTTTGTTGTTCGTGAAGAGGATGAGACTTTTAAGGGAAAACCGTGAAAGTGGAGTAACGCTGAAACGTCGGTTGTACTTTATTTTTTGTGTTTCTTTTCTATTACACACTATTCTTTTTGTTTTTAAATCGAGGTTTGTTATATATAAATTCATTACATTTTTCTTCTCTCTATCTTTTTTATACATGCATACGATACATAGGCGGAGATATAAAAAAAAATAAATTATAATTTTAATGTTTATGATTTGATGAAAATTATGATTTTAATTTAATGGTTTATTTATTATGTTATCAGTTCAATAATTTTAAGTTTTGTTTAAATTTTATTTCACACCATTAAAATCATTAAAATTTCTATTAAATTAATAAAATATGACAAGTTTACCCTTGTTGTTAAAATATAAAATAAAAAAAAAATAATATAACCCCACACCACCTCCCCCTCCCTAATCTTCTCTCTCTTCATAAAAACCCTAATTCACCCCAACTACAGTCTGCCTCCACCGTCATCGTCTAGAGGTGCACAAATCGGGTTTTTTTCTGAATCGGTTTGGGTTTGAATCGGACCGGGTTCAGGTTAATCTTTTTGGAACAGGTTTTGACCAAGAACCGGGTCGGGTCCGGAACCAGTTTCGGGCCAATAAAACCCAACCCGGTTAGAACCGGTTCGGCTCGGTTCCAAACCGCTTCGGGTCCAAAAACCGGTTCCAAAAACCGATTTTATTTTTCTAATTTTAAACAAAATAAAAGATACATTTTGCGAATACAAGTTTTTTAAATTTAATCGTCTTCGTCGGTTTGTGTGCCAATGCGTTGAGACAAATCATAAGCGAGTTCTTCATCGGAGAGCGGTGACGATCGTCCGGTTTGTACTTTTTGTTCGTGTATTTTTTCTTCAATTGGTATTTCTTCTTCAAGGTTTGATTTATCTTGTTTTCGTTCGGCCGCATCTAAGTGATCTTTTAAACAAATACACATCTCTACCGCTGTTGGAGTTAGTCTTGTTCTTCTTATCGACAAAACTCTGCCACTAACAGAAAATACAGACTTCGAAGCTACCGTGAAAGCTCGGATGGTTAGTAAATCGCGGGCCATAGCGGCTAGAATTGGAAATTGTGATTACTTTCCTTTCCACCATGTCAGAATATCAAACGATGGAAATTCCTCGAGAGTCATAGCAGATAAAAAATCGGTTCCGATATACCTCCCGAGCTTGCTACTTGGAGTGTTACCCTTGTCGTTTACTGTTTTCATTTCTCAAAGTATTATATAAATTAAGAATCGGGTCTCTACTTGAGCTCGAGAAACTTGATTCCATTACGGTCGATGACCGATAGATGTTTGGTGTTATACCATATTTTTCAAGATAAACATTAAATATTTTTTTAATATACTCATTAAATTGTTCTTTGTATTAACCACAAAAAATAGATTTTCTTCATGTAAATTTAAATCATAAGTTATCTCATCAATTAAAGTTTTCACTCCCAAAAGATTTAAGCACGGGTCTAGTGCGGCGGAACATGTAAAAACAGGGGGTGGTTTGGTGAAATATTTATTAAATTTTTCTTTCATAGGCGCCACCATTATTGAAAACATATCGTTTCTTTCTTCAAATTCACTTAATTTATGTGTCACTAAATACAATTGATTAAGTGTTAGATAACTTGTTGGATAATAAACCCCACTACAAGGAAGAAGACCTTTAGCGGCGACATCTGTCGCCGCTAATACCCCATGGTGTCGCCGCTATTACTATTAGCGGCGATTAGTCGCCGCTAATAAGTCGCCACTAAAAGTTCGTCGCTATTGACCAAAAAGTCGCCGCTAATAAGTCGCCGCTAAAAGTGTCGCCGCTATTGACCAAAAAATCGCCGCTAATAATTGTCGCCACCTAATGGTATTTTTCGACTATTAGCGGCGACATATGTCGCCGCTAATAGTCTTTTTTTTAATTTTTTTGTTTTTTTTTTTTTTTGAAATCCTGTTTTCCAGCCAAAACAAACCTATGTTTATCAAATCTAGATTACACTACACAATATCATAAAATTATACATAAACTACAATCTAGATTACGTACAAAATATCATCCAATCATACATATAGATAATTAAGTCATGTTTAATTACACTACACAATATCATCCAATCATCCAAGCATGCTATTCATCCCCCTCGTCTGAATCCTCTTCTTCGACTTGATTTGGAGCCTTTTGCGAAGCAATTAATTGCGTCATTTGTGACATAAATTGCGCGTTTTGAAATAGACTTGAAATTTGCTCCTACAAAAACAAAATATACATTTATATCTTGGCTAAGTATATGAAGTGTCAATTAATGATGTTAAACAAACACACTTATGATGAACTTAACACATCCAAGTCATAATAACCTAAAACAACTATGATGAACTTAACACATCCAAGTTTAACTCATTTTGACCCGTTTTTACTCAAATCTTGTTGTTTTCACCCATTTTGACCCGTTTAAGCTAAACTTAGATAATTAAGTCTATTTTAGCAATAAAAAGTCATAAAAAACCAAAATGAACTATGATCAACTTAACACATCCAAGTTTAACTCATATTGACCCGTTTTAACTCAAATCATGTTGTTTTCACCCATTTTGACCCGTTTAAGCTAAACTTAGATAATTAAAGTCTATTTTAGGGATAAAAAGTCATAATAAACCTAAGTGAACTATGATGAATTTAACACATCCAAGTTTAACTCATTTTGACCCGTTTTAACTCAAATCATGTTGTTTTCACCCATTTTGACCCGTTTAAGCTAAACTTAGATAATTAAAGTCTATTTTAGGGATAAAAAGTCATAATAAACCAAAATGAACTATGATGAACTTAACACATCCAAGTTTAACTCATTTTGACCCGTTTTAACTCAAATCATGTTGTTTTCACCCATTTTGACCCGTTTAAGCTAAACTTAGATAATTAAAGTCTATTTTAGGGATAAAAATTCATAATAACCTAAAACAACTATGATGAACTTAACACATCCAAGTTTAACTCATTTTGACCCGTTTTAACTCAAATCATGTTGTTTTCACCCATTTTGACCCGTTTAAGCTAAACTTAGATAATTAAAGTCTATTTTAGCAATAAAAAGTCATAAAAAACCAAAATGAACTATGATCAACTTAACACATCCAAGTTTAACTCATTTTGACCCGTTTTAACTCAAATCATGTTGTTTTCACCCATTTTGACCCGTTTAAGCTAAACATAGATAATTAAAGTCTATTTTAGGGATAAAAAGTCATAATAAACCTAAGTGAACTATGATGAACTTAACACATCCAACTATGATGCACTTACCTGTGTAAACGACTGAGGAGTTTGTTCATGATCATGAACAAAAGAACTCGTCCCTGCAGATGAAAATGGTTTACGCCCAATCCCCCGAATATGTCCACGCCGTTGTCCAACACCGACTCAAAGATATCGACTTCATTCAGCGTTGATGATCCACTTTCTTGATTTTGGGTTTGACTTAGCTCATCAAACCTTTCCTTTAATTGGTTCTGTATTAATTAACAAAAATATATTAACATATTTATACATACATAAATATATATTTAAAAATTATACTTTTAAGAAATACTTACATATTGTTGCTCTGCTACCTCGCTATCAAATGTCCCATCTTTACCAGTATGAGCATCATGAAACGTTTCAAGTCTGCTTTTATTCTGTTTTTAAAAAGTATGTTATATATTAAAAATGCTAATATATAATACACAAATATATAAATTTAAATCATTACCTGCTTATAACAATAACTACTATATGAAGCAGTCCCCCCACGGTTTGTATATATTTGTTGTTGACGATTTGATTTGTTTGAACTTGACACATTCCTATATGCGTCACTCATAAAATAGTCAACGGTTTTGTTCCAATTATCATGATTCATTCCTGTTGGAGGATTGACCCTTGCTTGTTCTACATTATCGTAGCCTCCAACCCGATCAAAATGTTTTTTTGCCACATTTTTTCGATCTCTAAATCGTTTGAGAAACACCGCACGGATTCCTAACAAATGTTTCAATCAGAAACACCGCGCCATCACCTCCGTGACTCATCACATCAGCCATAAGGTATACGAGAACAATCCACAATGAAAACATGTCTTGAAATATAAGATTTAGAACATAATGTTAAAATAAGAAGAAAGTTTTGTAGTACAACATGAAATACAAACAAAGGTTTAAATAAATAAATACATATACAAATCCTAACAAATGTTTCAATCAGAGTCACCCTCATATACTTCAGTATCTTCGTCAGACTCTTCGGTGTCATAATCAGAATCGTCCTCATCATAATCATCCTCGTCTTCAAACACCTCTTCAGCGGTAACAGTTGGCGGATTAACTTCACTTGGAGTCTCGTCTTCGGTGACATGAGTAGGTATGTTATGAAAGTATTGTGTGAAGTCAATGAAAAGTATGCTATTAGATGAAGAGTGGTTGTGAACAACGTCAAGATCTTCTGTCAAGTCATTGTCAACATTTTGAATGTTCTCCATGACACCATCATTGATTGTAGGGCGATCCCAAATTTTTCGATGATTAACATTCTCGACGACCCACCGGTGATTATTGTTTTGATTTCTTCGAGAAGGTTCTCGGATGTAGAACACTTGTTTAGCTTGAGAGGCAAATATGAGTTGATCGTCTTTGTCCCATTCACGTTCTGTGTTGATACTAATGATATTATTGTCGTATGAAATGCCCCTTCGAGTATCAAACCATTTGCAACGAAATAGGACAGTTGAATACCCATTTGCATAATGTAATTCAATAATCTCCTCAAGTTGCCCATAATATTTCTCACCATTCTCTCCCTCCACTAAAACACCGGAGTTTTGCGTTGTGCGTTGCGCGTCACGATCAACTACCATAAACCTAACACCGTTGACTATGCAAGCAGTATAACTATAGGCATTTACATCCGCACCCATTGAAAGAGCATACAACTCTGAATGAAATTTTGGAGAATTTTGTATTTTCATCGAATAAACCTAAGAAAATATTGACTAACACGTGTTATATATGGAATACCTAACAAATATATAGTAACACGTGTTAGATATAGATTACCTTCTCGAGGAACCATGATGGAAATTTGATTTTAATATCCTCATGTGGACATACAGATTTAAATTCACTACAATATTGATAAAAATATACAATAAGTGACAATGAAATATATTTAATTAATGATGCAAAGTTAAAGATAGGAAACTTTACTTCATATAATCTCTGACTTCTTGACAGCTATCGAGCACAAACCATTCTAACTTAAGCTTTTCACTTGGAGAAAGGTATTTCATCTTTGTTGCACTAGCCGGACGACATTTAGACTCAAATGCATACACGTTTCTTTTTGGATAATGACATCCTCGTTTCTGTCAGGGCGATTAAACTGAGTCTCAACATCTCGAAGGTATCTCGAACAAAATGATAGAGCTTCTTCAGCAACATAACCTTCAGCTATACAACCTTCCGGCCTTGCTTTGTTTCTGACATAATTTTTAGTTTTTTCATGTATCTTTCAAACGGATACATCCATCTCATACATACAGGACCACCACGAATCGCTTCATCAGGTAAATGCAAAACTAAATGAACCATAATGTCAAAAAACGCCGGAGGATAGATCAACTCTAACTTGCACAATATTATAAGAATGGCATCCTTAGCTTTCTTCATATCCTCGACCAATAGTGTTCTTGAGCAGAGTTGCTTAAAAAACGTACAAAGATCAACTATTGGTGTATAAGTATCTTTGGTCAAAAAGCATCTAACCCCAATCGGTATTAAACGCTGCATGAGAATATGACAGTCATGAGATTTCAACCCAGTAATATTAGTATTGTT
Source organism: Flaveria linearis (assembly GCA_024085815.1). Lineage (NCBI taxonomy): Eukaryota > Viridiplantae > Streptophyta > Magnoliopsida > Asterales > Asteraceae > Flaveria > Flaveria linearis. The sequence continues at coordinate 16,970,451 of CM044017.1, read as the reverse complement.
ATCTACCACTCTCTTCCTGATATTAGATCCGAACCCATCAGGCAATTTAACATCCTTTATAAACTCACAAAATAACTTTCGATCACTGATCTTCAATGAGTATTTTGGATGTGGACTATACCACTTGCCATTCTTTTTCTCCAACCACTGCCTACTTCGAATATTTAGATTTTTCAGGTCAACACGTGCATTTGGCGTATCTTTGCTCTTTTCATTCATTAGAAGAGTACCCAACAAACTGTCACACACATTTTTTTCGATATGCATCACATCTAGGTTATGTTTTAGCTGCAGAGAAGACCAATACTCAAGTTCAAAAAATATGCTTCGTTTCGACCAGTTCAACTCAAACTCCTCCCGCTTTGATTTTACACCTCCAAAATCGGGATGTTTACCCGGCAAACGATGGCGTAGACGACTAATTTGTGCTTCTATGTCTGTATCATTAAACTGTTTCGGAGGGGCTCTGATCTCGGGTTCTCCGTTAAATTCTAAACTTGTTCTCCACTCATGGTTAGCATCTAAGAATCGCCGATGACCAACATATACAACTTTATTTGTAACACGCATAGAAGGAGTGTCTTCGTTACATGTCGGGCATGCTTTGTAACCCTGCCCGCTCCAACCAGATAAACTACTACGAGCTGGAAAGTCGTTTATAGTCCATAACAACGCCGCTTTCATTGTAAAGAACGTGTTTGTCGCCGCGTCTTTAGTACGTACGCCTGACACCCACAACTGCTTAAGCTCATCCACCAACGGCCTAAGAAACACATCCATGTCTTTCCCCGGTGATTTAGGACCAGGAATCAACAATGACAACATAAATGATGACTCTTTCATGCATAACCATGGAGGCAGATTGTATGTGGTGAGTACAACCGGCCACGTGCTATGAGCCGAACTCATGTTACCAAATGGATTAAAACCGTCGGCTGCAAGCCCTAGGCGAACGTTTCGCGGTTCCCTTGAGAAGGTCGGGTACTTTATGTCAAAATCTTTCCATGAGGTACCATCAACAGGATGTCGCATCGTACCCTCTTCTGATCGTCCGGTACTATGCCAAATCATATCTTTTGCCGTGTGCCTTGAAGAATACAATCGTCGTAGTCTCGGGGTTAAAGGAAACCATCGTAACACCTTGTGAGGTAACTTCTTGCCCTTTGTATTTGTATCAACCCACCTACTCTCATTACAAACGGGACATTTTTCTAACAAAAGGTTTTCTCCCCAGAAAAGAGCACAATCATATTTGCACACATGTATCGACTCATATCCTAAACCAATCTTTTTTAATGTCCTTTTTGCTACATAATGAGAAGATGGGATTTTATTACCCTCAGGATGTGAAGATTGTAACAACTCAAGAAGCTCATCAAATGAGCTATTAGTCCATTTATTCTTCACCTTGATATGCATAAGCTTTGCTAAAAAATCAAGTGAAGAAAACTTAGCACAACCCGGATATAATTCTGATTGAACTTCTTCTAACAAGTTCTCAAAATCATCATGGAGACCACTACTCTGCTCATGGAGACCGCTACTCTCCTCCATAACGTCTTCGATAACGTCAGCCATTTCGTTTGTTGGCGCAACGTTTTCCACAACTACAACTTCAGGAATTAAACTTTCACCGTGATAGATCCAATCCTTGTACGACCGGCACATGCCCCATATTTCTAAATGATATTTCATTTTAACCCATCCTAATAATACCGTATTCTGACATTTCATACATGGACATCGAATCTGGCCATAACTGTCCACAAGTTTTTCGCACATATCTATAAAAGAGCTAAGTCCTTGTTGATACTCAGGTGATCTACGATTCGGATTAAGAAGCCAACTTTTATCGATAGGCATGATTATGGAACTGCAAAATATATTAGGATTTAAGTGGATGAAAAATTATCCACAAAACTCGAACAAAAAGGAATTACTAAGCTCGTGATTATCAGAATGAATCTTACCGAAACTTTAAAATCATATACATAAAGAGAAGGGAAAAATCATCAGAAAACGATAAGCCATAAGTTACATAAAAGGCTAAATAAACTAAGTTAAGTTTATATCATTATATCCAATATTATTTATCAAATAACACAACTAATAAATCATTTTCCACCGATACATTATTTATCAAACAAAAAGTAGGACAGTAGATTGAGAATTCCAAAGGGTAGGCTGCTATACCCACTTTTGAATACTTTATCTCATATATGAACATGTATTACATAATTGTTTGTTTAAGAAAAATTCGGCAGCATTTCCTCTTAGCTCCCAAGTATATAGAAATATATACCCGAGGAGCAAAGAGAAAATGACCAAATTTTTCTTAAACAAACAATATGTAATACACATTCATATCCTAAATGAGATAAAATATTCAAAAAGCAGTCCCAAAACGGGGACAACCCGAAATTAATTACTAAATCAATTTCGGGCGGGTATTTCTAAGCTCGTGATGATTAGAATGAAGTCACGAAACGTAAACGCTCATAATGTAAAACAATAAGCAATTACTATAACAATTAAATGAAACGTGACAATGTCTAAACAAATTGAAACATTATTGTAATTGTTTTAAAAAATGTCACGTTTCGTTTGATTTTTTTAGTGATTTTTTATTGTTTTTCATTAATATAAAACACAAATGATCATAACCTAAATTGTGTTTTTATAGTAATGAAAAACAATAAGAAATCACTAAAAAATCAAACAACTAAACAATGATCATTTGTGTTTATAAATAACACAACTTGTCATTTTATAGTGATCATTGTTTTGTCTATACACAAATTACTAAACAATAATTTTCAAATAACACAACTTGTTACACGACTGTCATAACCTAAATAATCTAATTATTAAGCATTATTAACATAATAATTTTCAACCAACAAAACACCTAAACTAACATCTAATTAATAAACATTATAAACACATGATTCCTCTGTAGCATATGCTAGGGCTCAGGTTCCAATATACTAATTTCCTATCATAACCTCCTAACACCATATGTCCGGCACAAGCTATGATTTATGAATTACATGATCTCGTTCGTTAAAAGTGAAACTTATACTCTCGAGACGAAAATCGATAGCAGAAACAAACTCAACTAACAGAATCAAAAAATAAGAGCTGTAGCACTTGGCATTTGTTAATCAAACCAATTCACGAATGAAAAATCAAGGAAACCACAAAAGATCCCAATTCAGAAATCACAATTGAAGCACCAAATCAGTAATTCAATGCAACACAAATCAACTTACAGAACTCCAACAAGAAATTGAGAAACACCAACAAAGAAAGTAAGAAGCTTTACCAAAACAGATAATAGATCGCATAAACACAAATGAAAGTAAGAAGCTTTACCAACAGATCTCGTTTTGAGAATTGAAAAGCTGCTTCTGAATGCTTTACTCGTGCAGATGGGGAACAATAACGAGGCTTGGGCCTGATAAATACCAACCAAGAAACACATAAACACAAATGAACCATAGTAACCAAGCACAAAAGTACAACCTACATAGCACAATGTACAACAAACCAACACATGAAACTAATGGATTTGGATGAACTTACAGAGCAGAGACGATGAAATGGCGGGGATCGAGAGGTGGCGGAGACGGTGGCTGGGGAGCGGCAGTGAGAAGAGGGGACGGAGGTGAAGAGGGGAGGTGCTCGGTGGGGGTGGTGCTCGGTGGGGGTGGTGCTCGGTGGGGGTGGTGCTCGGTGGGGGTGGTGCTCGGTGGGGGTGGTACTCGCGAGGTGGTGGCCGGAGGGTGGTGGTCGGCGGCGGCAGCACGGAGGGTGGTGGTGGTCGGCGCGCGAGATGGAGGGAAATTAGGAGGGAATGGAGATGTGGAGGGAATCGTGGTCGCGTATACCCGGGTATATTTTTAACCAATAGCGGCGACTTGTCGCCGCTAATAGTGTCGCCGCTATTGGTTAAGTACGTTTAATCCCTGTCCGTTAGATCTGTTGCACGATCAACGGTTAGATTTGTTGGAAAAAATTGGAAACGGATTGATTATCAATAGCGGCGACATGTCGCCGCTAATAGTGTCGCCGCTATTAATGTCGCCGCTAATGAGCTTGTCGCCGCTAATAGAGGCGCCGCTATTACTGACTTTTCTTGTAGTGCCCCGACAATTTTGTAGTTGTGTTTTTAAAAATTTCTAAAAATTGAGTTATTTCTTGAATACATTCTCAACCCTCTAACGGAAACTGAACAACCCGACCCCGCATCGCAAGACCATCATAAAAAATATGAAGTGTTTCTTTTTATCCAAATCACTATTAAACATTTTTCAAGTTGAATTTCATCTAGTCGGAACATCCCAATTTGATTTTAAACAAATGGAATTCGTATCGTGACATATTTTTCTATAATTGATATATCTTTTTCTACTAGTTTAAAAATGTCAGGTAACATATTTTTAAAAGACATTTTGAATCTTAAACTTCAGTAACGCCAAGACCATCTTACATAACAAAATTAATAATATGTGCACCACATCTTGAATGAAAAAATACATCGTCACAAACCGGTTTATATTTTAATTTTAATTTATGAACGGCGGATGTGTTGTTCGAGGCGTTATCAAATAACGTTGAGACAATTTTATTTTCTATTTTATATGTTTTGATTACAAAATCTAAAATTTGAAATAGATTATCACCAGCATACGGATATCCACATAATTCAAACGCAATCGTATACTTCATCATTTGCCACAAACTTAGATCTTTCCGATGGGTCATGACGCAAAGGTACGATTCCGGAAAACCGTGTGGGGGATCAAACATCGGTAGTTAAGTTCACACCGGTTTATAAATTTTCAAATAAAACTTTTAAGTCATTTTTTGCTTGTTTTCAAAGTTTTAAACAATCACGTCTAAGAGTGGTGCGACTTACGTGAGTGTAGCGCGATTAAAGAGTTTTCTGAATCAAGCTTGTTAACTGAGGGTTGTCGAAGTGGTCGAACGGTAATCTTTCTTGAATTACAAACCTTGTCATTCTATCTCGAACCATATCTACGTTGAAGTTTCATATACCACCATCGGTTTTGATTGATGTTTGGCCTTGACTCGACGTACTTTTCAAAGCCTTACATCATTTGATCATATGTTTCTCAAAGTCGAGTTTGAATCCGACTTGAAAAACGAACCACAAGCCTTGCATCGAGCTTTATTCTGTCAATTCGACATTTCCCGCATAAGTCGTAGTTGCACTCAATCTCTTGGTTTCTCGTTGTTGGTAGAATTCTTACAACGATAGCGGCGCTTGAGGATCCACCAGTTGGAACGGATGCTTCAGAAGCCATATTATATAATTCAAGAGGGTGGAAACTAGAAAGTAGAGCAAGTGAGAGGTTTTTGCGTTTTTAAGCATGTTTATAAGCTTTTGAGTGTTGTGATTAAACCTTTACACCAACTACTTATTTATACTGTCATATAACGGCAAAATGATCAAAAAAAACTTCAAAAAACGGTCAAAAAAACTTCAAACGGCCATATTACTGTTTGAAAACTTTTTTTAACGGTCGGAACAGATTTCAAACCATTCTTTTGGACCGGCTCCAGGACCGGGTTGGGTCAAAACCGGTTCCAAACCGGTTTGGGCCAAAATATTACAAACATGTCCCGAATCGTCGGTTTTCCCGGGTTAGAACCGGTTTGGCTATTCCCTGGTTTAACCCGGTTCGAATCTGGGTTGGTTTTCCGGTTCGGGTCGGGGACCCGATTCCTATGTGCACCTCTACCATCATCACCTCCTTCCTTGCACTTTGCCCTAACCGTCTTTTGAACTACAGAAACCTACCGGCCACTACCATTAAACCCTAATTTCATAGATTTCTCTAATCTCTCTCTCCCTCTAACCTTTAGATCTTACGATTGTCGTGGTGGTTGGGGTGGTGGTAGCATGCGGAAGAGAGAAAACAAAGGAGATATATATAGTGGTGCGAACAAGAAATCAGCAATGATGGTGTGCAATGGGGGTATGGTGGTGCGATCAGATAGAGGGGATATGCTAGTATGGCAGTGAGTGTAGTGGTGGTGGTAACCTTGCAAGTGGGAAGGCCATGGTTTGGGGAAGAGTGGCGGTTGGTGGTTTAAGATTTAGATTTTGAGTTTTGTGTGTGAGTGAGAAATAGATAGAGGAAGATTGTAAGAGAGAAAGAGGTCTTAGGGGTGGGGGAAACCGAATTGGTGGTGGCCACCAGGTTTCAGGTGATGACCGACGGGTTTCAGGTGGTGACGATGAGCGATGGCGGTGGTTGTGGTCCCGGAGGTGGCTGTGATGGTGGAATCTCTGGAGACAAATAGTTAGTGTGTGTGTGTGTGTATGAGAGTGAGAGTGAGAAAGAGGGAGAGAGAGAGAGATAAGGTGGGAACATGGATGAGGATGGAGTTTTTACTCATTGCAAGGGCACAAATGTCTTTTTACATGTTTTAACAGAACAAACACTAACGGTGTTACTAGTGTGGAGTGCAATTAAAACAAACATTAAAATTATTGGACTGTCAGCGTAATAAATAAACTACGGGTCTAAAACCATAATTTTAGTCAAACCACAGGGACTAAAGTAGAAATTGACTCAAAAAAATTAGGGTGCAGTGACCTAATAATAAAATTGGGTGTTCATATAACATAAGCGTTTTAAATAATTAAAATATTTTTTAGAAAATAAAAAATGTTATTAGGAAAATGAATTTTATTTTTATTTTGTTATTATTTATTTATATGTATGATGAATAATTCAAAAATAAAGGTGAATACATATCTTATAAAAAAAGTTGTTTGTAAATGAAGTATTTTTGAAAATTATGAGTATCATGTCTTACACACTAGTACTTTAATCGTCACAACTAGGGGTGATCAACGGTTCGTTATTCGATTTGTTCGGTTATGAAAATTTTTTGGAGCTAACCGTTAAGAACTAGAAATTGGCATAACCAAACCGAATTCAACTGAGTAGCGGTTATTATTCAGTTTACTCGGATAAGTAAGATTTTATGTATTTGTTAACCGAAATTAAAACCAGTTTCACAGTATAAATATGGTTTGGTTTTTAAAATTTTCAAATTTTTGATTTTTAAACAGCTCCAACGTTATCTTTCTTTGATGGTGTGAGTAAAAGATTCATCGGTAGAGAGATGCTAATCACATCTTTCATCAGTGCTTCATAATGGTATAATAGACTGGAAGGTCACATCTAGTGTCATACATGTTATTTACTAAAAAAACGATTATCAAAAAGAATATATTGTCTTGTTAAAAATATGTTAAAATTAAAATGATAAATTAAATTGCTATACAACAAAAGAAACCATGGTCAAAAGTATGAATGCCATTAAAATATGTTCAAAGTAAAATAACAAATTAAATTGGTATACAACAAAAAACCATTGTCAAAAGTATGAATGCTATTCAACATGCAGTTGGTAGAACCATAAACAAACCAAATAAATGCAAGTAAAGATGTCATTTATTTCGGTTTGATAACTCAATTCTTGAACTAAATATTTATAAGTTTCAGAGTGTGTGTATGGTGATCGAACTTGTGACACGATTAAGTTGATCATTTAGGTTCGGTAGTAAACAAGTTAGTTTATGTTCGAAAAGAAACATATTGATGGTAAAATGGTATAATTTTCAATTAAATAGTTACAGGTTTAATTTTCACAAAAATATAGGTGATATAATATCTATGAGTATAATAGGTCTCAACTAAAGAGTAAACATGTTCATCGATTAATAAAAAAACTTAATTCCACATATATTATTGTATGAGTTAAAAAACCTTAATTCCACATATATTATTGTATGAGTTAAAAAAACTTAGGTGCTGTGTGACAACTTCTAAATGAATAAATGCTGAACAAATAAGAGGTCTGAACCATTAAAGGTCTGAATCAATAAGTGCTGAACCAGTTTAAGTCTGTTTGGTTGCTGAACCAGTAAGAGGTCTGAACCAATAAGTGCTGAACCAGAATATCAAAGATTAAACAAAGTACAAATGAAACCAAATAAAGAACGTGTTTAAACAAAAGGCTAAAACATTAAGAATTCTTTGACTAATTAGGTTAGATGTGAAAAATGGAACAACTAGCTATGTTTAATATAACATAACTGACATCAAATTGCATTATTCAAGTCAAGTTACCATGTCAAGAGTCTAACAGAAGGCAGAGTGATATTGGTACACCACTTAACTTAATGGTACAATCATGCTACTAACAATAACTCTTGATGGCCAAAACTAAATCAAAACAAAATGCAACTGTATCTGGCATCTATATAAATAATATAAGCAGGTTATAGGATTACACTACCTTACTACTATTAGAGCACCTAGCAGGAAACATTTCACGAATTAGTTCTTGCAATCTTATAAGCTACTTCATAAAAAATTCAAACTTGATTCAATACAAGAAATGAACCCAAAAGCTGAGAAACCACTCACTCACAACAACCTCGAGCGGTTTTTTCAACATATATACTGATCAATTCAAAATCCCATCCGAAACTACAATAACCATACCGGTAACCAAGTAAACCTCGTTCAGGCATTTCATCAAACACTTCATATGCACCATCCTCATCACAAGAATTCACGAATATCTCTCAAACCCATCTCATTCCCATCAAACTAGTTCCATACAAGTTTGTGAAACAGATACAAACTAACAGTCATTCCACTCTACATCAGTGATTATACCATGTATGTTTCTAATCCAAGAACGGAGAAGAATCAATCGACTAAACCAAATCACAACATCACCAAGAACACCAAATCACAACATCACCAATAACAGATCACAACACCAACAATTCAAAGCCCTAGAAACGACGACAGATGCGAGAAATTACCAGTTAAGAAGCCCTAGAAACGACCACGGAGGCGTGAAGGGCGTGCGCCGCTGCCGATGGAGGTGGTGCCTTCTGGTGGTGCGGTGCCTGCCGATGGTGATGGCGCCTGCCAAAGGTCAGGCTGGCCGACGACTGGTAATATGAAATAATAAAAAATCATATTATTTAATATTTGTTAAATGGGTGGGTTGGGTAACAAGTTTACACATTCAGGTCAAAACATGTAGTTTTCTGGTATGGTTGGGTCAAACTGGTTTGTCGTGAAACAGTTTTAGAAAAAAAATATATAAATTTATTTGAAATAATAAAAAAATCATATTTGTATTTGAAATAATAAAAAAATCAAAATTCGAATATCTGAAATTCAGATTCGGATTTGGATATATGAAATAATAAAAAATCATATTATTTAATAAATTTTATAAAAATATAATGATTTTTATTGAAATTTTGTTCTAACATCCGAAGTTTTTATTAAAATATCAAAAATATCTGAATTTCTAATAATATTTGTTATTTTTAATTTTTATAAAACAAACAAACAAACAAACAAACAACATACCCAGTGTATCCCGCTGAAGAGCAGGGTCTGGGAGGGGTATGTGGTGGCAAGTCTTTCCTCTATCCTGAGAGATAGAGAGACCGCTTCCGAGGAGACCCCGACTCGTTTACAAAGGCGGTAACCATACCAATCATAATAATCATAATCATAATAATCATAATACATATCATGCAACACATAGGCAAATATCGCATCACATGCAGAGTTAGATAGTGCGCGCATCATAAAAAACGACCTGTAACACCCAAACAGGGGAAATGACGAAAGAAAAAAACTACACCTGACGCGGGAGGTCCCGCCACATGTAACGTAGCCCGTCTCACCCACAAATCCCACTAAAAGTCCTTAATTTTTATTCTACGCCTCCACTCACTCCTATCCTCGATCATGTGCTCAGAGAGGTGCAAGTCTATCATATCTCGCCTAATAATCTCATCCCAAGTCAACCTAGGTCTACCTCTACTCCTCCTACCCTCTACGCTGATGTTCTCTACTGCTCTAACAGGTGCTGCCATCGTTCGCCTCTTCACGTGCCCAAACCATCTTAGTCTTCCCTCTCGTATTTTATCTGTGATACATGCCACCTCTAGCCTCTGGCGAAAGACGTCGTTTCTGATCCTATCTAATCTTGTGTGTCCACACATCCACCTCAGCATTCGCATTTCTGCGACCTGTATTTGTTTCTTGCGATTTCTTTATAAAAAATATAATTTTTTATAAAATGTTTTTAGATATTTCGGATATTCGAATATCCGAAAATTCAAAAAATTAACCGAATCCGAATTTCATATGTCCAAATTTCGGATTTTTGAATATTTCGGATTTGGTTTCAGATTCGGATATTTTTAAACACCCCTACCTAAAACTAAGATACACATGACAATATTGAGAAAATTTATTAAGAAAATTTGTTATACGTAAAGTATAAACATAAACAAACTAAACATACTTGTGTGTTTGTTTTATTTCCTAATATTGACTGTTTATCCTTTTCTTACTTTTTCACAACAAAAAAACACTTTCATAAAACAAATATAAGGGGAATATTGCATCATTTTGATTTCATTTCGCAAGTTAACATAGCAAAATAACTTTAAAATAATCAAATCCTAACGCTTAATTATGATAGAGAGAACTACAATAAAATTTACCTAATATATTATATTTATTATATCTTCTTAACATGTCCTCTCATACTATATGCCTATTTTGTCAACATCTTGCTTGAAACAAATAGTGAAACAAAAAATAATAGTAATTTAAAGTTTAAAAACATTCACAATGATTCTTGTTTTATAACTGTAAGATTTCCGCATGTACTTTTTTATTTGTTTTTCATTCTTCATCTTCCATTAATGTACTTTTGATAACTGATTTGAATTGCGTCCTAATAAATAGACACCCACTTTTTAAATGGACACCTCCTATACGCCGCGTATGGGTCCATACGCGGCCCATGCCCTGCGTATAGGTATCAACCATTAATACGTCATTACTGTCTGACATTTCACGTCACATCAGTAGACCTATACGGGGCGTATAGGTCCATATGCCACGTATAGGTCCATATGCCACGTATAGGTCGGTGTCGTACATGACAAGTGGGTAGGTCCCCGACCGCTGTCGGTGCAGCAGTCGGGGACCTACCCATACGCCGCGTATAGCTGTCGGTGCAGCAGTCGGGGACCTACCCACTTGTCATGTACGACACCGACCTATACGTGGCGTATGGACCTATACACCCCGTATAGGTCCCTTTTTCGTTGTATATATAAAGAGAGGCAACGCATTCTCAAATTCGAATTCTAAAATACTTTTTCGTTGTGTATAGGTCCCTTTTTCGTTGTGTAAAAGTTCGAATTCTCAAATTCGTTCGTTTGTGATTGATGGTTCGATTCAAGATCGCAGGAAATTTGGGTTATGTGGTTCAACATTTTCTTCTCGCAAATAATTTACTCGGTAATATTATATATTCTTACTTCAGTAAGTATTTACATACATATATACATATATCTGAATTGGATACTTAAGAATCGTTTCAACTGACTCGGGTTCCATCGGTATTAGTCGGTTACGGTTAAACTGAATAATTTTCAAGATTTCATCGTAACCGACTGATACCGTGGAACCCGAGTTAGTTGAAATGATTATTAAGTAATCAAGACATTTATGTGTACGTAAGTATGTATATAAATGAAATAAGAGTTATAGTTTACCTAAAAATTATTTTGAAAAAATAGTTGACCCACGTAACCCTATTTTCTTTCCAAGTCATGCGCGTAAACAGTGCTCATTTGCCTGAACAAAGGTCGTGCGCCTGAACAAAGGTTAAGCCTTGGGCGCATGAGCACTATACGTGGCGTATGGCATACTCCACGTACAGTGTTCATGCGCCCAAGGATTGTGCACTATACGTGGCGTATGGGTCCATACGCCACGTATAGTGCTCATGCGCCCAATACTTGTCCCACCTATACGTGGCGTATGGACCCATACGCCACGTATAGTTGTCAGACGTCCTTTAAAGCGTTTTTGTACCATGTACGAATATACGCAGCGTATGGTGCCATACGTGGAAGACGTGGCACGCCTATACGTGGCATATAGTGCCATACGCTGCGTATAGGTGCCATACGCTGCGTATAGGTGCCATACGCTGCGTATAGGTGCCATACGCAAGCTTATACGTGGCGTATGGACCCATACGCCACGTATAAGTGTTTTCAAATATGACGGGACACAAGATTCGTTTTCAACTATATAAGAACGCTTTCGATAACACTTTCGATAACGCTTTCGATCTCTGTAAATCTCAAACGTATTTTTCTCTCAAAATATCACACTTATTATTCGTTCGGTATGTCGTTTTGGGACGGTAACTATTTGTTTGGTGAATATTCAAATGAATATTCAAGCGTTTCGTATGTGGCGGATAATAATCAAGATGATTCGTATGTTCAATCTTCTTACGAGACAGGACTGCCAGATTTAAACCAACTTACGACACGCAACAAAATAATATACTCTCGAGTGATGAAAAACAAACGATGAAAGTATCGTTTGAAACGTCTCAAAAATTTTTATCTCTCGATGAGCTAGTATGTTGGGCTGTTAATAGAGGACGTGATAATGTTTACGTTATTATTACACGAAGATCAAAGAAAAAAGAAGGTCAGTTCGTAAAGGTATGGCTTATCTATGATCATGCTGGCGAACACAAAAGTAAAGCAACAATTAGACGATCTGGTAGCACAAAATCGGATGTCCTTTTAAATTAGTAGGGATATACGACAACAAACGTCGTTAGTGGAAATTAGAGGTGCGAAGCGACGAACATAACCATGATCCCGCTCAACATATGGAGGGGCATCCTTTTGTAAGAAGGTTTTCTCAAAACGAATACAATTTGGTGGAGCAGCTTACTGATCAGAACATGGAGCCTCGTAACATCTTATCAGCTATAAAAAAGAAAAATCCTAATAACGCATCAATAACCAGAGACGTATACAACGCTCAATATAAGATAAGAAGTGAAAGAAAAGTCGGTGAAACACCAATGCAAGTCTTAGAAAACCTTTTATCTTTTAAAAGGTACGTTTATTACACCCGAGAAGAGTCGATTGAGAGAGTGGTGGCCTCAGATTGCTGGAGGTCCATTTCAGAGGACTAAGGGCAGGGTCACTGGCATTAGAGATCCTCTCATTCGTTACTTGCATCGTATGATCGCCACATCCATCACGGGACGTGGCAAAAGTCGGGAGTGGTGTACCATTCCCGACTTATTTTACTTATACTGTTTGCTTACGGGGACCAGGTGCAACCTGGCGAGATGTTTGGTGGAGTATTTTGCTTCGTATTATCATTGCCAGGAGCGAGGAGCGGTGTACGGCGGCGCGTACATCACGGTGATTGCCCGAGCTTTAGGTTATCTTCCTCAGCATCTTGCTGACGTATCTCCGCCGATCGAGCCGGTCAGATTAGATCATCGTACGCTATTCGGCATGCGTATTTTACGCCAGTTTCCGGGTGGCATATGATTCTCTCTTCGACCCGGGGAGATCTGGCAGCCAGCACCTGTTCAGCAGCTCGGCATTAACGATCCACAGCAGCAGCAAGGGCATATTCCGCATGATCAGCCACCACCTGACGAGCAGCCACATGATCAGCCGCCAGTACATCAGCCGCCACCTCATCCACAGTTCCCTCGATATATTTATAGAGATGTGAGGCTGCCTGCACGTATGGAGACATTTATGCAGGACATTTCTACGAGTTTACGGCAGTAGAGTCGTCGGCTCGATCGAGTTGAGGATCTTATAGAGTGGCATGTTCAGCTAGAGATTGTGCGAGCACGTGCTGCTGGTATTGATCCTCCGGAGTTACCACCGCCTCGACATTACCCAGACTCGCCGTAGTTTTTATAGCATTGTAGTTTTTATTTTGTTATGTATTTTAAAAACTTTGTTATTTATATTATCAGTTTATGTTTATCTTATATGTTTATTATCAGTTTATCTTTATTTTATATGTTTTATTAGTTAATTAATATTTAAAATGGTCGGTTAATGAGTTATAAAATATAACTTATACGCAAAATTTATACGCAAAAATCTTTAGAAAAATATATGTTAAAATAACACAAAAAATAAACACCATAACCTATATGCCGCGTATGGGTCCATACGCGGCGTATAGGTTGTTTAAACATCTCAGCTAAGAGCCCAAGACAAAAAAAATTGTAGCCTATACGCCGCGTATGGTGCCATACGCGACGTATAGCCATGCGTCTGACAGACTTGGCTGACGAACTGTCAGGGAATGTTTGTATTCCCTATACGCTGCGTATAGACCCATACGCTGCGTATAGACACATACGCCGCGTATAGGTTATAAAATGTCAACCAACCCCTACACCCTATACGCCGCGTATGGACCCATACGCGACGTATGGGGTGCTGGGGTGTTGATTTAAAATGTGGGGTTGTCTAAATAAAGGGACCCTTTGAATTTGTTCTGAATTAGCATTCAAAGCTAGTGTCTGATTTGTAAGAGAAAAATAAATAAAGCTAATCATTACTACCTTATAATACATGAAAGGTGGCTAAAATGGTAATTTACTAATTTTCAAGACGCGCATTTTGAGATGCATACATCCCCTTCGCTTCCTTCGAACTCCGGCTCAATTACAGCGGTGCCTTCACCTCTTCTCCTCCCTGGACCCTCTAATGCTTCTGATTAGCCTTCCAGCAACAGAACCGACTCCTTCGCCTTGCGATTAAATATTAGAGTAAATGCTTCCTCACCTTTTATTACGCCTTCCTAATATCGGAGTAATGGCTTCAAATATGACATTGAATTCCTACGTTCAATGCCAGTGCCCGCTTCCAATCCCCACCCCCACGTATATGAACACTACCTTCTCATATTTGGTTGATTTCATACAGCGAAGGGATTCAATCGATCAGTGGAATTATGCTCTTTGCATTCTCAGGTTCGACTTTTGAAACCTTCTTTACTGTATACGAATTCGATTTACTCCGCAACGTCATATTTTTTTTTGTGTTAGTTTACTGTTAATATGTCATTGAAGGTGAAGAAGAAGAAGGCATTGTTGAAAGAATTTAATCAATTTAGAGAAATTGAATTGATTAGATTTTGTTATGTTCTTTTCCTGGTTTTCTTTAATATGTTTGAATGTATATTAACATGAATCATGTAAGAAGTGTATTTCATTGGTTTGAATGTTTTGTTTGGTTTTTGCAAGGCAGGACTCCAAGGGGGCTATGACCAATAAACTAATCAATGATGTTATTGATAATGTTGTATTTTGCTTTATAATGTGATGAATGATAGCAAATTCAGAGATTTCCTGCAAATTAGGGACTTCTAAAGCTTATGCTGGTTAATCCCTTAACTGGTGGGGTAGTTTTTTTATTTTCTCTTGCATCATTTCCTGAAATTTTACAAAGATGTAAGTATTCATGAAGTGTTTTTATTGTTAGATTCGGTTAGGTTATAGTCTATGGTAGGATGTAAGATATCATGGGCTTCACTTTGTGATTATCAATGATTTTATTTGTACATGTCTTAGATATGTTATTTATATTATGTAATGGAATCTTAGTAGTATATTATTATTAGGAATTATAAGGTTGTTGTTTGGGATCATGATCTTTGACTCTGATTGCTAATAATAAATACATTATGGACCCTTGCAGGGACAGAATACTATATCTAATGGTGACAAAGTTCAACATTTTGAGGAACAAACTACACAGATGAACAATGATACACCATCAAAAGGAACCTATGTCACACCCCCGCTGATAGCGGAAACGAGGGGATGCGATCTAGACGGGATCGTCATAACACATGGTATGTAATAGAGTAGCAATAGTAATAATATGATGACAAGCGTGTCATGACGACACCCGAACACAATTGGAGACTTGTGTCGTGTATAATCAATGTTCACGACAGCATAGTCATAAGCATAGACATAAGATGATCACATAAACATTGATAATAACTTGTAACATAAATTCCCACAACTCGGGAACAAGTATACAAAAAGTCATGTTCAAGCTTTACAAGGGTAATCATTACAATATGCATCCTAGGGTCTCCTCTATAAGGCAGCACTCCTAGTTCTTCAATTACCTGATCACCTGAAAAGAAATGCTCAAAACGGTCAACATAATTGTTGGTGAGCTTCGCAGGTTTTAAGTAATAAAAAAATATTAATGATGAAAACAGCAAGTTCAATAAGTGTTACCGCAACTACACTTATGTATAGGCGGTCTACCAGTTTTAAATAGCTACAACTAAACCTAAACATCGGTTCCACATGGGAATTGATGGCTGAAAAGAAACATTCCCAAGGTTTAAATAGTTTATTAAGACGTAGCAGGATCCACACAGCGCGTACGTATAGTTTATAACCAAACCAATCCTTAGGTCCCATTATCGGGATTAATGGTTATATAAAAAGGTTTTCCATAGCATAATAAGTTTAATATGACGTAGCAAGATCCACACAGCGCATACGTTTAGGTTACAACCAAACCAATCCTTAGGTCCCAATTACCGGGATTAATGGTTGTAGTGGATGATCGGCTTAGAAGAACCACACAGAAGAACCACACAGAAGAACCACACAGAAGAGCCACACAGCCGAGAGCATCCAAGGTCAATGGCATCCACAGGTAACATCAATCAACACATAACATCAAGTAGTAGTGCATAGGTAGGGTGATACCACTAAGTCATACATAGGGGTAACATAGCACATAGTTCAAGTTCACATAGCGGCAATCACAAGATAAGCAAGTTAAGATACTCATAGAAGTAGTAGCCATCTTCCACTAGGGAAGGTGCCTGAAATCAAGTTATATAGGTGAGCATTCTTTTCCACCAAGTTGAAAATATTTAAAAAGGTTTTATAAGAGTAAAAAGGGGCCACGAAACTCACTGAACAGATGATAGGCACGTGTGATGAATGTTCCCAACGGTAGGATGTTATGAACAGTCAAACACCTATTGACAGTTACTGACAAGCATTAATAACGAGCATAAAGCATATACACGTATCAGACTAGGTTATTTTAAATAGTATGTGCCTGTTGATAGCGTTGACTTTAATATTTGTGGTCAAGCTATGACACTTTATTAATGTTACCTTATCGTCGTAAGATCTCCGAAAAGGGGATCCACACACACACACACACCGTCATCAGTCACACAACAGGACCGGACGCACGACTCAACCCTTCTTCGTACGAATGGACCTTCAGTCGTACGAATCAGCTTCATTCGTACGATTGAACCTTCATTCATGCGACTAAGCATTCAGTCGTACCATGCAAGACCCAGTCATACGACTCACCCTCCATACACACGATTGGACCTTCATTCGCACGAATCAGCTTCATTCGTGCGATTGAACATTCATTCGTGCGACTGGCCTTTCAGTCGTACGACTCACACAATCGCACACAATTTCATTCGCACTGACTCAATCGCATGCACACTCATTCGCATGGACTCATTCGCACACACGTTCATTCGCACAGACCCATACGCATGACTCAGTCGTACGATTTGCCCAATCGCACGGCTCAGTCGCGCGGCGCACTCATACGCGTGACCCAGTCGCACGACTCACCCCAGTCGCACGGCTCAGTCGGCCGGAAGGCCCAGTCGCCCTGCACAGCAGATCGCGACTGCTGAGACTTCGAGCAGCGTCCAGCTGCTCCGGGCGTGGGTTTCACACACCAAGAACCTCCAGAATCCATATCCTAACATGTCTAGACAAGAAGCACACTCAAAAACACAACATGCAAGCCCACACGACCTCATGTGCTCGGATGAACCCGAGCACCCGAAACCCTAGAAAACGCAGCAGCTAAATCGAGCAATAAACGAGGTAAGCGAGGTTATCTACCTGCTAGGAACGAGTTTACACGATGACACTCAAGATTAGACGACGAAAATGCAACAAACGGGTCGATTTTGGTGTAAGATCGATGTAGAGATGAAGAAGAAGAAAAAGAGCGATGAAGAAGAGGTTGTGAAGAAAGAATGGCTGGGAAGAGGGTATTTATACCCAGCCTAGTTTGACAATTTGTCAAGTTTAGTCCCCGTACTTAGCCCCGAGTTCCTAAATTTTGTTTCGGTTGAAAACGCTATTTATTAGTCTTGTTTTTATTAATGATAAAATGTTACTAATGATATTTATAATTTAAAAATGGTTTTATTTGTGACATTATGTACTTATAAAAACGGTGTTTAATGACAACGGGGCAAATCTTGGAAAACGTTTTAGGTTGATAACAATTCAGGCAACGATAGCACACGCATAAGGTTAACCAAGCAAGCAAACAGGCATAATATCCACATAGATAGGCTATAAAGGTGAAGAATGACCGACCGCAGAAGTTAAATCAAACGCGTTAAATGACGGACCTTCGGTGACGGATGTCACAGTATCCCCCAGTTGAGGGAATTTCGTCCCGAAATTCAACTGGTGCTAGGTCTAAGGGTGTCATCCTCGAATAGGTGTGGATATTTGAGTCTCATCTGATCTTCACGTTCCCATGTAAACTCTGGCCCTCGTTTGGAATTCCATCTTACGCGAACAATAGGTATCTTGCTGCGCCTCAACCCTTTGACCTTTCGGTCCATGACCTCAATAGGTTCCTCCACAAAATGGAGGCTTTCATCAATCTTGATGTCCTCAATAGGTACGTGAAGTGATTCGTCAGCTAAACACTTCTTGAGGTTCGTTACATGGAAAGTATCATGTACACTGTTAAGCTCTTGTGGCAACCGTAATCGGTACGCCACCGGACTGATTCTTTCTGTGATCTCGAATGGTCCAACATATCTTGGGGCCAACTTCCTTTTCTTTCCAAACCGTAACCCCTTTCCACGGAGAGACCTTAAGCAACACTCGATCCCCAACGTTAAACTCTAGTGGCTTCCGACGGTTGTCGGCATAGCTCTTTTGGCGGTCTCTAGCAGCTTTGAGTCTGTCTTTGATTTGGAAGATCTTATCGGTGGTTTCTTGAATGATTTCGGGACCTGTTAGCTGGATTTCGCCAATCTCGGCCCAACATACAGGCGATCTACATTTCCGTCCATACAACGCTTCGAACGGTGCACAACCGATACTTGTATGGTAACTGTTATTGTAGGAAAACTCGATCAGCGGTAGATGAGTATCCCAACTGCCACCAAAATCAATAACGCACGCCCTCAGCATGTCCTCAAGCGTCTGTATCGTTCGTTCACTTTGGCCGTCTGTCTGGGGGTGATAGGCTGTACTCATGTCTAATCGAGTGCCCATCGCTTTCTGTAACGTCTGCCAAAATCGTGAAGTGAATCGACTGTCTCGGTCGGATATGATTGACACCGGCACCCCGTGCCATGTCACGACTTCTTTGATATACACCCTTGCCAGCTTATCCATCTTGTAGTCTTCTCGGATAGGCAAGAAGTGAGCGGATTTTGTCATTCGATCCACCACGACCCATATCGTGTCGTGTCCGCTTGGCGTTCTCGGGAGTTTGGTAATGAAATCCATAGTGATGTTCTCCCATTTCCACTCGGGGATTTCAGGTTGTTGCAATAATCCTGATGGTTTCTGGTGTTCTGCCTTGACCTTTGAACATGTCAAGCATTTGCTCACATGTAAAGCAATATCTTTCTTCATACCTGGCCACCAGTACAACTCCTTCAGATCGTGGTACATCTTGTCTGCACCAGGATGAACAGAGTATCGAGTCTTGTGTGCTTCATCCAAGACTAGTGTACGTACACCTCCCCATCTGGGGACCCATATACGATCCACGAAGTAATGCACGCCGTCATCCTTGCGACTCATTTGTTTATCCATCCCTCAAATTCTTCTCCGCAAGGTTCTCTTCTTTCAAAGCCTCACTTTGCGTAATTTGAATCTGAGCCTTTAGATTGGTTTGAATAGTCAAACCTAGCGCTCGAGCACGTAATGGTTTCACGCGTTCCTTGCGGCTTAAAGCATCAGCCACCACGTTAGCTTTCCCGGGGTGATACCGGATTTCACAATCGTAGTCGCTAAGCAACTCTACCCAGCGTCGCTGTCGCATGTTAAGTTCCTTCTGATCAAGAATATGTTGAAGGCTCTTATGATCCGTGTAAATGATGCATTTGGTTCCATATAGATAATGCCTCCATATCTTGAGTGCAAATACTACAGCGCCCAACTCCAAGTCATGAGTTGTGTAGTTCTTTTCATGCACCTTTAGTTGTCGCGATGCATAGGCAATTACCTTATCTCTTTGCATTAGCACACATCCCAACCCTTGATGTGAAGCATCGCAGTATACCACAAAATCATCAGTTCCGTCCGGGAGGGACAGTATTGGAGCATTGCACAGCTTTTCTTTCAATGTCTGGAAGGCTCGTTCTTGTGCATGTCCCCAATCAAACTTCTTATCTTTCTGGGTTAGCAGCGTTAACGGTTGTGCGATCTTCGAAAAGTTCGCAATAAAACGACGGTAGTATCCGACCAATCCTAGGAATTGCCGTATTTCTGAGGGTGTTTGGGGAGTATCCCATTTCTTCACAGCTTCAATCTTACCGGGGTCCACATGAATTCCATTTTCGTTAACCACATGACCCAAAAACTTCACTTCTCGAAGCCAGAATTCACACTTCGAGAATTTGGCAAAAGTTTCTCCTCCTTCAACAGTCCTAGAATTGCTTGGAGGTGTTTTTCGTGATCCTCCTTCAAACGGGAGTAGATGAGTATGTCGTCTATGAATACAATCACGAACTTATCCAGATAAGGCTTGCACACCCGATTCATTAAATCCATAAAGACAGCTGGTGCGTTGGTCAACCCAAACGGCATGACCAAGAACTCATAGTGCCCGTAACGAGTTCTAAATGCTGTTTTTGGAATATCGTCCTCGAATACTCTTAGTTGATGATAACCAGATCGAAGGTCGATCTTAGAGAAATACGAGGCTCCTTGCAACTGATCGAACAGGTCGTCGATTCTGGGAAGAGGATACCGATTTTTCACGGTCAATTTGTTCAATTCCTGTAGTCGATACACATACGAAACGACCCGTCCTTCTTCTTGACAAATAATACCGGTGCTCCCCACGGTGAATAACTCGGTCGAATAAAACCTTTCTCCAGTAGTTCCTGTAGTTGGCTTGATAACTCTTGCATCTCTGAGGGTGCTAACCGATACGGTGTCTTAGCTACCGGCGTAGCTCCAGGAACTAGCTCTATATGGAATTCCACCTGTCGTGGAGGAGGCAATCCAGACAAATCATCAGGGAACACTTCCGGGTAATCCCGTATAATCGGAATGTCGGCCAATTTCGTCTCTTCTTCCTTCTTTTCTACCACGTGAGCCAGAAAGGTGTAACACTGCTTTCGTAGACCTTGGCGTGCTTTCATGCAGGAGATAAGCTTCAAGTTCTTTCCCGGTCGCTCCCCTTGTATTCTGAGTACTTTCCCGTCTGACATGGGGATCCGCACTATTTTATCTTGGCAAACAATCTCGGCTCCATGCTTAGACAACCAATCCATTCCCACTATTACGTCAAAGCTCCCCAACTCAAAAGGTATCAAATCTATGTTGAAGGCCTGGTTTTCTAATATTAGGGTGCAGTTCTTAATAATTTCCTCTGCCTGTTCAACCCTACCATTTGCCATTTCTACAGAGTAACTAGTTTCTAGTCTACTGGCACTCAAATCAAGCATTTGCACAAACTCAGATGATATAAAACTATTGTCTGCTCCAGTATCAAACAGTACAGATGCGAAGTGGTTATTGAGTAAGTGCGTACCCGTGACAACGTTCGGATCTTGACGGGCATCATTAGCTCCAATGACGAAGGCACGACCCCGTGCAGCATTTCCTTGGTTTCCTTGGCCTTGCGCACCCGCTATGGCCATTATCTGCTGCTGGTTGTTCCCTGCTGACCCGGTGCCCTATTCAGTCGGGGGCATATGTTTCTGAAGTGGTCGAGGCCTCTACATTCGTAGCATGCCCTGGCATTCCCAGCGGGGTTAACCGCGTTGATGGGTGCCACCAGGTTTGGCGCTACTCTGCAGTCTCTTGCTTGGTGCCCCGGGCGTCTGCAGTTCAAACACACCCGGCACGGCGCGGCTGGAGGATGATGGAGATTACACCTGTCACATCTCGGGTGCGGCCCAGCATATTCCTTCTTCCTTGTGTCACGGCCACAAAGTTTCTGGTTGTTTTGGCCCTCTTATCCGACTTTCCAGTACCAGACCGACTTGTTTCCCCAGTCTCTTTCCTTTTTCTCGCTCCCCTACCCAATACTCCTGTTCTTATCATCTCGTCAGTGAGAGCGCCCGCTTTCAGAATAGCGCTCTGGATGGTAGGGGGAGCAGCTGCAGTTACCATCGCCCGGATTTGAGGCGCGAGTCCCCAAATGTACCTTTCTATCCTCTTAGATTCCGGAGTGACTAGGTGTGGAACTAGTCTAGCCAGCTCGTGGAATCGGTCAGTATAAGCTGCGTGCCCTGCCCCCACCATAGCATGATTCCAGAACTCATGCTCAAGCTTCTGCATCTCGTTGAGAGGGCAGTATTCCTCGGTAATCAAGGCTTTGAATTCATCCCAGGTCATCTGCATCGCAGATTCCCTTCCCCTAGCTTGAACCTGGGTGTTCCACCAGGTTAGTGCTCTGCCCTGCAGTGAGCACGTAACATACTTGATCCGCTGGCTGTCGAGGCATTCACTGATGTCGATCACAGCCTCCATTTTCTCAAGCCATCTAATCAGGGCTATCGCCCCACCTTTCCCATCGAAATCCCGGGGCTTACAGGCCACAAATTCCTTGTAAGAACAGCCCCGTTTGGCGTTAGCAGCCCCAGTTTCATTGCCTGCTGTACCACCATTTCCGGTCTCCTGATTGCTTTCATTCCCAATCGGGTTCCCAGTATCCTCGTTTTCATTACCACCATCCCCATGGGGGTGGTTTTGCTGTTGCAGAGCGCCGCTCACCTGAGCTACGATAGTTGGAATCAGGGCAGTCAATTGTTGAGCAATTAAGCTGCCATATCAGGGTTTCCAGTCCCTTGGTTATTGCCAGAAGGGCCTTCATTTGCTATTGGAGGTCTACCCCTGCCTCTGCCTCTGCCCCTCGGGGCTTCACTTCCGCTACTATTGCTGCGGGTGGATCTTCGAGGCGGCATGTTCTATTCATACAAGAGGCAACATATAAGCTTTAGTCACCTTAAGATACACAAGTACTTTGCTTATCAAATTCCAATGTTTCGTGTTCCAGTCAGTCCAGATCACCATGCAGCCCATTTTAAGCATATTCTCGGTATACCGGTGATGTTTATATATAGGGTTCCCCGCAGCGTTCCCACCACACCCACGATGTACCGAGAATGATGCCTAATCCGGTTACATGACGTCCGACCTTCCTTCACATCATATCCATAATAATCCATCAAGTCAACTGAGCCCAAACATGTAATCACGTATAGTCTGGCGGAGGTTGTCTATCTCGCGTCCTTGAAAGGACTCAGACATAGCCTCCTCGGGTCGGTCTCAGTATCTGAGGTCAAGCGCAATGTATGATCTGTGACGATCTTTTCGGGTCTAAATACCCGAATTTGGTTATGATAACTTGGCGCACAGAGGGAACGGAAGATCCAATAGGAAGCATCCCATAGGGGTCGAGCACAAGGGCTCAAACACAAAGTAAAAGATCACATAACAGAAGGATAACCAAACACGTAAGGAGGAACACATACACGAGATATATAAATGCACACAAGCTTAAGCATGCAAATCTACATGAAGGTTCCTAGGTTATAGTCTAGGTCAAGTGTAATTGCCTAATTCTCTATAACCAATGGCTCTGATACCAGTCTGTCACACCCCCGCTGATAGCGGAAACGCGGGGATGCGAGCTAGACGGGATCGTCATAACACATGGTATGTAATAGAGTAGCAATAGTAATAATATGATGACAAGCGTGTCATGACGACACCCGAACACAATTGGAGACTTGTGTCGTGTATAATCAATGTTCACGACAGCATAGTCATAAGCATAGACATAAGATGATCACATAAACATTGATAATAACTTGTAACATAAATTCCCACAACTCAGGAACAAGTATACAAAAAGTCATGTTCAAGCTTTACAAGGGTAATCATTACAATATGCATCCTAGGGTCTCCTCTATAAGGCAGCACTCCTAGTTCTTCAATTACCCTGATCACCTGAAAAGAAATGCTCAAAACGGTCAACTTGAGCTTCGCAGGTTTTAAGTAATAAAAAAATATTAATGATGAAAACAGCAAGTTCAATAAGTGTTACCGCAACTACACTTATGTATAGGCGGTCTACCAGTTTTAAATAGCTACAACCAAACCTAAACATCGGTTCCACATGGGAATTGATGGATGAAAGGAAACATTCCCAAGGTTTAAATAGTTTATTAAGACGTAGCAGGATCCACACAGCGCGTACGTATAGTTTATAACCAAACCAATCCTTAGGTCCCATTATCGGGATTAATGGTTATATAAAAAGGTTTTCCATAGCATAATAAGTTTAATATGACGTAGCAAGATCCACACAGCGCATACGTTTAGGTTACAACCAAACCAATCCTTAGGTCCCAATTACCGGGATTAATGGTTGTAGTGGATGATCGGCTTAGAAGAACCACACAGAAGAACCACACAGAAGAGCCATACAGCCGAGAGCATCCAAGGTCAATGGCATCCACAGGTAACATCAATCAACACATAACATCAAGTAGTAGTGCATAGGTAGGGTGATACCACTAAGTCATACATAGGGGTAACATAGCACATAGTTCAAGTTCACATAGCGGCAATCACAAGATAAGCAAGTTAAGATACTCATAGAAGTAGTAGCCATCTTCCACTAGGGAAGGTGCCTGAAATCAAGTTATATAGGTGAGCATTCTTTTCCCCCAAGTTGAAAATATTTAAAAAGGTTTTATAAGAGTAAAAAGGGGCCACGAAACTCACTGAACAGATGATAGGCACATGTGATGAATGTTCCCAACGGTAGGATGCTATGAACAGTCAAACACCTATTGACAGTTACTGACAAGCATTAATAACGAGCATAAAGCATAAGATGATGTCAATAGATTCGGGCAGTTTCGGTTCGGTCGTGGGTAGTACACACACAAGCAGGCATACACGTATCAGACTAGGTTATTTTAAATAGTATGTGCCTGTTGATAGCGTTGACTTTAATCTTTGTGGTCAAGCTATGACACTTTATTAATGTTACCTTATCGTCGTAAGATCTCCGAAAAGGGGATCCACACACACACACACCGTCATCAGTCACACAACAGGACCGGACGCACGACTCAACCCTTCCTTCGTACGAATGGACCTTCAGTCATACGAATCAGCTTCATTCGTACGATTGAACCTTCATTCATGCGACTAAGCATTCAGTCGTACCATGCAAGACCCAGTCATACGACTCACCCTCCATACACACGATTGGACCTTCATTCGCACGAATCAGCTTCATTCGTGCGATTGAACATTCATTCGTGCGACTGGCCTTTCAGTCGTACGACTCACACACAATCGCACACAATTTCATTCGCACTGACTCAATCGCATGCACACTCATTCGCATGGACTCATTCGCACACACGTTCATTCGCACAGACCCATACGCATGACTCAGTCATACGATTTGCCCAATCGCACGGCTCAGTCGCGCGGCGCACTCATACGCCTGACCCAGTCGCACGACTCACCCCAGTCGCACGGCTCAGTCGGCCGGAAGGCCCAGTCGCCCTGCACAGCAGATCACTACTGCTGAGACTTCGAGCAGCGTCCAGCTGCTCCGGGCGTGGGTTTCACACACCAAGAACCTCCAGAATCCATATCCTAACATGTCTAGACAAGAAGCACACTCAAAAACACAACATGCAAGCCCACACGACCTCATGTGCTCGGATGAACCCGAGCACCCGAAACCCTAGAAAACGCAGCAGCTAAATCGAGCAATAAACGAGGTAAGCGAGGTTATCTACCTGCTAGGAACGAGTTTACACGATGACACTCAAGATTAGACGACGAAAATGCAACAAACGGGTCGATTTTTGTGTAAGATCGATGTAGAGATGAAGAAGAAGAAAAAGAGCGATGAAGAAGAGGTTGTGAAGAAAGAATGGCTGGGAAGAGGGTATTTATACCCAGCCTAGTTTGACAATTTGTCAAGTTTAGTCCCCGTACTTAGCCCCGAGTTCCTAAATTTTGTTTCGGTTGAAAACGCTATTTATTAGTCTTGTTTTTATTTAATGATAAAATGTTACTAATGATATTTATAATTTAAAAATGGTTTTATTTGTGACATTATGTACTTATAAAAACGGTACGTTTAATGACAACGGGGCAAATCTTGGAAAACGTTTTAGGTTGATAACAATTCAGGCAACGATAGCACACGCATAAGGTTAACCAACAAGCAACAGGCATAATATCCACATAGATAGGCTATAAAGGTGAAGAATGACCGACCGCAGAAGTTAAATCAAACGCGTTAAATGACGGAACTTCGGTGACGGATGTCACAACCTAGGTGCACTCATGTTTTGGCACATAAAATTCTAAGTATCTATTAATAGGAGTGTTGACTTTTAAGTGGCTTTGATTTGGGTAAAATCAAACTATTATATTTTTGGTTTTTACAATAGGAATGCCACCTGTTATGGAAATGAATGAAGGAAACAAACTTCAAACTCTTGTTTGTAATTTTTTTGCAAAAAGGTTGGTGCATTAACAAATGTTTTGTAGGTTTCGTCATGCCAAAAATGTTGTTGACCAGGTCAAGTTGTGTTAAGTTCTTCATGTGAATTCGTGCTCTCTTAATTTTCAGCTTATTTGATGTTTCTTTGGTTCGTTTTCTTTCAGCTCTTTATCATTATTGATCAAATTTAATATGTGCTAATTTAAATTGAAGAAGTTGAGTCAAATTTTGGTTTGACGACTCAGGTTGGTGTTGATTTTTGGAATACACATCTACATTAAAGTAACACCTCATCTCTACTTATCCAGTTATTCAAAACCATATGCTAATATAAAGAAGATGTAAAAACATGATTAATGAATAAAGAAGCTTTTAATGCAAAATTTCATAGATGTATGAAGAGAACAAAATTTTTGTTGTTTTAGTAGGTCTTTGAAATTTACATAATAGTATCTTGTATACACTTTCATACATATTTTCATTGGTAGCCTTTTTTATTGTTCTTTTACATTTAGCATAAACACTTTTAAAGTTTTTTATTTAAGTAAGCATACATGTTGTGATTCTGATTGTTAGAATTGTTTAAATTGTACATGAGATGAAATAAACATAGTTGTTATTGAACATTTGTAACTGCAAATGTGTTCCTTTACTGATAGCTTTTCAACTATATGTGATTCTCAATCAGTCCCAAAGTTTCTTTAACTTCATTATGTTTTGTTCTATTTATCTCATTACAGAAATCTTGCAACTTTCAAAGCAAGATAGGAGGTACTGGGATTATTCGATTCTAGGGCATTTCTGGCTCATTTGTAAATAAGATGGTATGAACAATTTTGACTTTATCTTTGTGGTTATACATAATTGACAATTTTAATTGTCTAAACTTTATCATATATCTCAATCAGTTAATTAGCAATAATGATCTTAAACTTTTTTATTTGTTAATAGAAACAAGATAAGAGCGGACTAGATCTTTCCAATAATTAGCGTTTCATATTTAAGTAGCACATGTTAAATAGAAACAATGCTCTTATAGAGTTTGTTGGTTGATCCTAATTTTAATTGATTAAGCTTGGTGATAGAAGTTATATATATCTTGTTCAATAAGCAAATTGAAAATATCATTTACATTGGATAAATTTATTACATTTACATATTGATGCGTCTGATCATTATTGACGAGCTTTAAATGCATGAATGCATGATATACGTTGTTAGTGCACAAAAGAAGTTTGAAAAACTAATTAGGAATGCTTAAAATGTGCATTCCATCATCTTTCTGTAGTTTTTCTTTACTAGCTTTGTCTATTGCCAAGTGAATGGGTCAAAAAAGTAACGATGCATACCAACAGATGCATTAGGCACAAGTGTTTGTGAACATGATATAAAATGTCAAATACATCCATAGAGTTATCAGAAGATAAGGATAAAAGCTTGATAGAACTTATGCCCATTTTAGGTCGTGCACACCACAACCAACACAATTATGATTATCACTTTGCTACAGTAGCTCTTTTAATTATCTATTACCTGTATAGTGACCCTCATGCTCCTCAATCTATTCTTAACTGTCAAGGTTGTTGTTAAATAACTCGCTTATCAGCATTCATGTTTGGGTCCATACAGATGGTTTATCCAAAAAATAGGCACTCAAACGATTATGGGTGGCACTATATTTTCTAAGTTTGGCTTACTTGCATTTTGCACACATTATTTGACAAACATGGTGGGCCTCCTTAAATTAGATGGAACAATCTATATAATTTAATTTTGTTTTGCTAAATCATTCTTTCTTGTGTGTGTTTTGAAGTTTATTTCTTTTTCTAATTTTGTTATCAAGTCATTTTTATGACAATGCAGAAACATATTTATGCTCTTGGAGATTAAAAAGTAGATCTGATGTTTAAATGACATGAATGTTGCCATGGTCTTGTGAAAGCCATATGTTGTGTGCGCATCTATCCTTCTTCTTTAAATGTAGGTGGCAAAATGGGTGGGTTGGGTAACAAGTTTACACATTCAGGTCAAACATGTAGTTTTCTGGTATGGTTGGGTCAAACTGGTTTGTTGTGAAACAGTTTTAGAAAAAAATATATAAATTTATTTGAGTGGCAAACACAATTACGAAGTTGTTTCTTTATGTTTGAACTGTTATATTATAAGTTTTTTTTCCATTTGAATCGTTTGACCCGAATTGATCCAGTAAATGGGTCAAAATGGCCATTTTCATTTCTTGATGCAGTAGAGTTAAATAATTATCAAATATATAGTTTGACTTTTGTATCATTGTAGGTATACGTGTATGGAGCTTTTGTGGCATCTTGAAAAAATAAGCAAGGTGAAGAGTTGTTTTTTTGTTAGTAGTAGTAAGGTAACAACTATCCATAATTTTTTTTTATGTTGAGGAGGGTCCAGTGATCTCTTAAGAGGTAAATTTAAACTTTTGGTTCAAGGGTCATGCGGTTAAGGTAATCAATTAATTGAAATTTTAAACATAATAATGTCTCTATGATATAAATGATAATGATAATTTCTTTTTCCCTTGATTAATCCCTGCATGCAATAATGCTTTTAATTGTAATTTGAAGTGGTGGCAAGACATTCTTTATAAGCATATAACTTGGTTCATCTTCTTGATCGAGTTCAACTTCTCTTGTTGTGGATGACCTTATTATTTTTGTAATAAGGCTTGATAATCACAATCAAGAAAAATCACAATCAAGAGAAATCATCTGCACAACCAAATTACTAATTTGCATCAAAAGGTAATGATAATCACAATAAAACACTATATACAATACAGTCCTAACATTTTAGGAAAATAAAGAATTAGTGCCCTATTGTGTAGAAAAATAAAATTAAGAGTGTTGCCGTTCCAAAAAAGAAGATTAAGAGTTATTAAAGACAGTTGTTTGTATTCTTTAGTAATTAATGACAAGTAACATTAACAAACAACAAATAAAGATTAAAAATTTCTCATTTGAATTATTCATAAAAACAACACTCTCTCTAGAAGTATTATGTAAGAAATGATAATATCACACATTTCTGGGACCAATTTTTTCACAAGCATAGGAAGTGCATGAAACAACGAATAATAGCATATGTTTAAACACATTTAAAGGTATATAATTGGTGCTTAATTATGGTACACATACATAATTATGATACATGTACATTTATTACTTTTTGGTGGTGCGACATCAATTTTGTGTAGTATTCAAAGATGGACTTTGCAAGGGCTAAGATTAACAGATAAGGGTGACAGTTATTAAAGAGTCCTCATCACAATGGAAAGAAGACCGCAACAACGCGCAGGTTATAACACTAGTCAATATATATGTACAATGATAGGACGGGAGGGAGAAGAAGAGAAATGAAGACATGAAGTCATTTGGTGCAACGAGGACGAGGGGTGAAGAGGACCAGTGACCAACGGGGCAAAGGCAACGATAAGAGGCGCGAATGTAGAGAAGAGAAAATGACCAAAACATAAGGATTTGATACCCTATGAAATAATAGAAACCATATAAGCTACTGTGCATTATTGATTAACTATATATAAGAACTAAATAAAAACAATTAAAATATTATAATAAAATCACATCTTTTAATTATGATATAGTTTTTTTAGACGATACGAAAATTTTATTAATCACCAAACTAGTAAGACGCTAGATATTATTATCATTATACAGATAACTCTATTTGATATATTAGATCTAACATTTTAGAGTTAATTGCAACAGATAGTCCATGTGGTTAGTGAATGTAACATATTTGTGTAATAACTTTTTTGAATAACAAGTTTGTGATTTATGCTTTAAGTTTTGTAACAACCTTAGGTATTAAAACTAACTTCTATTAAGTTTTTCGTTAAAATATGGTGAATGATTAAAGTTGTTACTTAAAAAAATTAATACTCAAAATTGTTATTTTCACTAAAACACAAGAACTATTGTGTAATTAACTCAACATTTTGTTTAAAAAATTTAATACACACCACTAGTTTTGTTTTGTGACACAATAGCTAATCACTTTATGATGTTGATTCGTATTCCACGTTATACATGCCTTTCGTGTAATAACATCTGTTAGATTTTGGTTCACTAGGTAAAATAGTAAGCTTTAGATTCCGTACGCTAAGGACCAAATGTTCATCTATTGTATACAAAATAACATATTCTACTCATCACAATGTTTATAAATAGTGTCATAACATAATTTTAAGTTGTAAGTGTTTTGATTTACAATGTTCTTAAGTGAAATTTCTTCTAAAATGTATGAAATATAATATTTTTCAGGTTAATACAAATATTAGAATAAAATAAATATACCAAACAAAAATCTTAGCAAACAATAGATATCCGATCTAAGAATTTCGAATAATAGATTTCAATATCCGAATCCCAATCTGAAATTTCAGATATCCGAAATTGGATATTCATAATTTCTGATTCGGATTCGGATATCTGAATACCAAAAAAAGAAATATATATAATTTAATAACTTCTATAAAAAAAGTTTTATTAAAAAAGTTTTTGGATGTCCGAAGTTAAAAAGTATCCAAAATATCCGAAATTCTTAATTAATATTTATTATTTAATAGCTTTTATGGAAATATTTCGGATAATTTGGAAATCTGAATATTCAAGAAGTTTTCAAAATCACTATCCGAATAAGAATCCAAAATTTCAGATATTTCGGTTTCAAATTTTCGGACATTTTGGATTTGGCTTCCGACACATATATTTTTGCACACCCCTAATAATAAGTATTGAAAAGATTTGACGAGAACGAACTTCATCCTTTTCTTCGTAAGATAAAGAAACATTTACGGGAGATACTTCCAAAAAGAACAAGTAAATTAGAAACTAACATATAATACATATATTATGGTATTTAACTTTACCCGCATTGTCAACTTTCTTTTCTATATAGTAATCATCTAAAAGTAACCATGTCAAGTCGATGAAAAGGGGATGAAAATAATGGTAATCATGAAAAGACACAATCTTCTAATAATGTGACACACATGGTTAAGGCAAGATTCTTCTACACAAAGCCACTTTAGTTGAACCCACTTAACAAATTGCCCACCCACCACATTCTCATAATAAATTGTTGTTAAATGCTTTCACAAATATAATACGTACTAAATATCTACACCATTGTTAGATATCTATACTACTATATAATGCATAAAAATGAGACACAATATAATTTCATAAAAAAATAAACACCTAATACAAACTCTTAAACATTAGGTACAAGTGTTCTATGCATAATTCATCTTTTGCACCTCATTTAATAAAGTTCTTCTAATTAATACATTAAATAACTCATGTTATTAATACATTGTTTAATAATATAGGATTATTTAACTCCCAACATTATATATTTTATCATTTATAATGCTTTAAATTAACATTTAAATTTAGCATTATCTTATTTGAATACTTACTATATACATAGTAATACTTTTATAATAATAATAATAATAGTAATAATAATAATATTAATAATAATAATAATAATAATAATAATAGTAATTATTATAATTGTTATTATTTTTATAATAAGATTTATAAATAAGTAGTATATTATTTGAATACTTAACTATATAATTATTAAATATTTTTATACTTATGATGGTAATAATAATCAATATCTATATTTTTTATACTATTATATAAACTATTTGAGGCTAACACACTATCATACTACTCAAAATTTAATACACCTAATAATTGTTTTAAACATAAGGTACAACTGTTATATATAATAGTTTCTAATTTGCCCATATTTAATAAATTTATCCTAATTAATATGTTATTTAATATATTTACTTTAAGTATTATCTTTTTAAAGTACTTTAAATTTATATTTGATATTATTTGATTTAAGTATTATTTTATTTTTTCAACTAAGTATATAATCACTAAATAATTATATAATTATTATAATACTCAAATATATCATTGTTTAAGGCAGGTTGGACAAAAGATTATATACAACCCACCACATTACTATATAACAAACATAAAAGATTATAAGAAGTGTAGGTTAAGGTTTTACTTAATGTCATGATAGTAAAATTTTTTTCTCCAAACTAATAAAAAACTTACTTTGTTTTTACTATAATTTTATATTTAAATCCTTTAAGGATTTTTCAAAAACTAATCACTAACACTTTCTCTTTATCTTTTTTTTTCAAAATTGCTACCTGCTTATTTTGTTTTTTTATTTTATACTTAATTTTTCGAGTTATGTCAAATTTACAGTTAATCACCATACCTTTTTTTAATTTTATACATAAGTCTTCAAGTTATGTAAAATTTATATTTATTGACTTTTGTTAAAGTTTTATGTATAAGCCTTCGATTTATATTAAAATTTTCTTTTAACCAATTTACTATATAGCTTGTTAATTATAATAAAGTTACCATATATTCATTTGTTATTTTTCTTATCTGTTTTGAGGTATATATTTTTATAGTTTTTCTGTTACATTTTATCAGTGTTTCCTACGTAGTTTTTTCAGGTGGTTAGCAATAACATATAGATCATCAGATTTTATAAAATAAAAAACTATCATTACAACATTCACGTATACATTAGATCATACCGTGGCAAAGCGCGGGTCTAATCCGCTAGTACTTAAATAATCTAAACAATATATGGTTAATAAATCTAAATAGTAATATTTTCGTACTTACATTTATTTCATAACGAACTTACTACAGAAAGAATATTACAAGAATTAGAATTTTTCGTTTATGTATATAATCTGAAAAATTATTATAACATAAAATATATAAAAAAAGGAAATGTGAATACGATGCTATTAAGCATCTAACCTTAGATGTGAAACCCCAAAGCGATGAAGTCTTGATTTAAAAACAATTAAAAATATTATTTATATCATTATTTCCCTTGATTACTCGATCTCCTTCAATCAATAGAAGTCGGCAAATTCTTTCTTTCTCACATGTACCGGTCTGGATCAGAACTACTTCTTTTTGAGTGTTTTGTATTTAAAGTTAGATCCCTATCGGTCCTGTATTTACTTTTTCAATATAAAAATTGTTTTATATTTTTTGTGGATATTACAGCTCGAATTCCACTATAAATACTGAGGGTGCCTCAGTATGATGACACACCAACACAACTCGAAACCTGCAGCAAAACAGGTTCTCTAATCATCCTCAATCTCTCTGGTTTCTCTTCTACAAACAAGTTCGGGTTCTAGATCATCCCGGCAGTATAAACTGCTTCGGTTGTTGTACCCTGAGAAACAAAACGAGTTCTCCTGGGAGGCTCGAAATTTGTTTGAAGGGACCCATGTTAAACACGATTCTCAGATTTTTTTATTTCTGTTCATCTATTTCTGTTAATTTACAATTGTAAAGGAATTTGTAATCATTTATTTATGTTCATTTGTATTGAATATATAAATAAAAATTGTTTGGGTTTGATTTTTATATGAACGGTTCTTATAAACTTAAAATAAATTTTAAAAACACCGATATATATTTTAAATTAATCTGTGTTTTCAAAAGTTTAATTTTTTATTAATTGTTTTTATTTCTTGTTCACGGGTGATCTTCAAAGTTGGACTTAGAACATCTCTCGTTGAATTTTATAGAATTTTGAAAATAGATTGAAAAATATCATCCAATTTTGTTTGTTATTTCAATTTTGTTTAAAATTATTCTAACTTAAACTGTTACTGTCAAAATAGCAAACAACATATCTTCTAGTACTATGAGTTCCACTTTATCAGCCCCTTTAGCTACAACCATTATGGGAGCGACCACTCTGGCAAACCATGCAGAAAAACTAGAAAAGTTCGTGGGCGTCCATTTTAAAAGATGGTAATAGAAGATGTTCTTTTATTTGACAACTTTGAACTTAGCATAGTTCTTAGAGATGTTGGACCAAAAGAACCAATGAGCCAAAATCAGGAAAACCTCTAAGTCCCACATGTCACTACAACAACTGCTGAAGACTCCCATCAGTTACAGTGTTCTCTTGCTTGAATGTTAGACTCGAGAACATCTGAAGACTCCCATCAGCTATTGTGTTCTCTTGCTTGAATGTCAGACTTGAGAGCATCTTAGCCCCAGCCTCAGCTGTTATGACAAAGTCTGAAGAACAAAGATTGAAGATCAAAGAACTGAAGAACAACAGCTAAAGACTCCAAAGTACTGAAGACCAAGCATGAAGTCTGAAGTACTGATCATTCAAGTACTGAAGACTTCAAGTACTGAAGACCAAGTACTGAAGTATCAAAAGCTGAAGAACTAAAGAACTGAAGATCTTCTTCCGAAGCACAAAGTCTGAAGACAAAGACTGAAGACAACAACTGATGATATCTACTAAAGTCATCAGTTGTTACATCTTCCGAAGCTATTCTATCTTCCGAAGCAAAGTCTGAAGAAAAAGACTGAGACAACAACTGATGATATCTACTGAAGTCATCAGTTGTTATATCTTCCGAAGCTGTTACATCTTCCGAAGCCAAGTCTGAAGACCAAGTACTGAAGACTCAGAGTTTGTCACAACAACTGAAGAAGTCTTCTTCAGTTGTTGTGGTGGTTTTCTTTTTCCGAAGTTTATTTTGTTTCAGTAGTTGTACAACAGCTGAAGAGCATGTTCTTCAGCTGTTATAGTGTCAGTAGTTTATTTTTGTCAGTACTTAGGAACTTTTATAAAAAGATGTCAGTTGTTGACATCTTCAGTAGTTTTATGTTTTTATCAGTTGTAATTTGAATATTCAGTGATGTCAGAAAAAGGACATCTGCCCATCCTTTTGCCGCCTATAAAGGATGGGTAACCATACTGCTTTAATTGCCGAAATGTGCGACCAATAGAACATTTATTGTTTCGCAGAACTCTTCTCTCTCTATGTTTATGCTTTTAATTGAAATATCTTTTATGTTCTTGCTTTAATTGCTAATTAATGTGCTAAATCCGCTGCAAACATAATCTAATTGATCAACCGAGAGGCTGAGATCCTGTCAAATGGTATCAGAGCAGGTTAATCATTGATCGATTTCACTATTGATCATTTGAAACTGCTCTTTTGATCTCTCAGTTTGATCGAATTAGCAATTTGCAAGAATTAGACATAGAGAGTGAGTTTCTGCTGTTTCCGGCCAAAATCCTGAGGTCTTTTGGTGGTTTTGAGTTACGTCTGTCGTGTTTAAACTTGTTTTTGACTAAAACCTGAGATGACAACACCAACCAATGATCCTCACAATACTGGTTCCGCAACCAAGCCTCCGATGCTGGTTAGGAACGAGTATAACATATGGCAAAGACGTATGCTACACCACTTGGCTGTCAACAGTGCTGGTTGTTGGAAGTCAGTGGTGCATGGGCCATACAAGCCTATGGTGAGCGTCCCGGAATCTAATGAACAGGTTGCGAAGAAACCTGAACAATACTCGGACGAAGATCTAAAGCTGTTCGAAATTGATGCTAGAGCCCATGGAATTTTAGCTATGGCCATTCCAAACGAGATATATTCAGGGCTCTTGCATCATGAGTCTGCTCATGACCTATGGGTTGCTCTAAAGGAACAATTTGGAGGAACTGATTCGGTCTTAGCAAACAATAGGGAAATCCTCGCCCAACAATATGAGACATTCTCATATAGAAAGGGTGAGACTCTGACCCAACAATATGAGCGGTTCTCTTGTTTGATCTCTGAGCTAAAGATGGTCAAACAAGAGTACTCCAAAATCCAGATGAACAACAGGTTCCTCAGGTCACTGCCTGAGAGATGGGACACATATACCATTGTCCTACGCTCCAGTGCTGATCTGGAAACTCTATCTCTCACCCAACTTCATGGGAAGTTGCTCACTTTTGAGAGAGAGATAGAGCAAAAGAGGAAGCTGTCCTCTTCTGGCAAGCTCGCTGATGACTTTGTCCAAGGTAATGCTGCCTTGATAAGTCATGAGTCAGAATATGCTTCATCAGAAAGTTCTTATGATGAGCATATTGATTTCTCTACCAACTCAGAACAAGCTTTTGTTGGTGTTAGTAGTTCAGGAGGTGGTGGTGACAACTTGTGTTTTCTGATGGAGGATTTGAAGGGCATTCCAGATGATGATCTGGAAGAGATGGATATTTGAACCAAATGGAAATGATAAATATCCGCTCTCAGAAGTTCTACAAAAGAACTGGTAGGAAATTCCCAGGACTCTCTGGCAAAACCAAAGTTGGTTTTGACAAGAGCAAGTTGAGGTGTCACAAGTGCCAAAGGCTTGGACACTTTGCAAGAGAGTGTAGATCATCTGGATCTAACTCATCTGCACCCTTTGTGACTTTTCCCAGCAATAGCTCACAGCACAAAGGGCAACCTTCCTACAGTTCTTCCATCCATCTCAGGCACAAGCACCACCTGCTTATTTTGTGCCACAGGGTCATATGCCATATCCTTACCCCTGTTACTACATGCCTCAGTCTGGTCAAACTCAAGCACCCTCGGCTCAACCACCTCATGCTCTTCCAGAGCCCCAATCTTCCCAATCTCATCATCACACACAACCTCAACAACAAAGCTTTTTCACCCCAACTGCTGTTGACTGGAGTAGTCTACCAGAAGAGCTATCTGGTCAGGAACCACTACTCCAAGGTGCTGGTCAACATGGTGGTGATCAACCTTTTGGAAATCTTGCTCTGATGGCCCTTGATTCTGCTGAAGGGTCATCATCAAATGCCTCATCTCAGGTATCCACTGAGGCAAAAGCCAAGCTTTGTTCAGAGTCATGCATAGCAGCATTTGCTTCTATTAGAGAAGCAAATGTAGCTTTAATAGATAAAAATCTTGAGCTTGAGCACACTATTTCCAAAAGAAAAGCTGATTTTGAGGTTGTTCTAAAAGATAAAAATGATGAGATTTACAAGCTTAAATGCCAAATCAAAGATGATAAAGCTAGGGAAGATGTACTTCTAGAGAAGTACAAAGACCTCAAGGAAACTCTTGCAAACACCCAGGTTGAGTGTGATCGATGGGTGCAGTCATGCAAGGGTTTTGAAATGCTTCTTAGCAAGCAATCAGCTTCCAATGTGAAGTTTGGCATTGGTTATAATCACACTGCTCCTCCCACAGATTTCATTTCAAGAGCAGAAGTTGAATCTGATGGGGAGAGCAATAACCAATCCTTCTCATCATGTGACTTACTATCCTCTGAATCAGCATCATCAGAGATAGACTGTCACATGACCAAAAGGCTGATTAATTCAGGTGTTGTCACTAGAAGTACTGAAGGTACTAGAGAGCAAGTGACAACATCTGAAGTTCAAACCTCAAATACTGTTAGCACTGAAGAGAAGAAAACTAACAGTAGGAAAGGTTTGAAGACAACTAGAGAGGATACCAGGAAAGCAGGCACTAGGAAGAAAACTGCTAGTACTGATGACAAACAGCTGAAGAACAAGTCTTCAGCAGTTAAATCCTCTTCAGCTGATGATCAGCATAAGATGAAGAAAAAGCCATGTGAGATATGTGGCCTGTTCAATCATCTTACTGATGATTGCTGGTACAAAAGGGGTTCCAAACTCAAACAGAAGGAGAAAATTAATGAGAGAATCAATAAAATGAAGAATGAGTTTGAAACCAAGTTTGTACTAGTAACATCCAAGCCTGAAATCCCTAAGCCCAAAGCTAAATCTAAAAGAAGGTAGGGATAACTCAGGCAACAACTGAGGTTGCTCAGAAAAAGATGGTACAACATAGGAACTCATCATCAGCAAACTCCAATGTGTCTGAAGAGCTGAAAGCCTTATCACAGAATCAGACACAATTGGTGATGATGGTTCAGCAGCTAGTGGGAAGAGTCAACCACTTAGATGCTCCTGTGTTGAAACCACAGAAAAGGAAGTCCAAGCCAAAGGGTTCCTCTTCTGTACCATCTTCTTCACCTCAAGCTGTCACACACAACACACCTGTTAGTGCTGCACCTGTAGCTGAGAACAGACCCAAGACCAAGCAGGTTTGGGTCTCCAAGACAAACTAACACATGGTTGTGTTTGCAGGGTTCTTCAACATGCCATAGAAGCATCTGGTATGTAGACAGTGGAGGATCCATGCACATGACAGGAAGCAGCTCCCTTCTTAATGACTACTCTCAAGGAAAGAAGGGATTTGTTTCCTTTGGCAATGATGCAAAAGGTTACATCATTGGTAAAGGCTTTGTTTCTAATGGGGAAATAAGGTTTGATGATGTTAACCATGTGGAGAATCTCAAGTACAATCTCTTGAGTGTCAGTCAAATGTGTGACAAAGGTCATGTTGCCCTTTTCATAAGCCAGAACTGTCGGATTCTGTCATCCAAAGTTCTGAGTTTGATTGACAAGGCATTGGATGAACACACTCTCCTGAAGGCCAACAGGACAGGAAGAGTGTATGCCTTAGATCTTTCCAAAAAAATGGATCTAAAAGGCCATCCTTGCCTATTCTCCAAGGCATCTCCTCAAGAGTCTACACTATGGCATAGAAGGCTGGGTATGTTAATTTCAAAAACATGAATCAGCTTATAAGCCATGGTTTAGTAAGAGGATTGCCTCAGAAGGAGTTCAAGTGTGAAGATGACTGCACTGCTTGCTTGAAAGGAAACAACACAAAGTTTCATTCCCTTCATTAGAAGAACCAAAGTCCACTGCCTGCTTATAGCTTCTGCACATGGATCTCTTTGGTCCTGTCAGAGTAATGAGCATGGCAAAGAAAAAATACTGCCTGGTAATTGTGGATGATTATTCCAGGTTTGTATGGACTTTCTTCTTGCACTCCAAGGATGAAGCAGCAAAGACAATAATGAACTTTGTGTTACATGTAGAAAAGCAGTATTCCCTACAGGTCAAGTGTGTGAGGAGTGACAATGGAACAGAATTTAGAAACCACACACTTGATGACTTCTACCTGTCCAAGGGAATTAGAAGGCAGTTTAGCATTCCTAGAACTCCTGAGCAGAATGGAGTGGTGGAGAGAAAGAACAGAACCCTCATTGAAGCAGCAAGGTCAATGTTGGCTGACTCTGGGTTGCCACTGACCTTTTGGGCTGAAGCTGTCAATACAGCTTGCTATGTACAAATAGAGCTTTAGTAAATAAGAGGTTGATGAAGACACCTTATGAAGTTCTTCATCACTTGGCCCCTCTTATTTCATTCTTTAGAGCCTTTGGGTGTCCTTGTTTCATTCTCAACACTAGCAACCCACTCCATAAGTTTGCTAGTAAGGTGGATGCAGGGTACTTTGTTGGTTATTCATCAACTTGCAAAGCATACAGAGTCTTCAACTGTAGAACCAAGGGGGTTGAAGAAACTCTGCATGTTAAGTTCAATGAATCTCCAAAGGACAAGATTCCACAAAACCCTGTGGAGTTGTTTGATCTGGACATACTGCAATATGTTCCTTATCAACCTCCATCTGTTGAGCCTGTCAACAGATCTCCACCTGGTGGTACTGATGATGATGTAGTCAGTACTCACCTCTTCAGGATCAGTGACAACCTGCCTAAGTCCACTGAACCTGATGCTCCTGTAGCCTCAGCAGCTCCATCCACTACAAATGCTGATGAGATTTCTGCTTGCTCTACTTCGTTTGAGCTGCCATCCTCTACATGGTTTCAGGAATCTCCATCACCATCTGTGGCTGCTGATGGGTCTACAAACACTTGCACAGATATCATAGTTTATCAAGAGCTCAAGAATCACCCCACTTCACAAATCATTGGTGATATCCATGCTGGAGTTTCAACCAGGAATCAATTGTCTAACTTCTGCTTCTATGCTCTCTTCATCAGTCAGCAAGAGCCAAAGAACTATCATATTGCTTTAAGAGACAATGGATGGGTGGAAGCTATGCAGCTTGAGCTTCTTCAATTTAAGAAACAACAAGTGTGGGAGCTTGTTCCACTACCCAAAGGTAAGTGTGCTATAGGCACCAAGTGGGTATTTAGGAACAAAATAGATGAGAAGGGCCAAATTGTCAAGAACAAGGCTAGACTGGTTGTTCAAGGGTTTGCACAGGAAGAAGGCATCGATTATAATGAGACCTTTGCACCTGTGGCCAGACTGGAAGCAATCAGACTGTTCTTAGCTTATGCTGCCTTTCACAGTCTTAAGGTTTATCAAATGGATGTCAAAAGTGCCTTCCTATATGGGAAAATAAAAGAAGAGGTTTATGTGTGTCAACCACCAGGCTTTGAGGACAATAAACATCCTGATTGGGTGTACAAGCTTGATAAGGCTCTTTATGGGCTGAAGCAAGCACCTAGAGCCTGGTATGAGACACTCTCAACTTTCTTCTAGAGAATAAGTTCACTAGAGGCACCATTGATAAAACCTTATTCATCAAGACTGTGGGACAACATAAGCTCCTTGTTCAGATTTATGTTGATGACATCATCTTTGCATCCTCTGATCCAAAGTTGTGTGATGAATTTACAAAGCTTATGAAGCTAAGATTTGAAATGAGTGCTATGGGAGAATTACAGTACTTTCTGGGTTTGCAAATCAAACAATAGGATGATGGAATCTTCATTCATCATCCAAGTATACCAAAGAGTTGTTAAATAAGTTTGATTTACAAACCTGTAAGCCCTGTTCTACTCCCATGAGCAGCATCACACAACTAGATGTAGATCAGAAAGGTAAAGCGGTTGATGAAACCCTTTACAGATGTATGATTGGGTCCTTGATGTACCTTACAGCTTCTAGACCAGACATCATGTTTTCAACATGTGCTTGTGCTAGATTTTAGGCTGCACCTAAAGAATCGTATTTGATTGCAGTCAAAAGGATCTTTAGATATTTGCAAGGTACCCAATCACTAGGACTTTGGTATTCAGCTGGGCATTCTTGCAAATTAGTTGCTTTCTCTGATAGTGACTATGCAGGATGCAAAGTCACCAGAAAATCCACTTCTGGTGGTTGCCAATTCCTAGGCAATTGTTTAGTTTCTTGGCAGAGTAAGAAACAAACATCAATTGCTAAATCCACTACTGAAGCTGAGTATATTGCGGCTGCAAGTTGTACCTCTCAGATACTCTGGCTTCAGAACCAACTTCTAGATTATGGCATTACTGAGACTAAGACTCCATTATTAATGGATAGTGCTTCAGCTCTCTGTATTGTTAAGAATCCAGTCCAGCACTCAAGAACCAAACATATTGAGATCAGACATCATTTTATCAGGGATTGCTATGAGAAAGCTCTGATTGATCCTAAGTTTGTGCCTAGTGCTGATGAGCTTGCAGACATTTTTACTAAGCCTCTAGATAGTGCCACATTCCAAAATTTGGTACTAAGGCTTGGTATGCTGCAGCTTGATTGATTTGACCTATGCTGGTACTCTTAGTTCACAACTACTGAAGAGCAAAGGTCAAATACAAGTACTGATGAGTAATTTAGTCTTCAGCTCTTTCACAACTACTGAAGACTAAAATGACTCAAAGTATTGATGTACATTATTTATTGAAAAACAACTGATGTAGTGAGGTGGATTACAACTACTGATGTATGATTTTCAAATAAATAAGTACTGAAGAACAAATTTTGCTCATAAGTACTGATGTGTAATCTTACACAAATACTGAAGACAATTTGTTCACCAGCTCTGAAGAATATTTCATCAGCACTTGTGAACATCTGATCACAAGAGCTGAAGGCATAAATATTCACAAGAGCTGAAGGGTCAATGAAACATCTAAAAGTCAGCCAAAGAGCTGATGAGTAAGTGTGGAGGCTAGTATGAACAATTGATTTGACGGAAACAGCTGATGAGTAATTTCTCATCAGCTGATAACAACAGCTGCTGTTTCATACGCAAACAACTGAAGGACAAAATCATGTCTTCAGTAGTTCACAACTACTGACATCAGTAGTTCACAACTACTGAAGGCTAACACCAAGTCCTCAGTTGTTTACAACTGAAGCAATACCATGTCTTCAGTAGTTTACAACTACTGAAGGCTAACACCACGTCTTCAGTTATTCCAACGTCTGAAGAAGAATACTAGATCATCAGTAGTTCATAACTACTGACGACTGACAGTAACTCTTTAGATGTTTACAACATCTGAAGGACAAAACCAAGGTCTCAGTAGTTTCAACTACTGAAGACTAATACCAAGTCCTCAGATGTTACAACCACTGAAGGTTAAAACCACGTCATCAGTCGTTACAACAACTGATAACTGACACCAAACCCTTCAGTAGTTTCCTTTCAACCTTTGGCCTACCCTATAAATACCCCACCTTCAGAGCATTTACTCCACTTGCCCTAATCCTTCCAAACCTCTGAAATTCCCATACACCATTAATGGCGACCATGCAACTGAAACCTCGACACAACTGTGTCGCCCATCTTACA
The DNA here is from genome assembly GCA_024085815.1 of Flaveria linearis. Classification (NCBI taxonomy): domain Eukaryota; kingdom Viridiplantae; phylum Streptophyta; class Magnoliopsida; order Asterales; family Asteraceae; genus Flaveria; species Flaveria linearis. Next base: position 16,927,315 of record CM044017.1, on the reverse strand, counting down.
AAATCGCCATTATGGCCTAAGTTCCACAAAGCCGTAGATCTTATGAACGACTCACCCTACAAACGGCTTTTCTCCTGAACCCCACTATATACACCGACTCCTTGGCGGAGTTTTGGACAAATGTAACCGTCCAAACCGGAGAGCAGGATGGCGAGGTCTCTCTCCGGTCCTCCGTCAACGGCCAACCCGTGGTTATCACTCCAGCTACCCTACGCCAAACCCTAGAGCTGGAGGATGCCACTCACCCAACTTCCTACCCCAAAGGTACCTTGGATCTCTCATTCACATCCCACGACTACCAGGGTAACCTCTCCGCCTCCATCTTGTTGAAGAAACACTTCCCTGACCCTCAACGACTGATCTTCCACATGGTGAACGTGTGTCTGGCTCCCAAACCTCTTCGTGGGACCAGATGTCCACAAGGTGGCAACAGGTATTGTATTCTATCCTTGAGAAACAACCTCTAAATTTTACTGATATTTTATTTTTAGAACTCAAGGACATGGCCACAAAACCTTTTTCTAATCATTGGAACTTGTATCCACGGTTCATAATGGCCATGATCGAAAACCAGCTTCAGGCTAAGGGACTAGTTGGCACTGGGGTCACTGCCATGGCAGTTCAAGCCGAGGTATACTCCAGGCACAACACTGACCAAACACTCAAACAGGCTGGCCGGCTGCGAAAACCCACGCAGCTGGAACCCACAGCCTCCACCTCCAAATCCAAAGTCCCCACCAAACCAAAAGCCAAAAAGAAGCCCAAAAGGCTACTCAGGGAGATGAGTCCCCTGAGGATGCCCCTGCAACACAAAGGCAGGATGTGCCTGCTGGTTCGATTCTCCCAGCAGGTACTACGACTCCACCCACCACAACCGCACAGGCTTCCTCTCAACAGGAGCCTGATGTAGCCAACATTGGGGCAACCACATTACTGGGGTCTATCTCACTTGAGAAGACTACCATTGAAGAGCACAGTCCTCCCCATGTGCATACTGCTTCTAGCCCATCTACTGATGAGACCGCCCCACTAAGCCCAACATTGGCAATAGCCAAAGTGCTGACCGATCTGAGCACTCCACCCTCTCCCCAGAAACCTATTACACCTGGGGAGACTCCAACCGAAGAGGGGGTGGGTACAAGTGCCGATGGAGCCCACAGCACAGAGAATCAGTTCAATCTCCCGGTGTGGCTAGGGAAATAGAACAATCTGGTGAGGCTGCCACTTCCACTGCATCAACATCCGAGCAGGGTGCAGCTGGTAACATCACTAAGACCTCACCAGAGGCAATGGCCGATGATGGATCCAATCCGGAGGCCAGAAGTCCCCAGTACCATGAACAAGGGGCACATGTCATTACTGAGCCACACTCAGGACATGTACATCCTGACAATGTCAGGAGGTCAGGTGATTCAGCTCATGCTGATGATGACCTGAGCTTCTTCTATGATGTAGTAGCTCAAAACACTATCCTAGAGGATGAGATAAGCAGACTCAAAGAGCTGCTTGCTCAAATGACTCAGGATAGAAGTCCATCTGCCACCACTACCCCACAGATGACACCTTCACCCGAAGGTCTCATAAACACTGAGCCACTCCCACAAACTTGACCACCAGCCCCTGCTTCTGGCACTAGCTCTCAGGGTCAGAACCCCCCTGAGCAGCTGGATGCTATCCTCCAAAAATCCCTGCCTCTCATCACACCCATGCTTAAAGACTTAGTCATTCAAACCCTTGATGAGAGGCTTCCCACATACATCCAACCCATGGTGGAGGTTGCCATTTCTAAGGCACTTGCTGATAGTCAAACCCCAACCAATGCACCCAAAAAGGGGGAGACATCAGTGCAAGTCAAGAGGAAGAGGGGTGAGTAGGAGAAAGAGGCAGAAAAAGAGGTGGTGGTAGAGAGGGAGTTGGTTGAGGAGACTAGGAAGGTGAGGGAAAAAGGGAAGAGGAAAGAGAGGGAGGTAGAGCAAATAGAAGTGGCTGAAATCCAAAAGGATTTCAGTGTCACTGATAAGAAAAGGGAGAGGAGGGAAGAAGGTGGCTGATCCTGATCTAGCAGCCCTTGTCAAGGAGGCTGATGCTGAGCATAGCCTTCAATGGACTCTGTCATTGAACAGCTGTTCAGGCAAGGCTTTGACAAGGACACTGCCTTGCTAGATCAAAAGATCAGGAATATGGAGAGAAGAGAGATTGAGTACCGATGGACTACTCATAGCCAAGAGGAAAAAACTTGAGGCTATGAGTAGGTTCACTTCGAAGTACCTGGGCAGACCAGTCCTTGATGTCAAGGCATGGACCAGGGACAGACTCTTGGCACTAACCACCAAGATCTGTTCGGCTGGTGATTTACTAAGGGACTGGTCGCTGAGGCCCTATCTGAAGCCGGTGCTGGGAACAGGACACTGCTAGTAAAACTGACCAAACCAGCCCTTATCTCTAGGCTACTAGCAGTGCCTGCCAACATTCCCACACCAACAACCCAACCACAACCCACAAAACCAACCCTTTCACCACCAAAACCCGCAGCCAATGATCCACCCTTGGTGAAGAAGAGAAGGGTGTTGAGGCTGCAAGAAGAAGAAGATGAGGAGGATGAGGAGGATAGTCTGCCAATTTCAGCAGTTATACCTCTACCCAAAGCCAAACAACAAACCATCACTCCCACCTCACAGCAGGACACTGTGAGGGTAAAATTAGAAGAGGAGGAGCAGCAAAGGCGACATGATGAGGAAATGCTGAAAAGCATTGACAAATGCTATGCTGCTTCTACCTCTATAATGAACATGCAAAAGGAAGCTCTGAGATTATTCACCTTTAAACAAACCTATCAATATGAAAGGGAAAAGGTGAGAACTTGGCCTGACCTAAGGGTGTCTCACAGGATAGTCAAAAAGGACATGCCTGTGAGATACAAGAGCCAACTAAAGAGAATCGTAGATGAAGTGATCTCTATGGCTTTTGTAATAACACCCTGGGAAATAGTAGAGGAATTCGAGAAAGCCTATAGAGCCGGCCAATCACCCTTTACAATGCTAGATGATAGGGTGGTTAGGAAGGGTCTGGTCTATAAGAGGTTTGAGAATTTCCATAGGAATGAGCTCAACCTGTTGTTGGAGGGTAAACATCCTGATGAGTTTGCATACAGGCAAACCACAACACTTGAGCTCAAAAATGGAAGACAGGTCAAGTTCATCTCAGAGCTGTACGGTCGGGAAGGATTGTTTGATGGTGTGCCTGAAGATCTATCTAAAGAAGAGCAGATGATCTTTTTTCAGGCCTACACCCGAGAATCCTACCGGCTTGTACATGGGAGGTAGATCTCATGGATGGGACAACAGCTCTGTGTCCAATTCCCCAAGACAGAGCTCCTATCCATACTTAGCCAAACAAACACTTGAGACTACTTCTCTGGCCAGTGCTTATCTGGGTCAACTTCTAATCTGATCTAGAAGGAAATAGACCAATCATTATGCCATCAATAAGTGGGACATCCAATAATTAGAGGTTTTGGCTGCATTGGTTCAGGGGGAGTTTGTTGGACCAAAAGAACCAATGAGCCAAGATCAGGAAAACCTCTAAGTCCCACATGTCACTGCAACAACTGCTGAAGACTCCCATCAGTTACAGTGTTCTCTTGCTTGAATGTTAGACTCGAGAACATCTGAAGACTCCCATCAGCTATTGTGTTCTCTTGCTTGAATGTCAGACTCGAGAGCATCTTAGCCCCAGCCTCAGCTGTTATGACAAAGTCTGAAGAACAAAGATTGAAGATCAAAGAACTGAAGAACAACAGCTAAAGACTCCAAAGTACTAAAGACCTAGTACTGAAGTCTGAAGTACTGATCATTCAAGTACTGAAGACTTCAAGTACTGAAGACCAAGTACTGAAGTATCAAAAGCTGAAGAACTAAAGAACTGAAGATCTTCTTCCGAAGCACAAAGTCTGAAGACAAAGACTGAAGACAACAACTGATGATATCTACTGAAGTCATCAGTTGTTACATCTTCCGAAGCTGTTCTATCTTCCGAAGCAAAGTCTGAAGAAAAAGACTGAGGACAACAACTGATGATATCTACTGAAGTCATCAGTTGTTATATCTTCCGAAGCTGTTACATCTTCCGAAGCCAAGTCTGAAGACCAAGTACTGAAGACTCAGAGTTTGTCACAACAACTGAAGAAGTCTTCTTCAGTTGTTGTGGTGGTTTTTCTTTTTCCGAAGTTTATTTGTTTCAGTAGTTGTACAACAGCTGAAGAGCATGTTCTTCAGCTGTTATAGTGTCAGTAGTTTATTTTGTCAGTACTTAGGAACTTTTGTAAGAAGTTGTCAGTTGTTGACATCTTCAGTAGTTTTATGTTTTTATCAGTTGTAATTTGAATATTCAGTGATGTCAGAAAAAGGACATCTGCCCATCCTTTTGCCGCCTATAAAAGGATGGGTAACCATACTGCTTTAATTGCCGAAACGTGCGACCAATAGAACATTTATTGTTTCGCAGAACTCTTCTCTCTCTATGTTTATGCTTTTAATTGAAATATCTTTTATGTTCTTGCTTTAATTGCTAAATAATGTGCTAAATCCGCTGCAAACATAATCTAATTGATCAACCGAGAGGCTGAGATCCTGTCAAGAGAAAACTGCTTCCCTACCTAAAGAAGGGGATGATGCTTAAGCCTTGAGTGCCATTGATGCTTGGAAATATTCGGAATTTCTTTTCGTAAATATGTTTTGAATGGTCTCTCTGATTCATTGTATAATGTATATTGCAACATAAAGACTGCCAAAGAACTATGGGAGTCTTTAGACAAGAAGTATTAAACCGAGGATGTAATTAGCAAGAAATTCATTATGGCCCGGTTCTTGAATTTTAAAATGGTTGATGACAAGACTGTGAATAGCTAAATTCAAGAGTTACAAGTTATACTTCATGAAATTCATGCTGAGGGGATGCCTCTCAATGATACGTTCCAAGTTACAGTCATGATTGAAAAGTTGCCTCCAAGTTGGATAGAGTTTAAGAATTATCTTAAGCTCAAACAAAAGGAGATGACTATGGATGAACTTATTGTTCATCTTCGAATTAAAGAAGACAACAAAATGGCTCAAAAAGGCACCCGTGTGGAACCGACAACAAAGGCAAATATGGTTGAACATGGGCAGTCATCAAGGGGTTATAAGGGTAAAGGGAAAAAGCGAATTGGGAAACCAAAGGTGAACCTTGGACCAAAGAAAGGGATTGTGAAAAAGAAAACTCCACCTCCTACTTTCCAAAGGATTTTCTACAATTACAATGAGATGGGGCATCGTGCTAATCAATGCAAACAACCACAGCATGAGTGCACATATGGTGGATGAAGACGGTGAACCGTTAGTGGCAATGATCACCGAGCTAGTGGCAATGATCATCGAGCTATCGACAATGGTGGAAGAAGTCAATCTTATGTGAGACAACCCACATGGATGGTTCATTGATACGGGAGCTACCCGTTATGTGTGTGGTGACAATACCCTCTTTAGCACTTTTAAAAAGATTAAGGGTGATGAAAAGCTTTATATGAGTAACAAAGCTACAACCTGCATCAAAGGTGATGGAAATGTGATTTTGAAGATGACTTCCGGAAGGAACTCACTTTGAGCAACACCTTGTATGTCCCGGAGATTCGCAAGAATCTTGTTTCTGGATGGTTGCTTAATAAGTTTGGTTTCGTTTACTGTTTGATTCGGACAAGTTTGTCCTTACTAAACGTGGAATGTATGTGGGTAAGGGTTATGCCCTTAATGGTATGTTTAAGATGAATGTAACCATTGTTAAAGGTAAAATGAATAAGACTACTACTTTTATTTATATGCTTGAGTCTTTAATGTTTGGCATGGTAGACTAGGACATGTAAATTGTAATTCCATTCGTCATTTAGTAAATTTAAAATGCATACCTACATTCCATATTGACACAAACTCTAAATGTGAAACATGCATTGAAGCAAAACTTACAGGATCGTCATTTAAACCGGTTAAAAGAATAACCGAAACCCTTGGTTTAATTCACAACAACATATGTGATTTAAAAGCACACCCAACAAGATGTGGAAGCAAATATTTCATCACTTTTATTGACGATTGCACTAAATATTGTTATGTATACTTACTTAAAAGTAAGGATGAGGCAATCGACAAATTATCTTGTATAAAAATGAAGTTGAGAATCAACTAAACAAGAAAATTAAAGCTGTGCGAAGCGATAGAGGTGGTGAATATGTTGCACCGTTCGCTGATTTATGTGCGAAAAGTGGTATAATTGAATGTACGACACCTTACTCACCACAATCAAATGACATTGCTGAACGGAAAAACCGTACTTTAAAGAGATGATGAATGCCATGTTGATAAGCCCTAGGATGAGCCATGACATATGGGGGGAAGCTATCCTCTTGGTTAATTATCTTTTAAATAAAATACCACCAAAGAAAAGGGATATAACCCCTTATGAGTTATGGATGGGTAGAAAACCATCATATAATTATCTCAAAATATGGGGGTGCCTAGATAAGGTGATTCTACCACCGCCTAAAGCTCAAAAACTAGGACCCAAACTGTTGATTGTATATTCATTGGATATGCTCAAAACAGTAATGCACATCGATTTCTTGTATATGAATCCAAGAATCTCAATGTACAAAAGAACACTATCATGGAGATAAGGCCAGGGAATGCTTCATATTTTGAAAATGTGTTTTCAATGCGAGGACAAGCACATGCATCTTTATTAACTCTGTTTTATGATGGAGGTGCAAGTTCATCAACACAAATTGATGATAGTTAACATGAATGACCCGAGGATAAAGAGAGAGAAATTAGACGAAATAAAAGGGCAAGGGTTGAGAAATCCTATGATCCAAACTTCGTAAGTCATATGGTTTAGGGTGAGCCTAATACCTATCGTGAAGCGGTCTCTCCATTCGTAAGGACCTCAATGGAAAGAGGCAATCAAGAATGAAATTGATTCAATTCTTCAAAACCATACTTGGGAGCTAGTAGATCTTCCTCCTTGTTGCAAACCACTTGGATATCATTGAATATTCAAAAAGAAGATGAAAGCCGATGGAAGTATTGATAATACAAAGCAAGGTTAGTAGTTAAAGGTTTTAGACAAAAGGAAGGTCTAGGCTATTTTGATACTTACTCACCTGTGACCCGCATAACCTCCATAAGAATGGTTCTTGCTATTACGACATTAAGAAATTTGGAAGTACATCAGATGGATGTCAAAAATGCATTTCTAAATTGCGATTCAAAAGAAAAGATTTACGTGGAGCAACCTGAGGGTTTCTCTACCCATGGTTAAGAGGGTAAAGTATGTAAACTTGTCAAGTCATTGTATGGCTTAAAGCAAGCTCCAAAATAATGGCACCAAAATTTTGATCGTGTCATGATTGTTAGGATCAAGTATTGAACGAAATACTAACTGATAAATGCATATACCGAATCAAATAGTGCGGAATCCTATTTGATTGGCGATCCAATCAGTGAGAACGCACGTAGAATCAATTGTAGATTGAAACTAAATGTTAAGAACGATTGGTAATCGATCTAGTGTGATCTGTGAACTTGGAACAGGTTCTTGGAGGTCTCTGGACGGCTAGGGTACGTATGTATGCGAAGTGATCCGTTTTTCCACGATTTAAGTGGTATTTATAGGTTAGTGTTTCTCATTCGGGCGACTGAACCACAAGTATGGTTCAGTCGTGCAATTGAGCCATGCGGTTGATCCATTCGCACGACTGAGTGTTCAGTCGTGCGACTGAGCCAATCTCATGTTACAATCATGCGACTGATCCAGTCTCCAGGTTCAGTCGTGCGACTGAGTCATTCGCATGAAGTCGTTCATGCGTATGGTTTATTAGCATGGGCCATTCGCATGAGAACTTCACATTACTAAGTTTGAATATATTTCTTAAACATTACATTACTAAGATTAATTCAAACAACCACAAACCTATATAGTTAGTCCACTAAGCGATAAACTACTAATCAATTAAATAATAAACATTATAAGTTCAACCACACATTGTATTTCATTAAGTACCCTCATTAAGTACCCATTCAATTACATATACTCATTTAATTAAGAGTCTTTCATTACAAATATCAAACGATTACATCTGTGTAACAAAGTGAAAGTCATTTACATTTAAGCACACTAGAACTAGAACTAGGGACATGTATACCAACAAACTCCCCCTTGGACCTAGTTCTGCCTATTATTTGACTTCCTTTGTAAACTCTGCATGTCTCTTGACTCTTTCTTCCTTTGAAACCCCAGCATGAATATAAAGTGTGAAGCATAAGCGTATGACATGTTAAAACTGAAGTGCTTGCACGATATCCTGCGTATCAAAAAATAGTGGCCACTTGTACAATGTATAAACATCAATTGCAGACAAGTTTGTGAGCCACATTAGGTCAAACACCCTTATTGTCTCCACCGTCCCCTCTCGATCCAAAACTATGACGGCCTCTCCAGTGCGCCAGTCATAATACTACCATTTGAAATGGGGTGTAAAGTCTTGTGGCATCTCCTTCAAAGGAATACGAGACATTGTGCGCGGAGGGTGCCATTTCAAGACTACTGTCGGCCTTCTAGTAGTGGGATTAACTTCAGATCTTTTGATATACCTCGTCGGTTGTTGAGGTCTGAAGTTAACCCACCTGGTGCGAAACTCTCATTTCAATGCAGCCTCGAACCAGCCGGACATCTTCTTTAGGTCAGCATATAGCAGCTTTAGACGTGCCAGCTGATTGAGCTCAAACCCGGGAAGAGTCTTTAGATCATGTGAAAATCTAAAGTACTCTATTCCCCTCTCCCTCTTCACAGCATACACACTTAGATCCTCAAAGTATTCCCACGCTATTACCTTCCCTGACACCTTGAGATGCTTCTTCACTTCGTAGAGCTTGGTGTAGGTACTTGACTTTGGTGCAGCGCGCTGGGCTCGGATCTCTGCAAAACAAGCCGCCCATTCAGCCTTTCTGATGTCCACATTGGCGTCCGAGGCTTGGGCTTGGCTTATTGATGTTCCTGCTTCCTTTTCTATTTGATTCAGCTTCTCCACTGTATCACTACCGAGAGTACTTCCCAAATTGGGAACCACATTTCCCTCTCGGTCAGTGTACTCTGGATAATGCTGGGCAGTGACATCCTCGATCTTTATCTCATCAATGTCGTTTAGCTCGTCGTCACTGTTTACTTCAAAGGTTGGAGCGTCCTTGACAATCTCATCGGGATTGAGCTTGAACATTTCTGCCAGTTGCTCATCAGTAAGATCATGAATTATTTCCCCTTCTTTAGGGGTGTAACTCACTGATCTCCTGATAATCCCTTGCAGATCAAGAATCATGATTAGTTGAGTGTTGACCTGCTGAAGGGGAGCAGAGTCGTATTCGTCCCTCTGAAAATTTGGATCTGCTTGATTTAGACATGTAACACATCAATCATTAGTTAATAATCAAACTAGAAACACATTAAACAAAATATAAACGTTATATACATTAATTTGATACAATATTCAGTTACACATGATTTTAAATAACATAAACAACTAGACATTACTCTTGTCTTGTATCATGTGCTCCTCTGCTGACGGGTCGGATGTGGAGGCACCTTGATCTTGAGCTTTCTTTGTCCTCCTTTCACTCGCAGATGTGGCACCCGCAGTAGATGTATCATCATCATCATCAACATCATCATCAGCATCATCACCAACATCAGTATCATCCCCTTGATCATCATCACCATCATCATCATCATCACTGTCATCATCAGCACCATCATCTCCATCTCCCTCTCTGATCATTAGAGGCTCCTCCTTTGACCCTTTGAGCCTCAGCATGATGGTCTTGTTGGTAGCCTCCAACTCCTCTATCCTTTTGGTTGAGTGGACATGTTGCTCCTGGAGTTTGGACATCTCTGAGCTCTGTGCAGCAATCTGCTATGACTGCTGCTCAATCAGCTGAGCCTGCTGAGATATCTGCTGAGATTGTGCAGCAGTAAGCTCTACTAGCTGACGAATCTGGGCAGTCTTCTCGTCATCGGATGCTAACAGCCTCAGCACCATATGATTCAGTGCTGAGAGCTATTCCTCTACCCCACTGGGAGGTAGAGGGGATCCAGATAGAAAGGAGGGGAAAGATGACGGTCCTGCTGGGTGGCTAGTGGTGGTGGTGGTAGTAGTGAAGATTGGGGGTGGTATAGATGAAGGTGGTGGTGGATGAGTGAAGATTGGGGGTGGTATAGATGAAGGTGGTGGTGGAGTGGATGTGGTAGTGGTGTGTGGGGTGGTAGAGATGGTGGTATGCAGTGTGAATCTCGGCCGCTTTCCCTTCTTCCCATAGGGCTGAGCCATCCTCTTCTTCTGAGTCCCCTTAGACCCGGAGGCTCCCCCTTGGCTACTGGGCTAGTCTGGGGTGTATGATGGATCTGAAGTAGCTTCCCCAGACCCTCCCTGGCGTCTACCAACCGCCCTCACGCCCCTCTCAGTGGCTACGACACGGCTTCCTACCGTTCGTACCAGAGGCTCATCGTCTGACTCCTCCTACTCATCAGGCTGAAAGTCAGGGTGAATAGGAACTGGTTCGGGTTCACCCTGACCGTCTCCTCCCTGATCTGTATCATGATCATCATCGTCTGAGTCATTGAAGGGTAGAGCTATCTGCTCAACTTCTGAATCACTATCGTCGTGGCGCCACTTCCTCCTTGCTGGCGCCACATAGTCTTCACGGGCCAGATGCCCAAACAGTCTTCTTACCGGGGGCTTTACCTGCTTACCTCAGTACACCCTCATCCTCCCGAGGGTGGTGTCATCCATCACCTCAAGGACTACAGCATCCTCCTTCTCCTTGGGCAATGACGGGAGCTTCTGATCGATGATCATCTGCATGAATTGAGGGTAGATGCAGAAGCTCTCTTTGCCCTTAGCCTCAATGTTCTCCACCAGATAGGTGAAGATCATCCTCGAGAAGCTGAAAGGGTGGTTTAGCACCAACGCCACATAGGCATTCTACATCTGATCAAAAAGCTCGTTAAAGCCTCCCTTACGAGAGGCTATGCATCTCAGCAGCACGTGTGCCAAGTACTTGAACTGGGGGCACAGGTTGCTCTTGTTGAGCACACCTGCGTTGATGTCCCCAGAGTACTTGGCTCTCAGGAAACATCCTCGAACTGTAAGGGGATGCAATCGTGTGGGGTAATCAGCATCTTCCCCAAACTCTAGAACAGTCCTAAGATCCTCCTCAGTGATCTCTATCTCCTCTCCAAATATGGAGCTCCTAATACGATGGGGCTCAGAGGATCTGTCTACTGCAGTGCTTTCCCAGAAAGCCTGCTGTACTGATCTATATGGTGTGCACGGTGTCGAGATAGCTCTAAAAATCCTCGATCACCGTAGAAATGTAATAATGCCGGCAAACTCCGCTGTGTTGCGGGAAGACAGGTCAAGATGAGCACAAATATTGTGCTTTGTGGTCATCGTCCACCGACTTGCCATCTGTGACACAAAGTAAATAAATGTCACTTGCCCATTTATTTATACTAGGGTTTCCTCCAGTCGTGCGATTGAACCTAGTCGCATGATTGATTCGTGCGACTGATTCTCTATTTTTACTAGGGTTTCCTCCACTCGTGCGATTGAACCTAGTCGCATGATTGATTCGTGCGACTGAGGGTCAGTCATGCGACTTGCCCATTCGGTCACCTTTAATCGTGCGATTGAGGGTCATTCGTGCAACTGTCACAGTCGGTCACCTCCAATCGTGCGATTGAGAATCGTTCGTGAGACTGTCACAGTCGGTCACCTCCAATCGTGCGATTATGTTCATACTTATGGTCCAATCGTACAAATAGTCCATACTCATGGTCCAGTCATGCGAATGGCTCATACTTATGAATTTTGACTTTATGACCATTTGACACTTAGCCCCCTTTTAACAACTGATAAAACATTTTCAGCCTTTGATCATCTCAGACATGACCATTTTGAATTACAGAACCTTTGATCTCCTCAGATGTGATCCATTTATCCACCTGATCACCTCAGACGTGATCCATTTATCCACCTGATCACCTCAGACGTGATCCTTTTAAAACAGTTTGTCACCTTAGACGTGACTCATTTTAGTGATTAACTCACAGATTGATTTCCATTGCATAGTCCGACATTTAAAACTAACTAACTAAGATTCAAACAAATTAAAACACCTAGAATTAAGAAACAAAATGAAAACTTATTTTTGTATTTTTGGGGGAGGTTGAAATCCTAGGTAGCATTACGGTACTTTGATCATAACTGGAGCGATTCATTATGGAATCATACAGGTTTGTCAAATTATTTGGGACAATTTATCAAAGCCTTTTGATTTGGATTCTGGTTTTCATCGAGAGTCATCAGCACGTTTAGGAAATCATACTAGTTCTGTAAGATCCCACATTGATTTGGACATTCAAGAATTGCAGCTCACGATGATTGTCAGTATACTTGTCCTCTTAAATCCATACACATATTTTTGACACACGTTGGTAATTATTTAGGGTTTAATTATTTCAACAAGCATTTGTGGATCCTACACTTATATGGTAATCAACATTCCTCAGGAGATTTTTGAGCGGTCTACGGGTATTGTGACAAGAGGAAACTATTCTAAGAGCTTTCAAAGAGATGCAAAGCCTCAGGTCAGTGCTATCGCACAGCAGAGAGGTGCAAACAACAATGAATTCTATAATATTTAGGTTATGCTTATCCTCAGGTCAGTGCCACCGCACAGCAGTGAGGCACACAACCTATCCTCTTGTTTGAGCAATTATATTCTTTTTGCACAGATCACACTAACAACATATGTTATCAGCTAGATTGCTTTTTGCATTTTTCATGTGCTTTGCTCATTTTATGGCCAACCGCACACTTTTGTGGCGTTAACTTTGCTTGTCACCCCTTATTGGAACTTGGTTGATTGTGTTAACCAGGGATAAGGTGATAACCCACAGCTTGTTGAGCAACTTAGTTTAAAATTGAAATCACCAACGAGATCTACTAATCTATTATGTTGAATCTACCGACATATCATCTAATGATCTAGCAACCTCTAGGTCTACTTTCTCCGTGTTCCCTTAGTAGCAGCTAGTTTTGCTATCATTTTTTCTTTTATGTTGCTTAGACTTCACCGACTTATACTTTGAAGTTTACATCAATAATCAGTTAACTTATTTTAAAGTCCCAAACTCTTTGTTCCTGTATACTATCATTTTCCATAGTCATTGAATCAGTATCACAGATACGATCTCATTTCTAGAATCTCCTCCTCCCGTTTTTTTAACCTAAACTAATATCCCCCTAAAATTCTAAAACCGAAAATCGTTTTTGTATTTTTTGAATTTTTAAGAAAGGAAACTTAAAATAGAAGAAAATACAAGAAAATAAAAGAAAAAACTAAACGGGTGTCGGACTAAGCAATTTCATCTTCTGGAATTACTTCACTTTTCTTTTTGACGCCGTTGACCTCTAACAGATATAGAAAACATGGTTTATCAAAAGCCTTTGTGTAAAGGTCAGCGCGTTGAAAATCCGTATTAATTTTAACAACATCGATTAAGTTCTTTTCAAAACAATCACATATAAAGTGATATTTAATTCTGATGAGTTTGGTCTTAGGATGTTGGACCGGATTTTTTGTTACTGCAATTGCAGTAGAGTTATCAACAAAAATAGGAGTAGAAGAGAAATGCAAACCGTAGTCCCGCATTTGCTGTTGTATCCATATGATTTGTGAACAGCAGCTTGCTGCAGCAATGTATTCGGCTTCACAGGTTGACAAAGCAACCGAGGTCTGCTTCTTACACTGCCAGGTCACTAATCTCCTCCCAAAGAATTGACATCCTGTTGATGTAGACTTGTAGTTCATTTTGCAGCCACCATAATGCGAATCGATATACGCTGTAAGCTCGAAGTCATCGTCATGAGGATACCATAACCCAAGTGTCGGTGTACCCTTCAGATAACGGAATATCCTTTTGACCCCTATCAGATGGTTAACCTTTGGCTTCGCCTGATATCTTGAACATAGACATGTTGCATACATGATATCAGGTCTTGATGCAGTGAGGTACATGAGAGATCCAATCATTCCTCGGTACATGGTGGCATCGACCAGATCACCATTCTCGTCCGGTGCTACATCATGGTTCGTAGCAAGTGGAGTCCCAGCTACGGAAGCATTCTCCATGTCAAATCGACTGAGAATATCTCCTACATACTTGGTCTGATGTAGAAATATTCCCTTTGGTGTCTGATCCACCTGTAACCTGAGAAAGAACTTCATCTTTCCCATGGCACTCATTTCAAACTTATCCTTCATTACTGCTTCAAACTCTTTACATAAATCCTTGTTCTTGGAACTAAAGATTACATCATCAACATAAATCTGAACAAGCAGCAGATCACCATCCTTTTCTTTGATGAACAATGTGCAGTCAATTACACCTCTGCGAAATCCGTGGTTCACAAGGTGAGTCGAGAGTTTCTCATACCAGGCTCTGGGAGCTTGATGAAGCCCGTATAAAGCCTTGTCAAGTTTGTAAACTCTGTCCCGATGATATGGATCCTCAAATCCCTCAGGTTGACTGACGTACACTGTCTCTCAAATTTCACCATGAAGAAATGCACTCTTCACATTCGTTTGATAGACTTTAATCTTCATGCAAGAGGCATAGGCTAGGAAGATACGGATTGCTTCAATTCTTGCCACCGGTGCAAATACTTCATTGTAATCTATTCCCTCGACTTGTCGAAATCCTTGAACTACAAGCTGAGCCTTGTTCCAGATGATGACTCCTTGGTCATCTTTCTTGCATTTCAAGACCCATTTGGTTCCAATAACCTTAGCTCCTTTAGGTCTATCCACGAGAGTCCATACTCCCAACTTCTTGAACTGCAGAAGTTCTTCTTGCATGGCACTCACCCATGCCTCATCATTCACAGCTTCACTGACGTATTTTGGCTCAAACTGAGACACAAAACAACGATATGCTCCATCGTGAATGTTTCCTTTTTCCATTACAGAGGCATAATCAGCTGAATATAGCTGATTTCTTGTCTGAACTCCAGATCTGACATCCCCAATGACATTGTCCAGAGGATGATAGGCATTTAGGCGTGATCCAGGAGTGGGGGGAAAAACTACCTCAGAACCAAGATTGTGGACGTTTGGTTCTGTATCTGAGGCAGTAGGAGTTTGAGGTTCCGAAGACGTGGAGGTATCCATGTCAGATGCTTGTGGACTTGCAGGAATAGGAACCTGTTCCTCCTCATTATTCTGGTCATCCTCCACAGCTTCATCGTTAGAGGAGAAGTCACTTTCCTCGAGTGCTCCCCCTGAATGGGTAGACGATTCACCTTGTGATCCAGATGATGTGACGTCTTGTGATGGTGTATTTAAGACCTCAAACATCATTTTGGTTGCCAAGTCATCGTCAGCGGTGGAGAGAGGAATGTTAAAGGACTTGAAGAAACCATTATAATCGAAAAAGAAGGCGGGTCCTTTTCCAGCAGGTGGGGTGGTGTATCTCTGAACGTCCACGTTGCACCACACTTCTACTTGAGCCGTTGAGTTGTTGTAAACTCTCTTATTGGGTATGTTGTACCCTAGAAAGATTCCCTCATCGGCCTTCTCGCTGAACTTTCCTTCCTGATTTTTCTTCAGTAGGGTGCACGGTGCGCCAAACGGTTCGAGATACTCTAGATTTGGTTTACATCGTTGAAGTAACTCGTAACATGTCTTGCCATGATGTTTAACTACCAGTACTCGATTTAACGTGTAACATGCATTGGGAACTGCCTCATTCCAGAATTGGATAGGCAGCTTCGAGTCTGCTAGCATTATCCGTGCTGTCTCTATTAAGCTGCGATTCTTTCTCTCAGCAACGCCATTCATCTGAGGAGTGTAGGCGGACGTGAACTGGTGCACAATTCCCTTTTCTTTACAGAAATCCTCCATCCATTGATTCTTGAACTCGGTTCCGTTGTCTGAGCGGACTTGTCTTACCTTCAGCTTGTAGAGGGACTCCAGTGTAGTTACTAACTCTTTGAATGACTCAAATGTTTCTGATTTTGATTTCAGAAACATCACCCAAGAGAATCTTGAGTAGTCATCTGTAACTACATAGCAGTACAAGTCGCCTGCGATGCTTCTTGTACTGACTGGGCCAAACAGATCCATGTGAAGAAGTTCAAGAGGAAGTTCGATGGAATGAACTTTCTTTTCCTTATGAGACTTCTTCGTCTGTTTGCCTTTCTTGCACGCCACACAGAAATCTGGAAGTTGGAAGTTTTTGACGTTAACTCCTCTCACTAGATCCTTCTGGATCAAGTGATTCATCTTTCGTGGATTAATGTGTCCCATTCTCCGATGCCAGGAGATGGAGTCCTTCTCAGTTGCCTTTGACAAGAAGCACTGAACTTGTTGATCCGTTGTGGAGGCCTTTGATTGATCCAAGACATAAAGGTCATTATATCTTGAGGCAGACATTAAGACTTGGTCCTCCGGGATAACATAGTCCTATTTCAGGACATAGCACTTCTTGTTATCAAATACTACTTTAAATCCTTTATCACAAATTTATGATACAGAAAGTAAGTTATTTTGAAGTTGTTGAACGTAGTTTACCTTGTCAAACTTTACTTTCTGATTTTTCCACTTCCCCTTGAGCTGTGATATACCCTGCTTTGTTTCCAGCAAATGAAACATGGCCCCCTTTTATTTGTTTGATGTTTGATAGGAGTGCCCTGTTCCCCATCATGTGCCTGGATGCTACGCTATCGACAATCCACGTGTTGGTTTCAGCACTATAGCGAACACCCTGCACATTCAATTGAAAACATTAGTTCAGGTTAGGGACCCAAGCCTTTACTGGCTTGGGTGACCCAGAGGCATCACAAATCATAAATTCTATCCATTGGCCTTTTGAGGGTGAGGGAAGATCTATGGTCTTCTTGTTCTCATTATCAGATTCATGGACAGATTTCTCTTTCCATAAGCCAGTCTTATGTAAGACATGTTTGTGATAAACAGACGACTGGTTGATGGGTTGAACTTTAGGTTCACTGACTCTTTTTGGTGGAGTCATGGATCTTCTTTTGGAAGAGCTCACTTTAGTGTCATAAAGTTCTACCTTCTTCTTTGGCGTCTGATAATAAGGACAATAAGACGTAATATGTCCATACTTTCCACAGTTATAACATGATCTGCTTTCAACTTGACGATTTAAATGTTTCTGTGAAGAAGTATGGGACACCCGTGTGACATTTTTTTGTTTGGGTTTTGACATTTCTTGCTTAGATGTCTTATCTGATTTAACAAAATTAATTGTTTGAACATTTGTAACATCTTTTACCATTTGTTTCTCTGGACTTAGACATGAAGCACGAGGGTGGTTAACTTGTTTGGTCTTTTGGGTTCAGAATTAGACTTGGTTGACCCGGACTTAACCTTAACCTTTTCAAATTTTTCGTCCAGATTAACAATAGGCATCTTTTCTTTTGATTTCAAAGTGGTCTCCTTCTGTTTAGTGACAGATTCAATGAATTTACGTGCGGAATCTGGATCACTAACTAGAGCAATCGACACCACATGATCCTTTATTGGGTAGTTATTTATTGGTTTACTTTTTGCATTCATCAAGGTCTCAGGTGGTGGTGGAACCACTTTATATCCCAAACCCTCCCCATTGTTACGTTCTCTCACTAAGTGTTGGACAATATGAGAGGAACTTGTCCAACTGTGCAGTTTTTGTTTTAGTGTATTTACTTCTACTTATAAAACTGACTTCTGTTTCTTAGTGTCTTCTAGGGAGTTTAGATAGTATCTAATATCATTAGCTTAGTTAAAGGTTACTACTTCTGTTTCCCTAAGCTGTTTGTTCAAAAGGTCTATCTTTTCTTTGTAACTATGCTCATTTTGTTTTAAAACTCTATTGGCCTCTGTGCATAGTTGTAAATCCTTTACTAAGCTATCATTATGATCTAATAACCTAGCAAAATTCAAATCAATGCTTTCCCTAAATTTATTACAATCAGAACAAGCATGATTATCAAAAAGTTGGTCAGTAGTACTTACCTGAGGAAGTTCTGACGAATCAGCCATCAAGGCAGAGTCGGGTGTCTCTGGTTCTGGTGATTCTGACGTTGTTGTAGTTTTCCCTTATTCAGGCATGTAATTGACCACAGTTGCAGTCTCTTTAGTGTTAGACATAGCTAGTTCCACTGTAATATCTCCTTCACTAGCTGAGTCATCATCCAAATCTTCAACACTTGCAATGTTGGATTCTCCTGGAGAGACAAACCGAAAGCTCCAATCCTGTCCTTCATCATCATGAGCAGTCAAGGCTTTAGGATCCTTGCTTGACGAAGTAGGACTAACTGTGGGTTTATCCTGACAATTGAAGGATGAGAAAGGATTCCCATTTCCTGTCTTTTTCGGCTTCACACACTCACGCTTGAAGTGCCCCTTTTCCCCACAATTGAAGCATGTAACCTTAGATTTGTCAAAACCAAAGTAGTGTCCTTAGTTGCAATCAAGTTTTGTCCAGTTTTCTTGACAAACTTTTTAGCTCTCCGGACAGCACTTGCTAAGGCCCACATTATATCCATCCTTTCCAGCTCTGTCTCGTCTACCTGCTCGTAGTCCTCATCTGCCAAATGGCAGTTCCCTATTTTCCCAGCAACTAGCCCGTCATAAGAATGGATGACAACTGCTAAGAGATCCATATGTTCCTTTGCTACCTCAACTGTCACATTTCCGAGATTCTCGGTCTTAAGTTCAGTTGCATTGGCTTCAGGTGCGATATATTGGGTACCAGATGACTCTGACGTGTCAGATCCTGAAGAGGAGGCTTGAGATGGACCAGCTGAGCTTGACACAAAGGCTTTTTGTAATGGAGCTCCAGATGTTTTGGCTTAAGGAATTGAGTTGTACAAGGCTGGATTCTGATCATAAGTAGACTTTTGAGCTCTGTACTTCATCCTTAATTCTTCCTCCCTCAGTTTCAGAATGAAGTCATTGATGTCTAACTTCGTGAGCATATCATTCTGTCTCAGGTTGGATACAAATGAAACCCATTTCTCTTGCAAACTATCAGCAAAGTTTAACACTTTTTCTTCCATAGATGTTTTCACTCCATGAGGGTGCAGCTCACTCATAAGTATAGAACCGATCAATGACATCGTCCAAGCTCTCCTTTCCCATTGACGAGAAGTTGTCAAACTCCTTCTTCAACGCTATAGATTTTAGAGCTTTTAACGATGCATTACCATCATACCTCTTTTCCAATGCATCCCACAGCTTCTTTGCTTGCTTGTTCTCAGAAAATTGATGGAAAATGTCCTTCGGAATTGACTGAGTAAGCAGAGCATAAACTTTCTTCTCAACAGTGTACTTGAGCTTTTGTCCATCATTCATGCCACCTACTGTAAGTTTTACTCCATCTGCACCTACAGGCATGCTATACCCTGTCTCTATCGACTCCCACAGATTGGGATCTACACCATTCAAGTAAATCTCAAATCTTTGCTTCCACTGTGGGTAATCATCTAACTTGATTAGCTTAGGTGGCTTGTTATGATTCCCCACTTCATTTTCCAGAAGTAACAGATTCTGGATCCTTGAATCTTTACCTGCTGTGAACATTGAATATTGATCCTCCATTACTATCAACTTTAACTTTGGAACAAAACTGTTACTGCTTGTGCGAATGAAGGTGCGCGATTGAACAGATCGTGCGATTGAACAATGCGAATGGCTCAAACGTGCGAATGAACCAATGTGGATGAATCAATTGTGCGAGTGGACAGGTGCGGATGAACAGTGCGACTAGACAGTTCAATCGTATGAATGAAGGTACGAATGAAGTCCAATCGTGCGTATGAGGGATGCGTAAGAACTCAGTCGTGCGATTGAGTCAATCGGGCGACTGAAGCTGCTGGATTTTGAAAACTTGAAGGTTTAAGGTATTTTGGACGCAAAAACATGAATTTTCATTAATCCTAATTGCCATATGCCGGAAAAGTTAACTTTACGAACTGGAGACGTCTAAAACACCGTTTGACACAAAAGGATTGCGTTTTTAGTGGAAAAACACAATTTTTATATCACGAACGATTGAATCACACGTAAATCAAGAGCCAAAGCTCTCATACCACTTGTTAGGATCAAGTATTGAACGAAATACTGATAAACGCGTATACCGAATCAAATAGTGCGGAATCCTATTTGATTAGCGATCCAATCAGTGAGAACGCACGCAGAATCAATTGTAGATTGAAACTAAATGTTACGAACGATTGGTAATCGATCTAGTGCGATCTATAAACTTGGAACAGGTTCTTGGAGGTCTCTGGACGGCTAGGGTACGTATGTATGCGAAGTGATCCGTTTTTCCACGATTTAAGTGGTATTTATAGGTTAGTGTTTCTCATTCGAGCGACTAAACCACAGGTGACTGAACCACAAGTATGGTTCAGTCGTGCGATTGAGCCATGCGGCTGATCCATTCGCACAACTGAGTGTTCAGTCGTGTGACTGAGCCAATCTCATGTTACAATCATGCGACTGATCCAGTCTCCTGGTTCAGTTGTGCGACTGAGTCATTCGCATGAAGTTGTTCATGCGTATGGTTCATTAGCATGGGCCATTCACATGAGAACTTCACATTACTAAGTTTGAATATATTTCTTAAACATTACATTACTAAGATTAATTCAAACAACCACAAACCTATATAGTTAGTCCACTAAGCGATAAACTACTAATCAATGAAATAATAAACATTATAAGTTCAACCACACATTGTATTTTATTAAGTACCCATTCAATTACATATACTCATTCAATCAAGAGTCTTTCATTACAAATATCAAACGATTACATCTGTGTAACAAAGTGAAAGTCATTTACATTTAAGCACACTAGAACTAGAACTAGGGACATGTGTACCAACAATGATTGACAACGGTTTCAAAATAAATGAGTATGACTAATGTGTATATGTGAAAGATACACCGGAGTTTATGTAATTTTATGTCTTTATGTAGATGATATGCTTATCATTGGGAGTAATGATAAAATAGTAAGATCTACTAAGGGCATCTTGAAAGGAAGATTTGACATGAAAGACATGGGTTTAGCGGATGTAATTTTAGGAGTGAAAATTATTCAAACCCAAGATGGTCTTGTGTTAAGTCAAGCTCATTATATGGATAAGATTCTTGAAAAATTTAACCCGGGAGACATGCGTGTAGTACGTTCTCTGGTTAATACCACCCAACATGTAAAGAAAAATAGAGGCGAGGGTGTTGCTCAGTTAGAGTATTCAAGAATCATTGGAAGTCTAATGTATCTAATGACATGTACTAGACCCGATTTAGCATACGTGGTGAGTAGGCTAAGCAGATATACTAGTAATCCAAGCTCAAAACATTAGAAGAGTATAATAAGGGTGCTTAGATAGATAAGATATACAAGAGACTATGGATTGCATTATACCCGTCATCCAGCCATGATTGAAGGGTACACTGATGCAAACTGGATATCCGATATAAAAGATTCCAAATTAACAAGTGGGTATGTGTTCTTACTTTGTGGAGTAGCAATATCTTGGAGATCATCCAAGCAAATGGTTATAGCTAGATCCACCATGGAATCAGAATTTATCACTTTGGATAAGACCGGAGAAGAGGCTGAATGGCTATGTCAATTTGTGGAAGACATTCCAAGATAGCCAAAGCCGTTATCGGCCATTTGCATATATTGTGATAGTGATTCGGCAATTGGTAGAACCAAAAGCTCAATGTACAATGGCAAATCAAGGCACATCAGGCGTAGACATAACACAATACGACAACTAATATCAACGGGTATTATCACAATTGACCATGTCAAGTCAAAAGATAACATTACATACCCGTTAACAAAGGCTTAAGCACAGAATTAATTTATAAGTTGTCAAGAGGAATAGGACTAAAGCCCATGGGAAAGGGGAATATGAGGGAAACCTAATCTAGTTGACTGGAGATCCTAAGATCTAGGTTCAATAGGATAACTTAATCATATGACCCATGTGTCACCTTAGGGAATACCCTAAAACTAAAAGGGAGTCATGAACTTCCTTGTCCATTCACTCTGGGGGAGTACCCCGAACAAGTGACCAAAGTGGGGTTAAGCATATTAAGGTTAGATGATTCATGGGAATCAATATAATTATGATGCTTTTAATGATTAATCGAATCATCTATGTTAGAGAGAAGTGGGTCGCTTCGAATGGATTTGTAGGGAGGCGCAAATCCTAGAGCTCTCGCAGAACCAGGAAAGTGTTCCATGACCATTAACGGACATGACAATGAGGGGCTGATCAAACCAGGAAGAGTGTTGTGTGAATGTATATTGTCATCTACATAAAAGAGGGTATGTTCAAAGACATCGTGTCTACACACCACTAGGAGACTAAGTATACATCACAAAATGTTCAAAGGGAAGACCTACCTATCCTGCAACACTTGAGTGCTGAATTTTTTTTGGAGAATTGATTTCCATTCATGTGGGTGATTGTAAGAAATTTATTGATAATATTAATATGGTTATTAATATTTAGTTAATAAATTAATGTGTTGAATGAAAATTAATGTGTTTAATGATATTAGGAATTAATAGTATGGGAAGTTGTCCCACATTGAAAGGAAGAAAGAATATAAAATGGTTTATATTCTATAACCTCTTTTCTATATTGTTTCCTAAGGTTTCACACTAAGTGGATTCGCGAATGGTGCGAAGCACCCTTAACTCGCACTCGCACACGCGCCCGCGACGTGGGCATGTGGGCGGGATGTGGCTCTTTGATGACGCACTTTGCACTTCGCATCGTCGAGAGCCGCCTTAGTATTTTTGAAGGTTGGTTCGAGGGTCTGGTCAGGTGAGCCTGACCTGAGTGCGTGGTCAGAGTCCATGTGCTTCCAACTCGTAACGGTTTTCGTTACAGATTAACCAAAACCGACGACTATTAATGACGAATTAAGTGAGCAGTTATGATTTCGGATTAATGGTTGAGTGGATGTTACAGCTCGAATTCCACTATAAATACTGAGGGTGCCTCAGTATGATGGCACACCAACACAACTTGAAACCTTGCAGCAAAACATGTTCTCTAATCATCCTCAATCTCTCTGGTTTCTCTTTTACAAACAAGTTCGGGTTCTAGATCAATCCTGGCAGTACAAACTACTTCGATTGTTGTACCCTGGAAAACAATACGAGTTCTCCTGGGAGGCTCGGTATTTATTTTAAGGGTCCCGTGTTAAACACAATCCTCAGTTTTTTTTCATTTCTGTTCATCTATTTCTGTTAATTTACAATTGTAAAAGGAATTTGTAATCATTTATTTTTGTTCATTTATATTGAATATATTAATAAAAATTGTTTGGATTAGATTTTTATATAAATAGTTCTTATATATATACATATATATATACATATATATACATATATATACATATATATACATATATATATACATATATATACATATATATATACATATATATACATATACATATATATACATATATATATACATATATATATATATATATATACATATATATATACATATATATATATATACATATATATATATATATATATATATATTGATATTGATATAAGATGTGTCCTTAAATCAGTTTGATTGTTTTATCATGTAGTTCTATCACGCTTCTCAATATCTATGTTGTGATGTCACCACATCATGCACCGTCCTACATATGATTAATGTATAGGGTGTTACAAGGATAAAAGCTAAAGAGATTAAAAAGAAATTTGCCTATCTAATAATATTTGAACTAATAACATATTAACATAAGACTAAGGGGCTGTTTGATAAAACTGACTGGGTAAGATCTGACTGAGTCAGAAGCTGACCCAGTTAGAAGTTCTGACTGGGTATGCGTCTGACTGAAACTTGGTTGTTTGATTCGGTATACGTCTAACCAAATTGATTCACACCACCACCACAACCACCACTGTCACCATGCACATTCCGACCACCACCGCCATCCACCGAACCACCGAACAACCACCGAACAACCACCGCAATCCACCGAACGAACAAACATTTGAATAAAGAACCATAAACATAAACATAACATTCAACAGAAACCATGAATCATAAACCAAAAAACAGACAAAAGAACATCCCTCGGTTCTTCCTTCCCATTAATCATCTTCTCACCGAACAACCACCGAACAACCACCGCAATCCACCGATCACTTGTCGACAATCGAACACCATCCTCGAACCAACACCACAATCGAACACCATCCTCGACCATTATCATCTTCAATCGATCACCTGTCGACATCGTACCAACACCACAATTCCACAATCGACCACAATTCCACCGACCGCAACCACAGCATCAATTGATTCCATCGGTGTAGTCAATCGATTTGGGTTGTCAATCGATTTGGGTAGTCAATCGATTTGGGTAGTCAATCGATTTGGGTAGTCAATCGATTTGGGTAGTCAATCGATTTGGGTTGTCGCCGAGGGGGTGTCGCCGAGGGGGTGTCGCCGAGGGGTGGTGGGTTGCGGTTGTCGGTGGCTTGTGGCTGTGCGGTTCAGAGGCGCAGGGGGGTGTGGATTGGGTCAGAAGGGAAGAAAATGAGGACTCGGTCAGTCCTCCAGTCCGGGTCAGAAGCTCCAGTCAGACGAATCAAACGCACTGACTGGCTGACCGGGTCAGCCAGTCAGCAATCAGCCAATGACTCAGCTCTATCAAACAGGGCCTAAGTAACCATAAAGAAAATAATAAGTGAATTAATGTATAATTCACCCGACACTCCCTCCGCCACTACCTTCCTCGTCGTTGGTTGACTCAATAACTACTCGTTTTAACGACCTTCCAACAACGTTTGACAAAACATCTGACCAATGCCATTTCTAGCTACCCATCTCCTATTAGTTTCACCACCGCATGGTAAGAAACTTGGAAGGCACCTAGACTCGCACTTTGGTGCACAACCTATTTCCCGCACTCTCTTTATTTATATATGTGTGAGTGTGTGCGCACGCATAAAAGACAATGTTTTTGAGCTATCTTGTTCTCTAGTTTCTTAGCATAATTAGCAACAATATTTGATTACTTACCCATATAATCGAGTCTTTTGATCATGCCATTTTTCTAATTATTTAGCCAAAAACAAGTTAACAGTTCATAAATTATTAACTTATGGTTTATCAAAACAAATGGTTAAAACTTATTTATATGGTTTTTGTTTTTCCTCAAACATTAGGTTCAAATGGTTTTAAACAAAACACTATGTCTAAAACATACTCGTTCGAGTCAACATATATTAAATAAAGGTTTTAAGTGAAAAATTGATATAATCGGATTGAACAAAACATTAAAAAGATTTTTTAAACATGAAACTGGGTTGAGACAACTCTTGAACAATACGAACAGTGTTTTAAATAACTATTTTAAGTTTGTAGGGGAAGCCTTCGTAAAATAATATAAAGCACTTTTATAATACCAATTTACAATACATAGATGAAAGGAAAACAATAAATTATGATACTAGTTACCACTAAAAAGAAAACAAAAATTGCAAGAAAAGAAAGACGAACAAGATGAAGCTGGCTTAAGACTCATAATCTAACAGAAGATCTTTAGAAAATATTATGAGTCTCTCAAGAGAACTCATCTGTTTAAAGACTTTATGTTGGGAAGAGTCAATCACCTGAAATTGCAAGTTATTTTGTTTACTTGAGTTTGAATGAAACTTTAATGTTTCCGTTTGAGCTCTTCAGTCACAACAACTGTTTACACTTTAAAGAGTAATGAGAAATTTTGGTCCTACTTTTGAACTTCCACATACCTGCAAGTGTTTCAGGTCTAACCTCTAGACAGAAGCTTTCGGACTGAACCTTCAACGCGTTAAAATATAGGGGCCTACTAAAGAGACGCCCTGATGGATATTCAGACGCCCTGCTTACGGGCCGTAAGGCCCTTTACGGCCGTATTGATTGTCAGGTCGTCATATCAGTCATTCAAATCTTCACGGCCCGTTTGGCATTATACTTACGGGCCGTGAACTTCTTTATGGGTCCTACTTTCACCTTTAATAATTTGACGAGATATATTATTCCTCGTTTTTCGTGTAATTTTATATTTATTACGTTATTTGATATTACGTAATATTCCTCGATAGTCGTGTAATTTTGTATTTATTACATTATTTGATATGACATAATATTCCTCGATATTCGTGTTAATTATGTGACGAGATGCAATATTCCATTTCAACTACTATACAACGTTAGTTTATAAATTCATTTCATAATTCAAATTTCTACGATATAAATTCATTTCATTTCAACTACTATATAAACGCAATATTCCATTTCAACTACTATATAAACGTTAATATTTAACGTTACGATGTCTTTCTGGGATAGCAACTATTTATTCGGTTCGGAATCTAACTATTACCCTGAGGAGGGTTACGGTTATTACGATGAGGCTGCTTCAAACTATTTAGGACAGTTCGCGTCCAATTACGGCGGGAATGACGGCGGCGATGACGGGGGTGATAACGGTGGCAATAGCAGCGGTGATAATGACGGTTCTGATTCCGTAAAAGAGGTTTATCCGACACGAATCAGGTTATAAGATATATCATATAAGTTTACTTTCATTTTACTTTCATTTAGTAATAACTAACTAAAAATATTAAATTGATTAGGTTTTCTCATCTCGTGAAGAATTAGTTGATTGGGCAACTAACGTGGGGCGAGAAAATAGGTTTGTTATTGTCACCAAACGTTCAAAAAGAAATTCGAATGGTGTGATGGTTAAAATTTGGTTGAAATATGATCGGGGTGGTGTATATAAGGGAGCATCCACTCTAAGAAAAAGTGGCACGAAAAAAACAAACTGTCAATTTGAATTGCATGGTAAGTACCAGATGAAGAGAGATGGGTGGATTATAGTTGTTGTGGATGATACTCATAACCATGAACCTGCTGAACACCTGGAAGGACATGCATACGCAATGAGGCTCATCGAAAATGAGCTTTCTACTGTAAAGAATCTGACCGAGCAAAATATTGACCCTCGAAACATTCTAGGCACGTTGAGGGAACAAAATCCCAATAACGTGTCTGTGTTCCGAACCATATATAATGCTCTGGCAAAAATCAAAAAGTCCACCAGAATTGGTGAAACCCCAATGCAGGTTTTTTTTCTATACTACAACAACATCAATATATTTACACCCCACACATAGATGAACCGACAAATACCGTCGACGGGGTTTTTTTATACATCCCACATCTCACACATTATGGCGTGCGTACCCACACGTGCTGATGATTGACACAACATACAAAACTAACTTGTATAAAATGCCATTTGTTCAAATGGTTGGTGTGACATCCACCCTGAAATCTTTTTCAATTGCTCACGCATTTATTGATTATGAGCGTGAAGCCAACTTCAGATGGGTGTTAGAGCAACTAAAAGCAACGCTGGAAGAAAAGTGTACAGAGCCCCGTGTTATACTAACCGACCGAGACCTCGCTCTGATGAATGCGTCAGAAGAAGTTTTTCCAAGTGCTGTTCGATTACTTTGCAGATGGCATATTTCAGAAAATATTGCTAAACATTGCAAGGCGAGTTTTTCAAATGAAGAGTGGGGTGCTTTTGAGCATGTGTGGTCGGTACTTATTAACTCTGCAACGACGGACATATACGCTTATAATTACGACCGGCTTTATCGCAGATTGGTGTCCAAACATTCAAGTAAGTTTTCTAGTGTTATACTTAAAAATATATGTATATTTACATAAAAATAAGTACATTTTTTTAAATAGGAGTGCTGATGTACCTCAAAAATAACTGGTTGGACCCCTACAAAGAGAGATTTGTGTCGGCGTGGATAAATAAAAGTTACAACTTCGGTCAGCACACAACGAACCGAGTTGAGAGCCAACATTCGTTGTTGAAAAGTTACCTGAAAGCAACCAATATCACCCTGGATAGATTTATTCCTTTTATCAATAATATCTTAGTTACCCAGGAAATTGCTATAAAAGAAAGTTTTACCAAAAGCAAAATCATGCTTATGGTGCAGCATAATCATGAAGTGCTTAAATTGCTGCGAGGTAACGTTTCTATTGCGGATTTGGATATGTTAGTTGGTGAGATTAACAGGATAAATCATCTAATTATATCCAAAGAATCATGTGGCTGCCATCTTTTTACCAGCTGTGGTCTTCCGTGTGCTTGTAAATTAAACAATTACTTTCAAACAGGTGAATGTTCTTTTACGTTTTTTATTTTTTCATGAAAACTTTTATTATATTTAATTTAATATATTATTTTATAGGTCAATGTATTCCGCTCGATGCCATTGATGTTTTTTGGAGGAAGCTAGATTTTTCACCCGCGTATATTGTACGGGAGGTTCAAGTAAATGTACATAAAGAGATGGAGATGGTGACAAAACATTTACTTGTCCAACCCGAAAATATGAAAAGATCTTTCATTAATATTTTCAAATCTTTCATTAATCCTTCAAAAACTGATAAAAACCTCCTAAAGTCCAAACACATACACGGGGTCGTCCAAAAAAGATAAGCAAAAAGAAACAATATTAGACCCCCCAGACATAGTTCATATGTTCAACCGAGAGAAAATTTTGAAGGTCCGCCAACATATTCAAGTTCGGTGGTGAAGTCAAAACAAGGGTCTTTGCAGCGCAGTCAATCGATGTCTTCGAAATCAAGAGCCAAAGATGGATTATCTCAACAGAGTTCCAAGTTTTCATATATCCCGGGCGACGAAGATAAAAACAATTTTTTCCGGTTTAACCGTTGGATTCCATCATTCTTTTTCCCGTATATTTCAGGTACGGATGATGTTTTAGCGGACGGCAATTGTGGTTTTCGTGCTTTAGCACTCGCACTGGGATATGGTGAAAATCACTGGCGTTTTATACGTACGGAACTTATATCTGAGTTGGATGAAAACAGACATAGGTACGCTGCGATGTTTCCTGATATAAACAAAATAAGGGAATCATTAAACTGGAACGGCTTAGGTGCGGCTCCCCACAAAAATTGGATGACAGTGCCACCTGCTACAATCCTTATTGCTAACAGGTTTCGAGTGGTTATAATTTTTATATCTATCGGCAACTCCGCTACTTTTTTCCCGTTCTGGTTATCTCCTCGTGATATCAGTGAACATCTTATAATTTCAATTGCTTATGTTCAAGATTGTCATTTCATTAGAATTCGATTAGTGGGTGACTATCCAATGCCTGTTCCGAGCAAATATTGGCATTTGTACAAAACAGAAAACGCTAATGATTGGGGGGCTATATACGGAAGTCGAATTCAAAATATCTTGAACTAAGGCTCGTAGACCCGGTTGAACGTATAGATTTAGTATAGTTTACACATTTATCAATTCTTTCAATTCTTTATTTATTCAATTCTTTATTGTTGTTGAATTGTAAACATGTAATCAATTCTTTCGTTTTCCAAAGAAAAATGCAATAAGAAGATTGTCGAATTTTTCTTCAACCTTTGAATTTTGTTTATATGAGCTGGACATTTGGTTAGCATAAAAGGTGTGTAGGAATGTTAGTGATATGAGATGCATAATATTTGTTGAGATTCAAGTATGTTTTTCAGTGCAACTTTTCCGACTGAGATTCAAGTATGTTTATATAATTGCAGAGGCTGGCGTCGGATTTTCTGAAGGATTACATATTTCTTTCTGTGGGACGAGTAGGTTCAAGTACCGATCTAATTCTCCAAAAGGTTGTGTTTGTTGAGGATTCTGATAAAAGGGATTACCTAAGGAAACGCTAGTGATTGGGAGGTTATATACGGAAGTCGATTGCAAAATATCTCATAATATATAAACAAAATTAAACATTTAAACGTCACCTCCTCAAATATTATTCGTACAAACCTCTTTCTCCACAAGCACAACCAATTGTAAACATATAATTAAACATTTAAACGTCATCCAAAATAACTCATAATATATAAACAAAATTATTCAATTTTTTTTACATGAAAGGTAAATAAAACAATAAAATCCTACTATCTATACGTCATGACCACCACCAGCATCGCCACCACCAGCATCCTCCTCATCACCACCAGCAGCCTCCTCGTCATCACCCGCAGGTCGTCTGACAATCGGAGGCAACTCCGGCCGAGGGGGAGGTCGATACCCTGGCTAGCAGCCAAAATGCTGCACATATCCGCCGTCCATACTAGCAAGGCCTGGGACTGTCTCAACAAATGTAGTGCCTCCGCCATAAACTCCCCCGTCGGCGGAATCTGCCGAATGATGGTCCTGGGAACAGGCGGTACTGGCGGTGGGACGGGTGCTCTGGCGTGTGGCTGGGGCTGCGGCTGCTGCTACGGCGCCGGCTGCTCCTCCTCCTCACCAACATCCGCCACCGGCTGCCAGATGGTCCAACCACCATCAGTGGACCATCGGAGGTCGTCGCCAAATTTGGCGGCAATCCCCATGGCCATGACGGTCTGTCGACCCAAAATTCGAGGCGATGTGTCCGTCGTCTGCCTCGCAATTAGGGCGTCCGTAAACAACCCTAAGCGCGAGGCAATGACGGTGATGTACGAGCCGCAAACAATCGGGCTATCCATCTGCAAAACAATCAAATAATAGGCATAATTATGAATCGCATAATAGATAATACATATTTATTAAGAATTAATATAAATATTTTTTTACCTTACCCTTAATGACGCTGAAAAAATAGGTGGCCATGCAGTGACCTAGATTCACCCGTCTAGGTGAAAGCAAGGCCCTCAGAAAAAATAAGTCAAGGAGCGACACCTGCTCCATGCTCTGGTCTCTGCCGGCAATGGTGCCGGCAATGCACCGGTGTAGATACCGGTGCAAAGGATCCCTAATGGAGGTCGCCCTAATGGCGCCCTCCCATGGCTGGTCGGAAATGGTCGGCCACCATCCGACCAAAGGAGCCGCCTCCGACTGGACCTCGTCAGAATAAAAACGAGGATCCTGCGTCTCCTCGTAGGTGTAAAACCCAATAGTCACCGCCTACTGAGCGAGGGTGAACTCGTACCTACCGCTCCCCAGCCTAAATCTAACTGCTATGTGCTCGCGGGGTCCTCATCCTCAGTGGCGGGAGTGAACAGAAACGTAGACAAAAACTGCAACGTCAGCTCCCGGTAGCCCCTCCTCGATCCCAAATCAAACATCCGCCTCCACGGCGTCTCTTCGTCCAGCCCAATGATGTCCTGGGCACGTGCTATGTCTCCAAACTCCTCTAGCACGTCCCAGTCGATGGTGCGTGTCCCCTTCAGGGGACGTCCAATCAGCTTCCACAGCCTAAGCCATGGCTGTGTCTCCCTCGGAAAACGAAGATCGGGGTGTGGGTCGAGGAAGTCACCCTGACCCTCAGGCTCGGTCTCCGGACGTGTACGTTTGCGTGGCGGCATAATATGCAAAAAAAAAATTAAAATTCACAAGAACACCAAAACGGGTTACGGCCCGTGAAAGGGACTCACGGCCCGTAACCCACTGAATTTTCAAAGGGTTACGGCCCATGAATGGCAGTCACGGCCCGTAACCCTTTGAAAATTCAAACGGTTACGGCCCGTGATGGCTGTTCACGGCCCGTAACCCTCAATTTTTTCAGATTTTTCAAATTTTTAAATTAAATTTTAACATATTTAAACGATAAATATACAAAATAAAATACGAATTTGAATACGTACCGTAGTAAGAAGTCGGCGGTATGAAAATGATGAAAATCCGGAGGTCGTGAACAAATGGGCCGTGAGTAAATCGTATGTGTTTTTCAGGGGTGTAAATGAACAAATGGGCCGTGAGGTCGTATATATCACCAGGCCTCACGGCCCGTGAAGTGCCACACGACCCGTTACCTATTTACAAAACAGGCCGTGAGTGGTGTCACGGCCCGTGAGGTTTGTAATTTTTAAAAATCAACCGTCTAGACTTCACGGCCCGTTTGGTGAAACTGAAACGGCCCGTAAAGGCCCTCACGGCCGTTTCATTAGTTTTTTAAGTCTATAAATTCAGCCGCTTCACACAACCAATTCACATAAATTTACTCAATATCCAAACCATGAGTGCTACAAGTGATCAAAATCCATGTACGGATGAAGAGGAGGTGACTTTAGTAAGATCTTGTATCGAAAATTCAGGGACTATCCCACCAAATTCAATATTTTGGAACCGGTTTCAACTCGTTTTCATCAAATTCTCGAACGTGAAGAATATCGCACCACTCGTGAACTTAGCAACAAGTGGTTTGACTTGAGAAGGAAGGTCACGACATTTCACCAGCTCTACAAAGACGTTTACAACAATCGAAATATGTTATGGAATGATACGGATATTATGACAAGAACTCAAGAAAGATATCGGGAGAATTTTGGAATTTCTTTTAACCATTTTGTGGCTTGGATCTTTTATAAAGATCAAGAAGATTAAATATTATGTGTTTTATTTTTGTGTGATAATAACGGTTTATCGTTTTTAATAAAGTGTACTAATAAACGTTTATGTTTTAATAAAATATTTAATTACTGTTCTACATTACACGTCTAGAATACAGTTCGTCTGCTATAAATCTTCGGAATCTAAAGCAAGCATCCTGTAAGTTAACCTCTTGCCACTCTAAAGATCTATTTTGAACCAACCTACGCAATAACATACAAATTACAACTCCCGAATCCCAACCAATATTACCGGCGTTAGGAGGCCAAACGGTTTCACCCGATACCACCAGTTCTTCGATTTGTTCTTGTCCGGAGTGCTGCCAATATTGTATACGTGACAGAAAATGTAAAAAGTACGATTCGAATTGTACGAAAATCGTTCGGGCATTACGATGAATGCACCATGAATCATCACACGTATTTGGTCGGCATTCGTATGGAGAATATATACGAACTTGTAGTGAGTCCATAGAAATCTTAAAAAGATACCAATTTTCTTCGTTATCATTCATTGGTACGTAAACCTACAAAACAATTTAATTCACGGTTATAAATTCATGATTTTTATTGTAAAACATGAAAACAGTATTACCGTATCAACTTCCCATAACGCGGGATATAGACAGTCACTCCCGTCGCCATATTCGTTACCATTAACGGACCCCGAGTATATTAAGTTAAACCACTCAAATTGGAGAATCGTCCAACGATCACTACCCGGCAACTCTTCTGTTCTACGTATTTCTTCGTATCTCCATATTGTGAGTCTATTTGTCCACGCCCGAACATGCTATAAAATAAAAACTTTTTTAATTGTTAGAATTTTAAAATAAAATAAAATATACAAAAAAAACTTTAAATCATACCTCTGTACCTAAAGACATGTTTCCGAGTAATTCACGCCAAAATTGTAACTGAATATCAGAATGACCCATGTAATACACTCGACATGTTTCCGAGTATAAAGTGAATAACATTCTGAGACCAGTTCCTCCCGTTCTGCCAATTATGGTTATCTATTGGATCAGGAATACTTTCCACAACATCTCGTGAGTTTGAAGAGGACTCATTTTGACGTCTTCTATTACCTCCACGAGAAGACATTTTAACTGTTTCGTTTCTCACTAACCGTATATAACAAGTAATATATATAACGGTTTATATATAATCTTAAATCGAATCAAGGAATAATACGTCGCGTCACATAATTATAAAATTTAAAAGTGCACGCAAATCGAGGAAAGTAATTCTCAGAAGGACTACTACGGCCCGTGAGAGAACTAATGGGCCGTTATGGAACATGTTAACGGGCCGTGTGGGATGACATTTACGGGCCGTTTGTTCTTACACGGCCCGTGAGTAAATGTAGGTGTGAAAATTAAATTTCGAAAAGCTTACGGCCCGTGAGGCCCTTCACGGGCCATAAGAAAAGTCAAAGGGCGTCCAAAAATCAGCTGACAGGATGTTCAATTATCAAAAGCCAAAATATATTCATGATTGATTTGTATTTTCCGTGACATTGCTAATGCGTTTTTTTCATTTGTTTATAATCATTTTTGTGAGTGAAATTGAGTAGGAATCGATCGTTAATAGTTAATTATTACGTTATAAAGATTGCTATTATTAACAAAAGTAAATGGTTAAAGGTGTCACTAATCAAATTATTACTATTAATAAAAATTTATTAGATAATGGACAATATTAATTTAAATTATTAAAATATAATTGGCCAAAATTTATTCATATGGTGATGCTCTATTGAAATGGTGTGTCGGCAGAATAGTCATTTGCAAGCCAGTGTTTTGGGAAATCAATGCGGTCAGCAAATTTTGAAGTAGGGACAATTAATTTATTTCTTAAGATCTCATACAATTAATCTACACAGTATGTAATATTTTTTAAGAAAATAATTGAATTACAAGAAATGTATTTGTAATTTTGGTCAAAAACGTGTGTTTCATTTTTTACTTTACTATCCTTTCAATAAACTAGTGAAATGCTTGTATGGTGCGATGGTATTTTTGTACGTGCAAAACAATATTGGTATCTGTTAGTACGAAAGAAACCATTTCTAAAAGGTTACTTTGTTCTTGGTAAAAATATTTTTTATGCAGTTTTTGAATGTATATCTTGTAAACCTAGTTAGCATTGTTGTCATTAGTAAGTAATTGTTGCGTTCTTCATAAAAAATGTTTCTAGGGATGTGTTGAATTTGTATCTTATAAGGAGGTGGTAGCCACCCACCCTAAAAAAATCCAATGTTATATTCATATGAAAATCTCAGCCGCCCCTGTAAAATTTTACAACAATTTTAACAATGTTTTTTGGTGATGAATAGAATCCAACCAGCTCCGACACGAAGTGGAACGAACAATATATTTTATTAGGACAACCAACAAAAATTCCCATTGTTATAACAAATTTCTATAACCACCACTAAATACTACTGCTGTTCATCAAGTCGAGGTTTTAATAAGCAACAATTAAAATGATTTAAAGTTTACTCACTAGATTTTATATAAGAATACGAGGGTGAGTATTATATATTATTACAAAATTTTAAGGATGATTGATATATACCAGCCTAAGATATTGGAACAAATTAGTTTTGATAATTATTGTAACCGAAAGGCGATCTAGGCTGAAAGCAAGCCTCAAAGGACCAGGTTCAGGCTCAACCAAGTCTTCGTCCACCCTTTCTCGAACCAGATCCATAAGCCGATCTTCCAGGCTCATATCGAACTAGCGATGTGACATTAGACTGGTTTATATTAATAACTTGAATGCCAATAATATAACGATCAGTTTATCTCACAAAAAGTTTTATTTAATTAGGTCAAGCCCAAACCCAGCCCAGATTATAGTTTAAGTCACAATCTAGCCCACTAAAATGACTTTAAAGATGGTATTTTTATTATGGGCTGTTTATTAGTTTCGTTACTAATGACTTTGTTCCATTAATCAAATTATTTCCCGAAAGAAAGCTGCTAATTATCTTATTATCATGTTTAATACCATATATTAATAAACTAGTTTTAGAAAACCCGTGTATTACACGGGTTGAATAAGTAAAATATTAATATAATAAGACTTATGGAAATAAAATGATATTTTAAAATATGATATGACTGAAATTACATATAAGTAAGTACTATAAGTAATAAAACAGTGATACCAATATTTTATAATTTTGTTTTTAATTTTTTTAAAAAATAATATTTTGTTCTAAAACAAACCGTATAAAAATATCATTTTTTAAAATATTTTATTATCATAACTCCTAAACTAAATTAATTTTGGTTTTTAAATAATTTACTTTTTAAAAATAGTAATTTTATAATATATCATATTTTTAACAAAGTTTGATATTTTAGAAAAAAAATATTACTTATAAAATTTATTTATTTTGAAATAACATTAATAACAATATTTGTCTTAATTTATAAAAAAATATTTTAATCTAAAAAGATATTAAATAATATTATTAGTAATTAAGGTAATTATTTAATAGGAGAGAGATGCGGGAAAATTTTGGTGAGGAGAATTATGGTGGTGACACGTGTCATACAAGTTACTCTTTTATTATAATAGATAGATAAAAAAAGTAAATTACATGGATGGTCCTGTAGTTATGTTAGAATTTTGGATTTGATCCTTAAATATTAAAATCTTTGAATATAGTCCATAACATTTCTTTCTCTTTCATATATGGTCACTATGTTTGTTAGTCAACCGTTAGCAATGTTAAATATTATAAAAATTAGTATTTTACTCACATTAGTCATCTATTTAATTACCTTTTAAACTATAGTATTATTTTTATTTAAGAAAATTTATATTTTGTTTTTTAAAATTTTTATATATTATTTTTATAAATTCATTATTAATAAGATTATTATTTAATAAAATACGTTTTAAATACACAAATAAAAAACTTTTTAAAAACATGTTTTTTAAAATGTTCGGTTTTTAAATCATTCGTTTTTTATACGTCATTATAAAACTTTTGAATTTTTAATTTTTTTAAAATGGTTCGTTTTCTAAACTTCTTTTTGTTTTTAAAACCATTCATTTTTATAACATTTTTTCTTAAACAAATTCTTAGTTTTTTAAGTATTTTTTAAAAACAATTCAGTTTTAAACGTCTTTATAAAAGAAGACATTTTTATAAAAATTAAAAAAAACTCGCATATTGGTTTAAGAAAAATTTAGAAACCAAACATTTAAAAGAAGATATTTTAAAAATATTTTTTATTTGTGTATTACATAATAAACATAATTATAATAAAATAAAATTACATTAATAATCACTACAAGTAAAATAGTTATTTTGATAAAGTTAACATCACTAACTGAATTAACAGAGCGGTGACTATTGATAAAAGATAACTATAACATTAGGAACTATATTTGAATGATACAAACATATTAATGCAATTTAATTGATTTTAATATATGTTTTAGTTATATAACTTGTTATTTCAACTTGTCTTTTAACTTAAAAACAATTTATTTGTTTCAAGTTTCAACTGCTATGTTGAAGTGGTAAATTGGTGAGTCAGTAGAATGCGGATCACTCATTTCATCAGCTGGTGCGCATTGCAAGTATCCGGTTCTAAACTTTTAATTCTTAATCTGTCATATACATCCTTTTAAATTAATATATAAAATAAATAAGTATAAGTGTGCATATTTCTAATTCGAATAGCGAATCGAATTGAATTAAAAATCACAAATTCACAATTTGATTCAAATTTGATGATTAGAACTCGAATCGAATTGAATTCGAATTTGAAAATTCCAATAGAATACCGAATCGGTGATTTTTTTCCTCGAATAAAATCGAATTTGAAGTTTTTTTTAATCCAATTCGAATATTGAACACCCTTAATTAAGAGTAATAAATGAGAATAGCGTTTTCATAAGGGGACAAGAGTAATTAAGAGTAATAAATAAGTAATAGAACAATTAAAATTATTTATACACATCCTATTTAAAACAACATATGAAAATAGTATATGTTTTGGTGTGAGTTTACAATTTTAACAAAATATGAAGTCATAAAAACTAAAATATGAATCCTTAAATACATATTATATTATATATTTATTAAAAGTGTATGTCGGTGCAAACAGTAAAGTTTATAAATTTTTGATTATTTGTAAAACGATTCTTATCATACTTTCTTTTCATAAGTATGTACAGAGACAAGAGGGTTAGCAACCAGCAGGGAATGGGTCCGGTGGCTCTTGGTGGGAGGTCAAATGGCGCTAACCATGAGAGTGAAAAGAGGTTGTTGCCGGTGAGGTACTTTGACCCAGGGGGATGGTGGTCTGGATCGAGAGAGACTAATGTCTGGTGATAGCAAATCGATGATGAAAACGACGATAATGAGTAGATCGAACCACCATGATTGGGGGTGGTTAGAGGTGGTTGAGCCTTCATCTCGCTATGTTGGAGACATCGAAGTGGTTACAAGCTCGACGATGGTAATAGGTGGTTATCGGAGAACATATCGGAGAACAATAGGTGGTTACAAGTTCTAATTTACTCACTCATGTATATTTTTCTCAAATTGGACCACCCAATTATCAAATAGAGTCATCATTAGATTTTCTTATGTCAAGAACATAACGGAGGAAAAGACGTGGTGGTCAGAATTTTCAATATATAAAATTATATTAGAAAATAAAAAAAATGCTAATTATGAAAAAAATAAAAAAAGTAGCTAAAATTTACGTCAATGTTCCATATCAGCATCAAAAGATAGAAAAAAAATATTTTATAATTGAAACCAAAAGTATAAATCCTAAAAAGTATGTTAAGACTTCTAATTTATATAAAATATAAAAACTGAGTGACTTAATTGAAACACTTTTAAAACTTGAGTTATCTAATTGGAACACTTTTGAAAGTTGTTTAATATTTTACAAAGTTACCCCACGTAGATTTGTGCTTTTATGAGGAAGAGTGATGGAGTTGGCATTTAATATTATCTTTAAATATTGATATTTTAACAATTTAAACACATACATGCAGGCTTTCTTACTCTAGTATTTCAAATAATTTAAAATAAAATATAAAAGAATAAATGCAAGATTTTAAGTTAAAATATTGGTAGCACTTTTAAATGCATCATACATGAATAAACAAAATATATACAAATACAGGACACACTACTTTTAAAGTAGCAGAGCACATATAGATCATATTTATTATAATAATCATTAAACATTTACTAAAAAAATTTAGAAATTCTATTTTGTGATTAAATTCCAAAATTAAACAAATTATTATTTACTTTATGAAAGTTGATAAATATGTTTTTCTACAACTATTGGTTGGTATATCACGTAGTTTACGTATGTATATAACCAAACTATTTTTTGTATAATTGTTGGTCGATCTATGAAATCAATATACTCTTGTGTTTAAAATTATTGTGGCATCTTGACACTCGAAATATGTTAATGATCTCTTGCTATTTTGTGCTAATGATTTCCATGACGATTCAAGAAGACACCGCGGCAACGCACGCGGGTTCAATCCTAGTTTATTAATAAACTGAGTTTTTAAAGAAAAAAGTTTGAAATCCGGTCCTACCATTAGCTCAAATCCAACAGACTGGTTTATTAGTTAAAAACGCTCTAACTAGAAATCACATAACTTGTTCTTTTAACATTTCCTGATATGACTGTTCTTATGAAACGGTAGCTAGAAGAGAACTATTTGTGCTCCGAAGATTTTCTATATATTAATTTTCATAGGACAACAAGAAAGGTTAAACATCAAAACTAAATTCCTACTCTCTTTCTTCTTTACAACATCTTATCAGTCATGTTATAGTTGGAAAACCTATATGTACTTCACCTAACATGCAAAATGAATGAACTAATGTGTCAATATATAAGGAACTCTTTCCCTCGTGCTTGAAACAAATTCTTATCATTTTGGTTGGGTTGTTGACAAAGGCAAACTTCTTTTAATCATTCACCAAAATATGGACGTAGTGAACAATTTGGAGGCGCCAAACTTGATGATATGGACAAAGTGGACTCCAAACATCATTACAAGATAATTAAAAGAAGTTCCAAACTTATAGAGCTTCAAGCTCTTAACAGACGACAAACACAACTTTTCCTATATATTGCATTAATAGAAGCTCAAACATTAATTAACCACTACACTTGATTTAAAAGAGGCTTTAGTGAAATGATATTTACCTATATAATATTTATATGACATTTTAACTAAGCAACCATTACGTATGGTATAACAACAAATTTTAAATATTACATATGATTTGGTAATTCAATTTTTCTTGAGCTACAAAATTACCATTTGAAATAAATACAAAATCAAAATAAGTTGTTGGTATCATTTCAACCTAAGACATGTAGTTTATAAGTAACCGATATTTAATCATGACCTATACTAGCTCGTGAAACTTTTGTTTTTATTCTTTTATGTGTTATTTTCGTATTTAGAAAGTGGAGAAGTTTTTTCATGTTTATGTGGAATAATGATTTGCATGAACTTTGTAGCATACGAGAAAGAAACGTCAACATTATAGAGTTTTCAATAAATATTAAAAAGTTACGTGTTCTTTTGGTTTAATTAGTCGTGACATTACAACTCTTTTTTATGTTAATGATGTGTTTTCATAATTATATTTTCTTTCTATGATGATAGTGAAATATCCTTACACTTTTCTATCCTTTCTATTATTAACAATATGGTCATAAGAAAATCTATCCCTAATATAGATTAAAGGAAATATAAAAGTTATACCCAACAACAAAAATTATTATGTGTACGTGTATGCACACGCATAGAGAAAGGGAGGTTTCTATACAAAGTAGATTTTGCCTAAAAACATAGGAAGTGATGAGAGTACATAAGTTTTAGCTTAAAGGTTTTATAAACAAGTAGTATTTGTATCTATTAATGCACACAGAATTAAGCACAATTATATGGTATAACTACTTATAAATGTGTTGTTATATTATAAAATTGTTTTTTATAATGGTATAACAACATTGTTGCAAGGTAAAGCATGATAATTTTATGATAAAGAATACAATTATAATCATAAAAAAATGCATTTCAAAATGGTATAACGGTACAAGTCTAGCATAGTGAATTATACTTATCTAAAAAATGTATTTGTTGTTATACTATAAAATTGTGTTTTTTATAATGGTATAACAACATTGTTACAAAGTAAACTATCATAGTTTTATAATAAAGAATACAATTATAATCATAACAACAATGCATTTCAAAATGGTATAAGGGTACAATTCTAGCATAATGAATTATAATGACCTAAAAATGTCATTTTTAACGAAAAAGAAAAAGAAATATATTTGATTGTTTCTCTATACATATAGGTTTGTACAAAAGAGAATAAAACATAATTTTATAGTGTAATTGTTTTGTTTTTTTTGGCAATAAAGTATTTAAAAGGTTTTTGAATTTAAAAAAACTAAGTGAAATGATATTAAAATAAATAAACGTCAAAGACAATGGCAAATTCCCTTTCATATCGTCAAAACATATATAACTTGAAAATCCACCTTAACCATTTAGTTAGTTTGAACATATGCGTAAATTACCTTTTGCATTAGACAAATTCACTCTGTATTTGATTTTCCCTCTCTCTCTCTCTCTCTCTCTATATATATATATATATATTATATATATATATATAGGAGGGATCAAATAAAAACCACCCTTATAATTGAAAACCATAAAAACCGCTCTCAACCAATCATATATTTTTAATATAGTTGTTTCTATTTTATTTAAAAAGGGTATTTTTGTAATCTTACAATTAACATAATTATGGTATATTCTATTATATCGGAATAAATCTCTTGTTTTTCTCAATCTTAATTTAAATTTATTATATTAATATCAGCATATATGAATTTAGTGTAAACGGATGTTGAAGATCATGCTTCCAAAGAGCACAATCGTTTGAACAGCCTCATCTTCACCTACCACCACCGGCCACCATCAATTTTCAAAGATTACTATCCGTCAATGGTACCCACTGGACCTTATGGCTGCTGCGTAACACCATCGAACACCACCATGTGCTCCAGTCAAACACCTCCAGCACCATACCTTTTCTACTTTTGTTGCAATCCCATCCACCATCACCATCACCGGCATCACCTATGTCGAAGTAGATAGGAATTTCGCTTGGTTTTTTGTTGTATCCACAAATTAAAAGTTTGGGGGTGTCGATTGTTTTAAATTCAAAATCAAAGGTAAGGTCTTTAAATTTATATGTAAAAAGTGTGATAAACAAGAAATTAATGTTGATTCAATGATGGATGAAGATGAAGATGAGTAATCCGGCTCAACATATATGTATATGAGGGGTGATTGTTACTTTTAGTTAGTGGCTATCAAATGGATGGCGTGGTACGTATACGTATGGTCCTTTTATGTAAGCGTATAGGTAAGTGTTTGTTAGTTTAATAATGCGATGAGGGTTTCATTATAAGCTGAAAAAGTTTGGTACATATGTTTGTATACAGGTTGTAGATTTAATTGGTGTTTCTACTTGCTTAGAAACAGAACATGGCTCGGGTTTTATACGTATGGTCCGTATATGTAAGCATTAAAATGAATGTACGATATATACATTTTTGTTATATAATGTAAATGCAAATGTGTAATCTAGTTTATCAAATGTATAGTCCAGTTTATCAAACATGTGATTTAGGAATAGTTCATTACATATATGTATCATTGTTGTTTTATTTATACAAATTATATTTGTTTTGTTTCTGTTACATATAAGTACTAAACAATTAATCATAAAAGACCTTTTTATGTTGTTTGTTATATATATGAATAGACTCCTTTATAGTAATACATTCACACATACATTATTAATACTTGTATTTTGGCTTATGAAATAGATAACTCTTATGTCCTTATTGACAATAAGGTAAATAAGGTTGCAATTCAAAATTGATAATTAATTTCTAACTAGTATTGAAAATAAAGGTATTCAATTAAGTTCATTTGAAGAAGATGATGATGACAAAGACCACAGTGTGGAAGATAAACACCATGATTACGTATACATAATGGTTCTGTTAGGTAGCTGAATGTAACTTTTCTTTTACATGTATTCTTTATTGATTTCCTTGATTACACATACGTATCATGTAATATAGCAATGAATTGGATGTGAAAGAAGTATGCGGGGTAAAAAAAGATGAATTGAGTAAGATAATGATTAATTCAAAGGATTTGCTTTTATGAAACCATTTGGGGTACGTATATGTAAGGACGACGCACAAAACAACACTAAAACATAATAAACACGAAGAACATGAAGATTTGTAGTTTTATCATAATCACATGTATGATCATTGTTGCTACATATACGTAACTCTGCTGTTACGTATATGTACTACTATTACGTGTATCATTTTACACATACGTATGACAATGTTACATATATGTAACACACAATGTTACGCATACGTAACACAGTGTGATGCATGCGTAACCAGTCATATTCTTTAGTTTAGTTGTCTTTTTTTTAGAAAATCAATGATTATCTAATTTTTCAATCCAAATTTTAAAAATAATATATTTGATTATTTAAATATAAGAAAGAGGTGAGAGGTGAGAGAAATAAGGAAGATGTGAGTAAATTTAGAAAGTTAATTATTTTATGTTCTTCCTATTTACCCTTAATGCCTATTTAAACACTTATAATCTTCCATTTAATTACTATAATACCATTAATTAATCTCAACCATAGATGAAAAATATCAATGGTGAATAAATAGTTTTTTTTAGTTTTTAATTATAATATAGTTTTCATTGGAACCCTCTCATTTCTTTATCCTTACACTTTTCTATCCTTTCTATGGTGAAATAT
Organism: Flaveria linearis; assembly: GCA_024085815.1. Lineage (NCBI taxonomy): Eukaryota > Viridiplantae > Streptophyta > Magnoliopsida > Asterales > Asteraceae > Flaveria > Flaveria linearis. Next base: position 16,883,772 of record CM044017.1, on the reverse strand, counting down.
CCTTACATTTTGCTATCCTTACACTTTTCTATCCTTTCTATTATTAACAATATGGTCATAAGAAAATCTATCCCTAATATAGATTAAAGGAAATATAAAAGTTATACCCAACAACAAAAATTATTATGTGTACGTGTATGCACACGCATAGAGAAATGGAAGTTTCTATACAAAGTAGATTTTGCCTAAAAACATAGGAAGTGATGAGAATACATAAGTTTTATCTTAAGGGTTTTATAAACAAGTGGTATTTGTATCTATTAATGCAGATAAAATTAAGCACAATTATACGGTATAACTACTTATAAATGTGTTGTTATACTATAAAATTGTTTTTTTATAATGGTATAACAACATTGTTGCAAGGTAAAGCATCATAATTTTATGATAAAGAATACAATTATAATCATAAAAACAATGCATTTCAAAATGGTATAACGGTACAATTCTAGCGTAGTGAATTATACTTATCTAAAAAATGTATTTGTTGTTATACTATAAAATTGTGTTTTTTATAATGGTATAACAACCTTGTTACAAGGTAAACTATCATAGTTTTATAATAAAGAATACAATTATAATCATAACAACAATGCATTTAAAAATGGTATAAGGGTATAATTCTAGCATAATGAATTATAATGACCTAAAAATGTCATTTTTAACGAAAAAGAAATATATTTGATTGTTTCTCTATACATATAGGCTTGTACAAAAGAGAATAAAATATTGATTTTACATTGTAATTGTGTAACATCTCGTATTTTTTTAGTTAATTTTTAAGACCTATTTATGCTATTTTGGTGGGCTATTTATGTATAATTCCTTATTTAATTTAAAGTTTCTAAGTTAATAATAATAATTATAATAGCAATAAAAAAATAAATTACTAAACTTAACAATGTTTAAAACTTTAAGTACTTAAAGATTAGGGGGTCTTAATGTCAATTTATAAACTTTAAATAAAGGGTTCTGCATGAAATAAGAACCTTTATAAACTATAGAGACCATTTGTGTAAATTTCAAAAACACCCAAACCCCACCCCCCATTCTTCCCCGATTCCTTCCCCACTTTCGGCCGAAAATCCGGCCACTATCGAGCACTACACGCTATAATAATCAAATTAAACGCACCCACACAATCATCTATCTATCTCCAATCGATTACACCATTCAATTGCACCTGAATCAAACCCATACATCGAATTCAATCACCATCTTCGGTCGCGACCTGCAACATAGTCGATACCCACCTTCTGAGTTTTATTTCACGAAACTAACAGAGGGCTTCTCATCTTTAGAGTCATTAGAAACTTCCTGTGGAAGGAATTCGATTATCATCAACATTTTCCACTCGAACTGGTTCTGGCAAAGCTGCGACCTGTTCTTGGTGTCTCTTGCATCAAATTGAATTCAAATCGGGTAATTGAACACATCAAAACACTCGTTTTTACATGGGGATCAAAAGCCCCATGATTATAATCGTTAACATATTCGAATTGGGGTTCAATTGGATGGAATTCGAATTAGGGTTCATGGGTATTAGGGGAAACCTTAAAGATTGTGTTTTTATGATTTAAAAACGGGCATCTATCGCAGCTGTATGCCTTGGTTCACTGGTTCCCCACTCGCTTGCCATCCATGAGGTCCCGGGTTCGACCCCGGGCACCCTCATATATTTTTAAGGCTTTTTGGGCTTTAAAAAATTATAGAAAAATTTTAAAAATTATAAAAATGTTTCTACAAACATTAAATATTTTTAAAGCCACCTAACAATTTTTTGAAAATTTCATTTCTCATAATACTTTAATATTTTATTAAATATTTTAGACAAATGATATAAGTAGTTCATTTTTTTTATAAAAATAGACTTTAAATAATGGTTAAAATCACTAAATTATTATTGGTTCAAATAATATCTATGTATTATGGTTTAAATCATGATTATCTCAATTAAATATAAAAGTTTTATATTTAAATCTTACAAATTACTACAAATGTGTTCATTCACATTTTTATATAAAATATAGTATACTTCTTCCCATTTCAAGAAAATATAATTGAGTCCATTTGTTAAATTCAAATATTTAACAAAGCCCCAAATTCCACTTGAAACCCTAATCCTCGTCAATTCGTTAAACTTAATATTAAACTTAAACCTTGTAAACTTAAATATATATATATTCTTAGGTACCTTGTGAGGGATTGCGTTGGAACGTTTATAATCATCATCCTTATACTTATTTGCCAAGTGAGTATTCACGGCCCCTATTTTACTTTCTTTCCTTTTTGGGGGAGAAAACATGCAAACATATTTTATAAATGGTTTTTAGTATTATTGATATCGCCTGTTACGTTAGTGCAAACACACTTGAAAGTCCTTACATTCTCGAACCATTAGTAATGTGTAGCGAGGTAATTCTGAGTAGTACTACTGGGTTTGACAAACTCCGCCCGGGTAGTCGCGCTAGCTTGATTGGAGGTCAAACGGGTGCATTATTGACCTAACATTTGTCACTGTCTGGTGAGACGTGACGGGAAGGCAACAAACATTCGAACATACAAACAGTCAGCGTCGGTTCGAAACGCTAAGTAACTTGTTTATAGGCTAGCTACCTATCGATATGCTTTAATTACTATACCATTTGAACCGTTACAAACATTTTATTTGTGATAAAACTTGTGAACTCACCAACTTTATGTTGACATACTTTAGCATGTTTTCTCAGGTAACAGGAACGCTTAATCTCATGATGCACGATTAAGGAACGCACTCAGGACATGCATTCATCGGATCCATTTATGTTGCATTAGACATTGTTTTGACTTAGCATTTCAGACTTTCAGTATTGTTTACATTTCATTATTCGCTTCCGCACTGTTATTCATTTCATTTAAGTTACTTTGATTTAAGTCAAACATTTATTTTAAATTCATATAGAGTCGTTTGATATTACCGTGTCTGAGATTCTGGTATGTCACACGCCTAACGATAAAACCCCGTTTGTGGAAATTGAGGGTGTGACAAATTGTTTTGTTTTTTTGGCAATAAAGTATTTAAAAGGTTTTTGAATTTAAAAAAACTAAGTGAAATGGTATTAAATGAAATAAATGTCAAGACAATGGCAAATTCCCTTTCATATCGTCAAAACATATATAACTTGAAAATCAACCTTAACCATTTAGTTAGTTTGAACATATGCCTAAAATACTTTTTGCATTAGACAAATTCACTCTGTATTTGATTTTCCCTCCCTCTCTCTCTCTCTATATATATATACATATATATATATCATATATATATATATATTTATATATATATACATATATATACATATACATATATATATGCATACATATATATACATATATATATATACACGTATATATACATATATATACATACATATATATAGGGGAGATTCTACTAAAAAATAATTTTGCCTAAGAAGGGTAAGAAATGATCTTAGCCTTCCATTTGTTAATCAATGTCTAAGATGATAAAGTTCTAAATAAAAAAATGGAAGGGTATTTTAGGTATGTAACCACTTTTGTTAACTTTTTTGAGTTTCCCCTAACTTTTTAAACGTTTATAACTTTTTCATGCTAGATTATTTTTTAAAAAAATTACGCCACAAAATCAAGTATTTTTTTTCTCTTTAAATTGAGTATAGTATTGCTATTTTTTTAGTAAAAAAAATAAATTAGGTGAAATTGTGCTGCATTTTAACGTTTTTGTGTTGTATTTTATAAAACAGCACAAAATTATGCTGTATTTCATAAAACAGCACAAAATTATGCTGTATTTCATAAAACAGTACAAAATTATGCTGGATTTTATAAAAACACACAAATTATGCTGGATTTTATAAAACAGCATAAAATTATGATGGATTTCATAAAACAGCACAAAATTGTGCTGGATTTCATAAAACAACACAAAATTGTGCTGGTTTTCATAAAACAGCACAAAATTGTGCTGTATTTCATAAACAGCACAAAATTGTGCTGTATTTCATAAAACAACATAAAATTATGTTGTATTTTATCAAAACAACACAAAATTATGCTGTATTTTATCAAAACATCACAGTTTTGTGCTGTTCTGCGTCAAACAACACAGTTTTGTGTTGTTTTGTCAAATAGCATAATTTTGTGCGGTTTTACATAACATTTTCTATATTGTTTTAAGGTCTCATGTGTTGTTTTTGTGGTGTATTGTATCAAAATATCAAACAAAATAGAAATATGTAACACCCGGAAATTTTGTTTGAAGCCGACGAAAGAAGGAAAGAAATAAAGTCTAAAGTCGAGGGACCAAACTCGCCACCGAGAGAAACCTGGTGAGTGGGGGTATAAAAGGGGAGGGAAGCTCACACCCTCCCCATTCTTGCCAAAAATCAGCCAAGGAAGAGAGGAGAAGAGGAGAGGAGAGCAAAGAGGAGAAAAGCTTGGTTCGGGTGGATTCGAGCGTGAAAATCGACGTGTAGCGGGTCACATCAAAGCTCTACTCGACGGGATCATTTAGGTGAGTTCTAGGACCCCTATTTTACACGTTTTTGAATGATTTTGGGGCTGGAACACATCTGAAAACTATTTTTGGGTTTTTGGGTGTTTTACGCGTTTATGTATGTATGTGTATGTGTATGTGTATGATTCGTTTAGGGCTTGATTTCAGGCTTGGTTATTCTTGAATGAGGTCGTGGTATGTTTCCCTATGGATTAGAGAGGGTTGATTTGAGCTCAAACGAGGTTTGGAAGGGTTTGGAGGTCGAAAGGCACGGCTGCAGTTCGGGATGAACTGCATTCTGCATCAGCTAGGGCTATGCGACCGACTGGAGGTCCAGGAGACCGATTGGAAGGCGATTGGGTTCATATGCACGAAAGGAAGGCGATTGGGGTTCATGCGCACAAAAGTGGTGCGACTGAGGGTCATAAGCATGGAGGTAATGCGACTGAAGCTAATGCGGATGAAGGCCATGCGACTGAAGGACATACGGATGAAGGCCGTGCGACTGAAGGTCATATGACTAGAGTCCATATGCCTGTGAGTCGTGCGATTGAGGCTCATACGCACGAAAGGTGTGCGACTGAGGGCCATTCACATAAAGGTCATGCGAATGAGGTCCATACGCCCGGATGTCATGCGATTGAGGTCCATACGCATGGAAGTATGCGATTGGAGGTCATGTTCCTAGAATGCATGCGACTAAGTGTTCCCATGCGCCTAATTGGTGGTGCGCCTAAACAGTACTCATACGCCTGAAGTCATGCGACTGGAGAGTTCATACGTATTGTGATCATGCGACTGGAGCGTTCATACGCATGGAGGTCATGCGAGTGGAGCTCCATATGCCTAAGTGTTGGTGCGCCCGAATAGGGTTTATGCGCCCAGGAGTTTTGAGGGACTTTAAGAGGTGATGGTCTAAATGGATGTCCTTGATGATATGATGGACATGGATGGTATAATATGACGTATGATGACGAGCTGCTGATGATGATGAGGTGACGCATGATGTTGTGTGACGTCGTATGGTTCTATGATGTGATTCGTGTGATGTTGATGTCGTGTGCTTGTGCATGTTGTATGTTATGCATGATGTATGTTATGGGTGTGCGATGTTGCCCTGTGTGACTGATGTTGCATGTTATTACGATCCTTATTATTATGTATGATTATCTTTCTGTGACTTTGCGTTGAATGTTTATTTATAATGAAAGTATTATATAACGTAAAGTGGAATATAATGGAAAAAGGAACATAACGAATGAATGCATACATTAATGAATGAACGGATGAATGGCTTGCAAGCAAATGTATGAGGTGAGCGACTCTGTGTTGAAACAGACTCGAAAGAGGTCCTTGTCGCGTACTTTGGTATTGCAGGAGATAGGATCCAGATGAATAAGAGTAAGATTGGCTTGCAAGTAGAAGGAAAGGAGGTTCACGACTCATTGAGAGTTGCTAGCTCAATGTGTGTGTGTGTTATAGCGTGCGATCTTGGCTAACTCATAAAGGGACATAGACACAGTGGGAGTTCAGTTTTGGTAACTGCTCCGATACATGCAATGTGGTATTTACTGTGTGCTATGCAGCGTGCGATTTTGGCCTACCTCATGTGGATCATGTAGCGTGTGATTTTGGCTAACCCATGAGATGGCGTGCGATTTTGGCTAAACCCCAAGAGTTCTCACACACAGGGAGAGTTGGTCTTAGTGACAACTCCATTGGTGCGATTTGTGCGATATGTACTTCGGGTACAATGATGTGAAGGCGCGATAAGTAAGATAATGAACGAACGGGATCCTTGTCATTCGACCTCAGTAATCATGGCTGAGTGCCATAAAGAGGGTAAAGCTTGACAGGATCTAGATGAGAATGAATGATAATAAAAGTATGAAATGTGCAAACATGCGATATGTATGAAATGAACATTAATGAATGATCATAATAACGAACGATACGGATCCTTGTTATTCGACCTCAGTAATCGTGGCTGAGTGCCACGAAGAGGGTAAAGTCTGACCGGATCTAGAAAGAAGTGAAAGATAACGATGTACGTTGAATGAATGAAAGTTAACGAACGTAAAGATGAAGATAATAATTATACTATCTGTATGTACGTATGATGTGTGATCATGTACGGAAGTATAGTATGATTTTAAAAGAAAGTAAAGAAAGGTTTTAACGAAAGAAAAGTATGTTTTTAATATAAAACTAGAACTCACTCAGCAACACTGACTTTGATGTGTTTCAAGTTGGCAGGTATGTTGCTGAGGATGGCACGGGGCGGCTACTCAGCTCTTTTGGATAGCATTCTTTTGTTTAATGCTTTTGTGTTGTAATACGAACAAGCAGTAATTATCGGTGTATTACTTTGCAAAAGCATTTATATTGAAATGAAAAATTATTTTACTAATTCCGCTGCAATGTTTTAAAGTTAATGTAATTATATGTTTTATGTGCGATGATCGACCAGCTGTAAGCATCCCGGAAACGGGGCCTTACAAGTTGGTATCAGAGCCAAAGTTTAAGTGAAACGAGTAAATTTTCAAAATAAACCTTAACTTAAACTGAAAATGGGACGAAAAGGGAAGGGATGCCAATCTGAGTAGTTGCGTGCCATCAGGTATTTCTTAATGTTAACCGGTATTATGTGCGCATGTTATGTGGTTTATGTGTTGCTGGTAGATTTAGATACTGATGTAGTCAGGACAGGTAATGGTCGGGGTACGAAGAGTAAAGTAAGTGGCTAATCACAACTGGCCACTGTAATTAGGGACTTATTATACTTGACATAAACTAAGCTATTCCCTTGAATGATAGTGTTGGTGTTTGAATCTTTCAGTGTGTGATAGAGGATGGATGGTGGTAGATCATCCAAAGCCTCGCGTGATGGACTTGGTGCTGCATCCCGACCCAAAAGAGGTAGGCCTAGAGTGGAAAAGGTGGTTCCTGAGGGACCCGAGACCCCTCATCCGGAGGGCGGTGATGAGAGTGCTAACCTGAGAGCCTCGATGAGAGAGGCGGTTGCGGAAGAAGTGCATCAGTCCATGCAGACGATCCTACCGTCTGTAGTGACCGAAGTGATAAAGGCTGTTAGAGATGGGGAGAGATAGGAAAGGGGTAGACCTTCGGGCGAAAGGAGACGACCCGAGGCTGAAATGGTTCTCTCTGATGATGAAGAAGAGGAAGAAGAAGAGCCTGTGTCGGAGGCGACACGAGGCTGTAACTATGGGGCGTTTCAAGTATGCAAGCCCCCTACTTTTGATGGTAACGGCACTGTTGCTGCTGCTCACCGATGGGTGAGGGAAATGGAAGCTGTTCTAAACATCAGCGAGTGTCGAGAAGACCAGAAGTTAAAGTTTGCTGCCCACTCTTTGTGGACTCGGCTCTGTGCTGGTGGGACAATATAGTCCAAGCCGAGGGTAGCAGGGAAATCGGGAGGATGAGATGGCCTGAGCTAAAGAAATGGTTATTGAGGAGTTCTGTCCTCATCGGGATATGGATAAAGTTGAGAGAGAATTCCTGCAGCTGGAGGCGGGAACCATGACAAACCAGCAATACACCATAAAGTTCAACGAGATGGCACGTCTGGTGCCGGATCAGGTGACACCTCTTTCGCGAAAGATTAAGAGGTATATTCAGGGCTTGCCGGCGGATATCCGTAGGCACATGATTGTCACACCCTCGCTTATAGCGGAAACACGAGGATGTGACGGACGGGATCGTCATAACACTTGGTATAATTACAGAGACATAATATATGCAAATCCTCACGTCATGACGTCGCCCGACACAATGGTGACTTGTGTCGTGGTTAGTCAGTTCCACGACTATCATAGTCTTATTGATTTCTAAATCCAAAATACACATAGTTCACAGATGAATACAAATGATATACATTACAAATGCAAAACTATTGAAATCCTGAGGTCTCTGCTAAGGCATCAACACTAGCTATCCTCTTTGATTATGTTCACCTGAAAAGATATGCTCAAAAATGTCAACACATAATGTTGGTGAGTTCCGCAGGTTTAAATTTAAAACATTTGATGCTGTATAGAATTTGATATGGAATCATACTGCAAGCACAAACCACATAACATGTGTTTAAAGACAACCAAACCTAATGACGTTATGCATATAAATCTGCTGGAATATATTCACCCTTGGCCGGATTGCTGGCAGCTGTGTTGGTAACTCGCAAGTTAACCAATCTTCGAAGGGTGGGGTGTCAACCCAGTAGTACTACCAATACCTAACCGTTGGTTCCCAAACCCAGGAATTAAATGTTGTATGAGTGTTCCATAGAATAACACCATGTATGCATGCAAAACAGTATCACATTGATTCCAAGTATAGAATATAGAATGTACAGCATTGAAAACGGGTGAGCATACTTTTCCCCCATTGATTGAAAACATTGAAAATTTGTATAAGCATAAAAAGGGCCACGAAACTCACCTTGAATTGATGTAATGCAAAGACTTCACAGAATCAAGCAATGCACGTTCAGATATGATCAATACCTATTATTGATTATAACTAATCCTTTAAAACATACTCAGTGTGAATAGATATGTTTGATTGAATTCGAGTCGGTTCGGTTGGATGCCCATGATTAGTTATATATATATATTTGATTTTGATTATGAATTTAGTGATGCTAAGGTTTGACATCTGCTAATGTTTTAAATATATTTCGTATATATTTTCTTTGTAATCCTTTAAAATAAATATTATTTACCGTATAATTCGATAATAATTTATTAATTCGAGTATATAAAAATATAACACGTAATTACATTGGTAATTAGTTTGTATATAATTTCTATGATTCTCGTGATTATTTCATAATTAAACACGATTAAATGTCTATTTTTATAAAAACTAATTATTTTTAATATTTACAAATAATATTTTATAAATATTCTTAAGGTTTTTAAACCAAATAATTTACAGAAAATAATTCTGTGAGTTTAAAATGAAGGATGTTTATAAATTTATTTTATAATTTTTAGGAATTTTTGTAGAATTTTTAGAAGCTCAAAAGGCTTTAAAAAATAAATGCAGTGGCCGGGTCGAACCCGGGACCTCCCGGATGGGAAACATGTGCTTAACCGGTGAACCAAAGGCCGTGGCCACGATAAACCTCCGTTTTATTTCCTTTTAAACAAGATCACCCAGTTTTCCCCAAATCCATATAAACCCTAATCTGATTTCCCCCAAATTGAACCCGAATTCAATTATGTAAACGATTACATTCATGGGGCTTTTGATCCCCTGTATAAACGAGTGTATTGATGCGTTTAATTACCTGATTGGAATTGAATTGATGATAAACCAGATAAGAACAAGCTGCGGTTGCCCTGAGTTCGAATGATGATCAAACGATGATGAAAAGCAAATTGATTACACAGAAAGCTTCGAATGATGCTACTGAGTGAAAGCCCTCTGCTATTTGTAGGTTAGAAGGCTCGGAGGTGGGTGTTCGATAGAGTTGCAGGTTCGAACAGGAATGGTAATCGGATTGGTTTGGTCGTATGTGTTTTGATAAAATGGCAGTAGCATTCGATTATTAGGGTGATAAAGTTCGAATTGATTGAGTTATTGTGATTAAAGTGGTGTTTTAGTGGCTGATTTAGCCGTTAGAACGGTCGAAAAAGATAAAGTGATTTCGAGCCGTTAGTTAGACCGATTCAACGCGTGTTTTTGTTGCTTTGGGTTCGAATCTTGTTCACGAAACGGTTTGGAATAATTTGGGCTATTAAAATCGAGTTTTACGCGGTTTTGGTGGTCGCCGGAGTGTCGTCGGACTTCGGCTGGAACAGTGCGCCGGAAAAACGGGGGGCGGGGTTGGGTTTTTTAAAAAATTACACAATTTGTCCCTGCGGTTATGTTTTATCAATTTATGTTTAAAACTTGTTTTATAGTTCAAAATGACACAATCACCCCCTGGACCTTATTATTTTTTATTTTTATTATTATTATATTATTATTATTATTTTATTATTTATTATTATATTATCATTATATTAGTATTATTAGTATTATTGTTATTATTATTAT
>CM044017.1:16843099-16873099 GCA_024085815.1 Flaveria linearis | reverse complement strand
GTATGCCACAGTACTATTAGGTAAGCGGTAGAGGTACCATGAATTGGGTCAATCACAAAGAAGGACCCGTTACCTTAATTCAATGCTTGCAAGACTTAGTTCGTTCATTCATTAATGCATGTATTCATCATCGTATTTCCTTTTCATTCATTCATTAATACATGCATTCATCATCATGTTCCTCTTTCCATATCTTTCACTTTACGTTACATAATACTTCATTCATTCATTTCCATAATTCGTAAAGTTTTTGGAAAGATAAACATACATAATCATAAGGAACATACACATAACATTCATTCATCATCATATGAAGCATCACACATATATGGTATACCATAGGTATACCCATGCAACATCATCATCATCATGCCTATGTTACTCGTTTACCCAAATAAATCAGATCTTACTAAGCTTAATCCGCATTTCACACCCTGGTTCATCCGCATTAGTCTGACCATCCGCTTTAGTCAATACGGGTGAGGAATGCCTTGTCCGCATTTCACATCCTGGTCATCTGCATGTTCAATCATCCGCATTAGTCAATGCGGATGAGAAATGCCTTATCCGCATTTCATGATTCTACCCGCATTAGTCCATGCGGCTGAGAAATGCCTTAGCGCATTTCCGGACTTGTCCACATTGGTCAATGCGGTTGACAATTGCCTTACCGCATTTCATAGATCGTCCGCATTTGTTCAATACGGCTAAGATGCCTTAGCCACCTTTCCTGATTTGTGCGCATAGGGTAATGCGGCTGAGTATTTCCTTATCCGCATTCACTGACCTCTCCGCATTAGGTCGATGCGGCTGAGAACATGCCTTGACCACATTTACTTGGTCATCTGCATTGGCTAATGCGGTTGACCACCTTAGCCACATTTGCTTCGGCAGTCCGCATTGGACAATGCGGTTGAGTGGGGCAACCTGCAACTTAACCTGTACTATTCTCATACCTCATTCATCATTTTAACTCATCTATAGCACAAAATTATCATATTACCCATTTAGAACCACCTAAACATCATGTATACCGTTCTAAACATACATTAACAGTATACCTATGAACGTTCATGCGTGAATCATATATATATCTGTTCTGGAAAGTTCACATGTAGTGGAACCAGCTTCCCGAACAGACCGTATACACATATACATATACATACATGTACGGGTTAAACACCCGCAACTCAAAAACAGTTTCAATATGTGTTCCAGCCCCCAAAATCGTTCGAAAAATGCATAAAAGAAGGGGTCTTAGAACTCACATTGTGTTGCTGGGTATGGCTTCTTCAAAACCCGTCACCGTGAGACCTTGTACCTAGAATCCGCCCTCTTCTTCTTCTTGTTCTTCCTTCAAATTCCCGTGGTCTGCTCTTTCTCTCTCTAAACACTTCGAAGATTTGGGGTTGTGAGAAAAAGTGTGGGCAGCCATCCCTATGTATATCAGATATTTCTTTTCTTTGTACTTTTTACAAAATACCCCTTCCACTTTTTCTTTCTTTTCCTTTCCTTCCAAAATTCTTTCTTTTCTTTTCTTCTTATTATTTCTCTTTGTCTAACCAAAATTTCGGGTGTTACAAGTCCACCCCCCTTATAAAGGTTTCGTCCCTGAAACCTGGTTTTCCTCGAACGGACGTGGGTAATGTTGTCTCATATCTTCCTCAGTCTCCCACGTAGACTCAGATCCCTTTCTGTGCTTCCACTGTACACGCACAAGGGGAACCACTTTATTTCGCAGTCGCTTCTCTTTTCTGTCAATGATTGCCACTGGTTACTTCACATAATTGAGCCGTTCATCTACTTCGACACCCTCCAGTGGAACAATCATTTCTTCATCGGCCAGACACTTTCTCAGATGAGATACGTGGAAGGTCGGGTGAATTCCACTTAGCTCATCTGGCAACTCCAATCTATAGGCCACCTCTCCTACTCGAGTAATGATTCGGAAAGGGCCTATGTACCGCGGACTCAACTTGCCCCGCTTTCAGAACCGAATGATTCCTTTCCAAGGCGAGACCTTTAACATAACCCGGTCACCCACCTGGAATTCGATCGGCCTGCGTCGTTTATCGGCATACAACTTCTGTCTGTCTTTGGCTGCCTTCATGTAGGCCTTGATCCTTTCAAGCTGTTCAGTCGTAGCATCGATCACCTCGACGCTTCCCAATTCCTTTTGACCAATATCACCCCAACATACGGGTGTCCTGCATCTCCTACCGTATAGCATCTCATAAGGTGGCATACCAATACTGGCATGATAGCTGTTGTTGTATGAGAATTCAGCTAATGGTAGATGGTCATCCCAACTTCCCCCAAAGTCAATCACACATGCCCGGAGCATGTCTTCTAACATCTGAATGGTCCTTTCCGACTGACCATCAGTTTAGGGATGATAAACCGTACTGATATGTAACCTCGTCCCCATAGCATCGTGGAATTTCTTCTAGAATTTGGATGTAAACCGGGTGTCGCGATCTGACACAATCGACACCGGTACACCATGACGAGTCACAATCTCTTTGATGAAAAGATCGGCCAACCTCTCGGATGAATATGTCTCGCGCATCGGTAGGAAGTGAGCACTCTTCGTCAGACGGTCCACAATCACCCATATTATGTCATACCCTTTCGGGGTACGTGGCAACTTTGTAATGAAATCCATGGTGATGTGCTCCCACTTCCATTCCGGTATATCCAACGGTTGAATCTTTCCATACGTCTTTTGATGTTCTGCCTTTACTTGCAAACAAGTGAGACATTTACTCACATACTCCACCACATCACGCTTCATGCCCGACCACCAGTAATCTTTCTTCATGTCTTGGTACATCTTGGTAGCACCGGGATGAATGGAGTATCGAGTTTTGTGGGCTTCATCCATAATCTTCATTCGTAGATCCCCAAAACGAGGAATCCATATCCGCCCAAATCGAGTCTTGACACCAAACGTGTTTTCACCCAGTTCCGCGACCAGACCTCTCATTCGTTCTGAGTTAAGATGATCTTCCTCCAGTGCCTCATCTTGAAACTATTTGACTTGCTTCATCACATCCAAGGTCATAATCAGTTGGTATGCCTTTACCCGTATCGGCTCGGGCCTCTCCTTTCGGCTAAGGGCATCAGCCACCACGTTGGCTTTGCCCGGATGGTAATGGATCTCACAATCGTAGTCTTTTATCAGCTCCAACCATCGCCTCTGCCTCATATTTAAATCTTTTTGCTCGAAGAAGTACTTCAAGCTCTTGTGGTCTGTGAAGATGGTGCACTTCGTTCCGTAGAGGTAGTGCCTCCAAATTTTTAATGCAAAGACCACAGCCGCTAGCTCCAAATCATGAGTAGGATAGTTAACCTCATGAACTTTCAGCTGTCGGGATGCATAGGCTATCACCTTTCCCTTTTGCATTAATACGCACCCCAACCCCGAGTAGGAAGCATCCGAATAAACCACCAAGTCATCGCTTCCATCGGGTAATGCCAACACTGGAGCTTGGGTCAACCTCGTCTTCAATTCTTCAAATGCCTTTTCCTGAGCCTGACCCCATACAAACTTCACATCCTTCCGGGTCAACTTGGTCAGTGGAGAAGCAATCTTGGAGAAGTCTTGAATGAATCTTCTGTAGTAGCCCGCCAAACCCAAGAAACTACGGATCTCGGATGGTGTCTTTGGAGACTTCCATTGCATTACTGCTTCCACCTTTGCCGGATCGACCATAATTCCCTCCGGATTAACCACGTGACCCAAGAACTGTACTTCACGCAACCAAAATGCGCACTTGGAGAACTTGGCGTACAATTTCTCCCTTCTCAACGTTTCTAGTACTTCACGAATATGATCGGCATGCTCCGTTTCGCTTCTTGAATAAATAAGGATATCGTCAATAAATACAATCACTGATTTATCCAACATCGGCCGACACACTCGGTTCATCAAATCCATAAAAGTAGCCGGCGCATTGGTTAAACCAAAAGACATGACAAGAAACTCGTAGTGACCATAGCGCGTACGAAAAGCTGTTATAGGGATGTCTTGTTCCTTCATTTTCAGCTGATGGTAGCCCGATCGAAGATCTATTCATGAAAACCAACTGGCGCCTTGAAGTTGATCAAACAGGTCATCGATTCTTGGCAAGGGGTATCTATTTTTCACCGTCAACTTGTTCAGCTCACGGTAGTCGATGCACATCCTCATACTACCGTCTTTCTTCTTCACAAACAGGACCGGAGCACCCCAAGGTGAGATACTCGGTCTAATAAACCCCTTATCCAACAGCTCTTGCAACTGCCCCATCATCTCTTTCATTTCCGTCGGGCCAATCGATACGGTGCCTTGGCGACAGGTTGAGCACCCGGTATCAGGTCAATCTGGAACTCGATCTCTCGGTCAGGTGGCAATCCCGATAAGTCTTCCGGGAACACGTCTGGAAAATCACACACCACCGGAACATCGGATAGCTGTGGTGTTGGCGTTTCTACATCTTTTACATAACATAAGTAGGCGTTGCACCCACGCCTCATACATTTTCCCGCCACAGCCATTAAGATCACCTTCGGAATCGCAGTAACCCGATCACCATAAACTGTCACTGAACCACCGCCGGGCGCTGTCAATTGAATCATCTTCTTGCGACACACGATGTTCGCCTCAAAGTCCGCCAACCAATCCATCCCAAGCACCAAATCGAAACCACCTAAAGTCATAGCGAAGGGTCTAACCGGAAACTTGTAGCCCTCCAATTCGACATCACAACCCTCTATCACCTCAGAGATCCTAGTGGACTTACCTGTGGCAGTTTCTACATCAAAGGGCACATCAACACGTCTACTACTAACAGGCAGCTTAGTACAGAAGGCAGCAGAAATAAAACTCCTACTGGCACCCGAATCAAATAATACAGAGGCTAAAGTTTGGTTCACCAGAAACGTACCGGACACAACATCAGGGTCCGTCCTAGCCTCTTCTTGCGTCATTGTGAATGCCCTGGCCTTTGCCCTCGGTTCTTCTCCTCCCGTCTTCTTCGCCCCTGAACCCTCGGCCATCGGCTTCTTGAAGTCTCTGCTCATATGACCACTTTCCCCACAGTTAAAACATTTGCCTACCCGGCAATCCTTTGACATATGCCCTGCCTTTCCGCATCTGAAACAGATGTTTGATCCCCACTTTCACTCCCCCGAGTGCTCCCATCCACACTGGCCACACTGGCCACACTTCCTCAACCCTGCTCCTGACATGACCACACCGCGGTCATCCACCCTCGTCTTCTTGTTACTCGTCGAAGTATCACCTCGACCAAACCTCTTCCCCTGCCAATTTCTCACACCACCTCCCTTCTTACTAACCTCAGCTTTCACCACCACAGCCCGTTCATCATATAATCTCCATGCCAAATCCACTGCCGACCTAAAGGTGCTCGGTCGAGTAGTAATCAAATGCCTGCGGATGTCAGCTGGAACCCCTGAATATACCGGTTGATCTTTCGAGACACCGGTGTCACCTGATCCGGCACCAACCGCGCCATTTCATTGAACTTGGTGGTGTATTGTTGGTGGGTCATCGTCCCCGCCTCCAATTGCAGGAACTCTCTCTCAACTTTGTCCATTTCCCGACGAGGACTGAACTCCTCGATCACCATCCTTTTTAACTCGGCCCACTTCATCTTCCCTATGGCCTTGCTACCCTCGGCCTGGACTGTATTGTCCCACCAGCACAAAGCTGACCCCGTGAAAGAGTGGGTGGCAAACCTCACCTTCTTGTCCTCCTGGCAATCACTAATATCGAGGACAGCCTCCATTTCTCTCACCCATTGGTGAGCATCAGCAGCAGTGCCAGAACCGTCAAAAGTAGGGGCTTGCACCACATAAATGCCCCGTAGTTACAACCCCGTGTTGTCTCCCGTACCTGCTCTTCCTCCTCTTCCTCTTCATCATCAGAGAGAACCGTCTACGGCTCTTGTTGCTCCTGTCTTCCAGAGGACCTATTCCTCTCCCTTCTTTCTCCTTCCCGGACAGCCTTGATTACTTCGGTCACCACAGACGGTAAGATCGTCTGCATAACCTGATGTACCTCTTCAACCACTGCCTCTTTTACCGAGGCTCTCAAATTGGCTCTCTCGTCCACCCCCTCCTGATGAGGGGTCTCGGCTTCCTCATAAACCACTTCCTCTACCCTAGGTCTCCCTCCCGTGACACGCGGTTCAGCACCACGTCCACCACCACGTGAAACTTTAGATGATCTACCACCGACCATCTTCTACCACACTGAAAGGTTCAAACACCAACACGGTCATTCAAGGAAATAGCTCAGTTTATGTCAAGTATGGTAAGTCCCTAATTACAGTGGCCAGCTGTGATTAGCCACTTACTCTACTCTTCGCACCCCTAGCATCACCCGTCCTGACTACATTAGTATCTAAATCTAACAGTACACATGAATCACATCCCATGCACACACAATACCAGTTAATCTTTAAGAAAATACCTGGTGGCACGCAACTACTCACATAGCATTCTCTTCCTTTCTGTCCTATTTTCAGTTTAAGTTTAGGTTTATTTGGAAAAATTTACCCATTTCACTTAAACTTTGGCTCTGATACCAACTTGTAAGGCCCCGCTCCCGGGCACCTCACAGTTGGTCGTTCATCGCACATAAAACATACATTTGGTATATATTTATAAACATCTTAAATAAACATTACATCGGAAACATTCAAAAGATACATTTCATTTCATCATAAAAGCTTGTACAAAAGATTACATCGTTACTGATTACAAAATGGTCATAAACAGTGACCTCTAGTATAGAAATATTAAAATTTTTCATCATAAAGAAGATTCCTTAAGTAATCCCGTCTATCAGGATCCTAAAGGAATCTTGCACTTGCATGCAACATAATGTGTTGTGTGCATTATGGGCCCACAACACATTGCGTGTATTAAAATTTTTCATCATAAAGAAGATTCCTTAAGTAATCCCGTCTATCGGGATCCTAAAGGAATCTTGCACTTGCATGCAACATAATGTGTTACGTGCATTATGGGCCCACAACACATTGCGTGGCAGCATTATCAAAAGGAGAATGCCATCCCCAATGAGCTGAGTAGTCGCCTCGTGCCATCCCCAGCAACACTACCTGCCAACTGGAAAAACATAAAAAGTCAGCGTTGCTGAGTGAGTTCTAGTTTTAAAATAAACATACTTTATTTACATTATAAACCATTCCATTCTTTCACATGATCATACATCATACGTACACATAGATAATATTCTTTATTATCTTCATCGTTCGTTTTATATCATTATCTTTCACTTCTCATATGGATCCTGTCAGGCTTTACCCACTTCATAGCACTTGACTATGATTACTGTGGTCGAATGACAAGGATCCCGTTCATCTTTGCTTGCACATTGAATACTCTTTGTACCACTGCCATATGCTATACCCCGATCAGTCTTAGCTACTGAGCCGTGAATCAATAGAGTGTATGCCACAGTACTAGTAGGTAAGCGGTAGAGGTACCATGAATAGGGTCAATCACAAAGAAGGACCCGTTACCTTAATTCAATGCTTGCAAGACTTAGTTCGTTCATTCATTAATTCATGTATTCATCATCATATTTCCTTTTCATTCCTTCATTAATACATGCATTCATCATCATGTTTGCTTGCACATTGAATACTTTTTGTACCACTACCATATGCTATACCCCGATCAGTCTTAGCTACTGGGCCGTGAATCAATAGAGTGTATGCCACAGTACTAGTAGGTAAGTGGTAGAGGTACCATGAATAGAGTCAATCATAAAGAAGGACCCGTTACCTTAATTCAATGCTTGCAAGACTTAGTTCGTTCATTCATTAATGCATGTATTCATCATCGTATTTCCTTTTCATTCATTCGTTAATACATGCATTCATCATCATGTTCCTCTTTCCTTATCTTTCACTTTACGTTACATAATACTTCATTCATTCATTTCCATAATTCGTAAAGTTTTTGGAAAGATAAACATACATAATCATAAGGAACATACACATAACATTCATTCATCATCATATGAAGCATCACACATATATGGTATACCATAGGTATACCCATGCAACATCATCATCATCATCATGCCTATGTTACTCGTTTACCCAAATAAATCAGATCTTACTAAGCTTAATCCGCATTTCACACCCTGGTTCAGCCGCATTAGTCTGACCATCCGCTTTAGTCAATACGGGTGAGGAATGCCTTGTCCGCATTTCACATCCTGGTCATCTGCATGTTCAATCATCCGCATTAGTCAATGCGGATGAGAAATGCCTTATCCGCATTTCATGATTCTACCCGCATTAGTCCATGCGGCTGAGAAATGCCTTAGCGCATTTCCGGACTTGTCCACATTGGTCAATGCGGTTGACAATTGCCTTACCGCATTTCATAGATCGTCCGTATTTGTTCAATACGGCTAAGATGCCTTAGCCACCTTTCCTGATTTGTGCGCACAGGGTAATGCGGCTGAGTATTTCCTTATCCGCATTCACTGACCTCTCCGCATTAGGTCGATGCGGCTGAGAACATGCCTTGACCGCATTTACTTGGTCATCTGCATTGGCTAATGCGGTTGACCACCTTAGCCACATTTGCTTCGGCAGTCCGCATTGGACAATGCGGTTGAGTGGGGCAACCTGCAACTTAACCTGTACTATTCTCATACCTCATTCATCATTTTAACTCATCTATAGCATAGAATTATCATATTACCCATTTAGAACCACCTAAACATCATGTATACCGTTCTAAACATACATTAACAGTTATACAGTATCATATTACCCATTTATGTATACGTTCTATGTATACCTATGAACGTTCATGCGTGAATCATATATATATCTGTTCTGGAAAGTTCACATGTAGTGGAACCAGCTTCCCGAACAGACCGTATACACATATACATATACATACATGTACGGGTTAAACACCCGCAACTCAAAAACAGTTTCAATATGTGTTCCAGCCCCCAAAATCATTCGAAAAATGCATAAAAGAAGGGTCTTAGAACTCACATTGTGTTGCTGGGTATGGCTTCTTCAAAACCCGTCACCGTGAGACCTTGTACCTCGAATCCGCCCTCTTCTTCTTCTTGTTCTTCCTTCAAATTCCCGTGGTCTGCTCTTTCTCTCTCTAGAACACTTCGAAGATTTGGGGTTGTGAGAAAAAGTGTGGGCAGCCATCCCTATGTATATCAGATATTTTCTTTTCTTTGTACTTTTTACACAATACCCCCTTCCACTTTTTCTTTCTTTTTCTTTCCTTCCAAAATTCTTTCTTTTCTTTTCTTCCTATTATTTCTCTTTGTCTAACCAAAATTTCGGGTGTTACAACACGAAAGTCAAAGGGAAAGAACTCAAGGATGTCCCTATCATACGAGACTTTCCTAAAGTATTTTCCGATACCTTAGTGGTTTACCTCCCGTGCGTGAAGTCGAGTTTAAAACTGACTTGATACCTGGAGCAAACCCCGTGGCTAAGTCGTCATATCGGCTTGCACCATCGGAAATGCAAGAACTCTCTAGTCAACTTCAAGAGCTATCCAAGAAGGGTTTCATTCATCCTAGTTCTTCGCCTTGGGGTGCACCTGTTCTATTCGTAAAGAAGAAAGATGGGTCGTGTCGTATGTGCATCGACTATCGTGAGCTTAACAAGCTTACCATCAAGAACCTCTATCCTCTTCCTCGCATCGATGACTTGTTTGATCAACTTCAAGGAGCTGCTATATTCTCGAAGATTGATCTACGTTCTAGATATCATCATTACGAGTCCATGATAATGACATCCCAAAGACCGCGTTCCGTACTCGTTATGGGCACTCTGAGTTCATGGTGATGCCTTTTGGTTTAACTAAAGCTCCTGCTGTCTTCATGGATCTCATGAACCGTGTACGCAAGCCTTATTTAGATAAGTTTATGATCGTCTTCATTGATGACATACTTATCTACTCCAAGTCCAACACCGAGCATGAACTGCATTTGCGACAAGTTCTTGAGTTGTTAAAGGAAGAGCAATTGTACGCGAAGTTCTCGAAGTGTGACTTTTGGCTCGAGGAAGTTCAATTTCTAGGACATTTGGTGAATAAACAAGGAATTCACGTTGACCCTGCAAAGGTGGAAGCTATGAAGAATTGGTGTGTTCCCACGAATCCGACCGAGATTCGTTCTTTCCTTGGTCTTGCTGGTTATTACCGGCGATTCATCGCCAACTTTTCAAGGATCACGAAGCCGCTCACTTCCTTGACACAAAAGAATAAACCATTCCAGTGGGGGCCCGAGCAAGAAGAATCTTTTGAAGCATTAAAGCACAAACTGTGCAATGCTCCTATCTTGGCCCTACCCGATGGAAACAATGATTTCACCGTATATTATGATGCATCAAAACAAGGCCTTAGTTGTGTTCTTATGCAATGAGGAAATGTCATAGCTTATACATCGAGACAATTGAAGGTTCACAAGGTGAATTACACAACACATGATCTCAAGCTTGGTGCTGTTGTTTTTGCTTTGAAGATTTGGAGACACTACCTGTATGGTACGCAATGCATAGTTTACACCGATCACAAAAGCCTCTAACACGTTCTTAATAAAAAAGATCTCAATATGAGACAACGTCGTTGGGTGGAGTTGATTAGTGACTACGATTGTGATATTCGTTATCATCCTGGTAAAGCCAACGTTATGGCCGATGCACTAAGTCGAAAGGTTCATAGCAAGATGATTTAGAGGGTTCGATACTGAAATTCGGCTAGATGTCAACGAGGCTACTATACTGCTACAAAACTTGAGAATAGATAGTGACATCGAGTCTAGTATCTTGGAGGCTCAACAAATAGTTCAATGAGAAGGGAGAATGAAGGATGAACTGGAGCATAACCTTCAAACTCAATTGGAGACGGAACCTAATGGGTTGCTGTATTTCGCGAATCGAATTTGGGTTCTAAATCGTGATAATCTTCGTACCCTTGTCATGAACGAAGCTCATCAAACTCGTTATTCTATTCATCCTGGCTCCGATAAGATGTACATGGACCTGCGTGGTCAATATTAGTGGTCTGGAATGAAGAAAGACATAGAGACTTATGTAGCTAAGTGCCTCACGTGTACGAAGGTTAAAGCCGAACATCAACGTCCAAGTGGATTACTTGAGCAACCCGAGATTCCTATGTGGAAGTGGGAACACATATCCATGGACTTCATAACTAAGCTACCCCGAACCTCTTGTGGTCACGATAGCATATGGGTGATCATCAACCGATTGACCAAGTCAGCGCATTTTATACCCATACGTGACACTTACAAGACATCAAGGTTGGCTCGTATATACGTTGATGAAATTGTAAGTCGTCATGGGGCAGCTCTGCATATCATATCCGACCGAGATGCTCGTTTCACTTCACACTTTTGGTCGTCTATGCATGAACTCTTGGGAACTCAATTGAATCTAAGCACGGCTTACCATCCCCAAACTGAGGGTCAAACCGAGCGAACCATCCAAACCTTGGTGGATCTGCTACGCCTTTGTGTCCTTGACTTTGGTGGTGATTGGGATACGCATCTACCGCTAGCGGAATTTTCGTATAACAATAGTTACCACTCGAGTATCAAGATGGCACCATTTGAAGCACTTTATAGTCGTAAATGTCGTTCATCGATCTGCTGGACCGACATTGGTGAAAACTTCATCACTGGTCCTGAACTTATACAAGAGACGACCGATAAAGTTTTCATCATTCGAAAGAACCTTGAAGTGGCAAGAAGTCGACAAAAGAGCTATGCTGATAAGCAATGTAAGCCATTGGAATTCCAAGTTGGGGAGATGGTTCTTCTTAAGGTTTCACCGTGGAAGGGTGTTGTTCGCTTTTGAAAGAAGGGTAAACTGGCTCCAAGATTTGTAGGACCTTTCAAGATTCTGAAAAGGATTGGGAAAGTGGCTTACAAACTGGAATTACCTTCCAACCTTAGTGGAGTTCATCCTGTGTTCCATGTCTCGAATTTGAGGAAGTGTTTGGCTGACAAAAGTCTACATGTTCCGTTGGATGACATCCAGATCGACGAGTCATTACACTTTGTCGAGAAACCCGTTGAAGTTATGGATCGCATTATGAAGAAGACTAAAACCATAACTACCCCAATCGTCAAGGTTCGTTGGGAGAATAAGCGTGGCGCTGAATTTACTTAGGAACGTGAGGAGCACATGAAGAAGAAATACCCGTTTTTATTTATATAGTTTCATTCTTAATTTCATGACGAAATTCTTTTAAGTTGGGGAGACTGTAACATCCTGTATTTTCTTAAATAAAGGTTAACCTCATTAAATCCTTGTAAGGACCTTTATGCTATTTGTGAAACCTTGAGGACTTGTTATGTTTGTTTAGTTAATAAGTTAATTTATTTAAACAACAATAATAACGATATTAATAATAATAATATTAGTGTTACAACGTTCATTTATTATTATGAAACTTAACAATAAGTTATAATAATAAAAATAATAATAATAGTCCAAAAATAAAAATAAAAATAATATAAATAATATAAATAATAAACTATAAAGTTAATAAACTTAAAAGTGGTTAAAATTTAAGGTAATAAAGTTTAGAGGGTTAATATGTTATTTTATGAACTTTAAATAAGAAACTTTGTGCATAAAATAATAAGAACCAAACTGCAGGGACCATCGTGTAATATTTTAAAACACAAACCCCACCCCATTTGTTTACCCCGTTTTTCCGGCCGGCCGTCAGCCGACCGTCAGCCACCACCGACCGTAGCTCCGGCCACCACCAAACCCATTTTTTATGTGATTTTTAACCCAGAACCGGTCCCGATTACTCCTAGAACATGATTCGACTCCATTAAACTCGTTAATTGAACTAAATCATCGGTTACTAACACCTAACAAACGAGTAACCGATCGCCCTTAAGATCCATAACCGTTCGAGCATTTAACATCAATAATGATCTAATTAATCAAACCTAAACAATCATCTAACTAAACCTAAACGTTTACAGCCCTCAATTGCACCTGAAACACACGAAATCACATCTTCGAATCATCATCTTCTTCGTAACCTGCAACTTAGTCGAAACCCACCTTTTGAACATTTTAAACCAAAATTGACAGAGGGTTTTGCATCAAGATCATCAGTCGAAGCTATCCACGAGGTTAATTTGATTACCTCACTCGTTTTCCCATCAAACGAAGCCAGTCTCAGTCGCGGTCTGTTCTTCGCCTTGTTCATCTCCAATCTATCATCATACGGGTAAATAAACACATACATAAATACGTTTTAACATGGGGAACAAAAGCCCCATGAATATAATCATAAACCAAATCGATTTGATGTTCAATTTGATCCAATACCATTCTAGGGTTTTTAGGAATTGGGGATTGTTTGTTGTGTGTATTTAAAAGATTAAAAACAAAGTATAACCGTGGATGTAAGCCTTGGTTCACTGGTTAAGACTTTGCCCTTTCACCATGAGGTCCCGGGTTCGAACCCGGGCACCCTCATGTATTTTTTTAAAGGGTTTTAGCCCTTAAATTAATTATATAAAATTTTTAATAAATATAAAAATAGATGTTATAAACTTTAAATATTTTTATAGACACCAAATGATTTTCTGTATTTTTATTAAATTTAAATAATTAAATAATTTCCTTTAAAACCTTTTAACAAAGGTTATTTTTTTCTTTTATTTTATTTAAATATATTAAAATGGGTTTCATATAATAAATAATAAATAATTGGTCCAAACGTTACCTTTTAAAATCATGATTATTTTAAAATGTTTATTTAAATTTTATATTTAAACTTTATTAGTTGTTACAAATTAAATTTTATTAGTTGTTACAAATGGCTTGATTTTATCTATTTCTAATATAATACATAAGTGGTAAATTTCTTTATTAAAATATTTACGTACTTACAAAAAAATCCCCAAATTCCACCTAAAACCCTAGTTCCCGTCAAAACGTTAAGCTTATTATAATTATAGTTAAATCTTGTAAATATATAGATATATATTCTTAGGTATCTCGTGAAGGTTTACGTTGGAACGTCGCTTATTATTCTTATTAATCGTCATTCTTATACTTATCTACCATGTGAGTTTCCTTGCCCCTTTTTATCTTTTCACACTAATTTGGGGTGAAACATGATTGCTTATACATAATGCACTTGTAAACGTTTAGACTTGTAAAGCACTTGCAATTCATATTTTTGTCATGGTTATTTGTGTGTCGTACGTGATTATATGAGATACATAGTTTGTTTACAATCATTAACTATTGCTAGCCTGGTGACGTCTTAGATCTTTGGGCCTGACAAGCCTATTTGGTGCTAAAGCCGAGGTATTGCCGGCTCCTGATGATGTATGCTTGTTCATCATGGGAACCAAATACACTTAGCCAATCTTATATACTTGTAATCAAGTTGAGGTTTGGTTGTAACAATATGTGTTCTATAACCTTGCTAACTTATAACCTATGACATGAATTGCTACTTGTAATCTTATTATATTATGTATGAAAACCTTGGAAACTCACCAACTATTTTTAGTTGACCTTTTATTTTTATCATGTTTCAGGAAATGCCCAAGTTTAAAGTGGCGTAATCTAGGATTTGGACCTAGTTAATGAAATAAAAAGATTATATTTTGTCATGTTATGTTTGAACTTATTTTATGTTTGAGACTTATGCTTGTAATGTTACCTTTGAAACTTAAGAATAATATATTTGGATTTAATAATAGCGTTATGTGACTGTGAACGATCTTAACTCTCACATCTCGACGTTTCCGCCGTCAAGGTCGGGGTGTGACAGGTTGTATCATGAAAGAAATGTGGTGGTGGTGGCTGAAGACGGCGAGAAAGATGATGGAAACCGGAACTGGAGGGGGAAGAGGACTGGACGGGGTGGTGTCCCGACGAATAATAAGCACACACGGGGGGATGACCGTCTTGTGGTCGCACCTGGTGCGGGGTCGGATTGATGTGGTAAATGCGGGATGGAGCATTCGGGAGAATGCAAAAGGGGACTAAATACTTGCTTCAAGTGTGGGAAGCGTGGTCATGTGGCTAGAGAATGTGGAACCATGAGATGCTATAATTGTGGAGGAATTGGCCATATGAGTAAAGACAATAAGAAGCTAAGGGCGGAAGGTTCAGGAGTGAAGAGGGCTGGAGGAGAAGGACAGAGGGCAAACGCAGCGCCTACACGATGATACAGAAGGAGGCTAGGGCGAACCCCGATGTTGTGTCAGGTATGTTTCTAGTCAATCAACCTATAGCCTTCGTGTAGTTCGATTTTGGCACTAGTAAAAGTTTTATTCCTGCTGCTTTCTGTGCTAAATTTCCTGTTGGTAGTAAGGATATAGATATGCCCTTCGATGTGCACCTAGGAGCGGATTGTTTGGCGGACTACGAAGCGAATATTGTGCGCCACAAAATATGATACAGTTGACAGCGCCTGATGAGATCATGGTGACGGTTTAAGGTGATTGAGTCACGACGATGCCAAAGGTGATTTCGATGATAGTGGCGGGAGAGTGCATGAGGCGCGGACGTATTGCCTACTTGGCCGATGTAAGGTTTGTGGATATATTAATATCCCAACCGTCAGATGTACCGAGAACCGAGTAAAGATCATTAGTGGCTGGGTATGAAGCGTGATATGGTGGAGTATGTGAGTAAATGCTTTACTTGTTTACAAGTGAAGGCTGAGCTCCGAATTCCCTATGGGAAGTATTGAGGTGATCGAGACTACGACCGAAAAGCTCGAAAGGACTAAAGCCCTGATGGAGACAGCCAAAGATAGACCAGAAGTCATATGTTGATAAACGATGTAGAGCGATTGAATTCCAGGTGAGAGACTAAAAAAGATGAGACAGTACTGCCCGCAAAGGTTTAAGGAACAACAGGTTTCGGGGACGAAACCTAATTAAGGGGGGTGGACTTGTAACACCCGGAAATTTTGTTTGAAGCCGACGAAAGAAGGAAAGAAATAAAGTCTAAAGTCGAGGGACCAAACTCGCAACCGAGAGAAACCTGGTGAGTGGGGGTATAAAAAGGGAGGGAAGCTCACACACTCCCCATTCTTGCCAAAAGTCAGCCATGGAAGAGAGGAGAAGAGGAGAGGAGAGAAAAGAGGAGAAAAGCTTGGTTCTGGTGGATTCGAGCGTGAAAATCGACGTGTAGCGGGTCAAATCAAAGCTCTACTCGACGGGATCATTTAGGTGAGTTCCAGGACACCACTTTTACAAGTTTTTGAATGATTTTGGGGCTAGAACACATCAGAAAACTATTTTCAGGGTTTTGGGTGTTTTACCCATTTATGTATGTATGTTTATGTGTATGATTCGTTTGGGGCTTGATTTCGGGCTTGGTTATGCTTGAATGAGGTCGTGGTATGTTTTCCTATGGATTAGAAGGGTTGATTTGAGCTCAAACAAGGTTTGGAAGGGTTTGGAGGGCGAAAGGCACGGCTACAGTTCGAGATGAACTGCATTCTGCATCAGCTAGGGCTATGCGACCGACTGGAAGTCCAGGAGACCGATTGGAAGGCGATTGGGTTCATACGCATGAAAGGAAGGCGACTGGGGTTCATTCGCACGATAGTGGTATGACTAAGGGTCATACGCATGGAGGCAATGCGACTGAAGCTAATGCAGATGAAGGCCATGTGACTGAAGGACATACTAATGAAGGCCGTGCGACTGAAGGTCATATGACTAGAGTCCATATGCCTGTGAGTCATGCGATTGAGGCTCATACGCATGAAAGGTGTGCGACTAAGGGCCATTCACATGAAGGTCATGCGACTGAGGTCCATGCGCTCGGATGTCATGCGATTGAGGTCCATACGCATGGAAGTATGCGATTGGAGGTCATGCGCCTAGAATGCATGTGACTAAGTGTTCCCATGCGCCTAATAGGTGGTGTGCCTAAACAGTCCTCATACGCCTGAAGTCATGCGACTGGAGAGTTCATACGTATGGAGATCATGCAACTGGAGCGTTCATACGCATGGAGGTCATACGACTGGAGCTCCATACGCCTAAGTGTTGGTGCGCCCGAATAGGGTTTATGCGCCCAGGAGTTTTGAGGGACTTTAAGAGGTGATGGTCAAAATGGATGTCCTTGATGATATGATGGACATGGATTGTATAAGATGACGTATGATGACGAGCTGATGATGATGACGAGGTGACGCATGATGTTGTGTGACGTCGTATGGTTCTATGATGTGATTTGTGTGATGTTGATGTCCTGTGCTTATGCATGTTGTATGTTATTCATGATGTATGTTATGGGTGTGCGATGTTGCCCTGTGTGACTGATGTTGCATGTTATTACGATCCTTATTGTTATGTATGTTTATCTTTCTGTGACTTTGCGTTGAATGTTAATTAATGTAATGAACGTATTATATAACGTAAAGTGGAAGATAATGGAAAGAGGAACGTAACGAATGAATGCATACATTACTGAATGAACAGATGAATTGCTTGCAAGCAAATGTATGAGGTGAGCGACTCTGTGTCGCAACAGACTCGAAAGAGGTCCTTGTCGCGTACTTCGGTATTGCAGGAGACATGATCCAGATGAATGAGAATAAGATTGGCTTACAAGCAGAAGGAAAGGAGGTTCACGACTCATTGAGAGTTGCTAGCTCAACTGTGTGTGTGTTATAGCGTGCGATCTTGGCTAACTCATAAGGGGACATAGACACAGTGGGAGTTCAGTTTTGGTAACTGCTTCGATACGTGCGATGTGGTATTTACTGTGTGCTATGCAGGCGTGCGATTTTGGCCTACCTCATGTGGATCATGTAGAGTGCGATTTTGGCTAACCCATGAGATGGCGTGCGATTTTGGCTAAACCCCAAGAGTTCTCACACACAGGGAGAGTTGGTCTTCGTGACAACTCCATTGGTGCGATTTGTGCGATATGTACTTCGGGTACGATGATGCGAAGGCGCGATAAGTAAGATAATGAATGAACGGGATCCTTATCATTCGACCTCAGTAATCATGGCTAAGTGCCATAAAGAGGGTAAAGCTTGACAATCTAGATGAGAAATGAATGATAATAAAAGTATGAAATGTGCAAACGTGCGATATGTATGAAATGAACATTAATGAATGATCATAATAACGAATGATACGGATCCTTGTCATTCGACCTCAGTAATCGTGGCTGAGTGCCACGAAGAGGGTAAAGTCTGACCGAATCTAGAACGAAGTGAAAGATAACGATGTACGTTGAATGAATGAAAGTTAACGAACGTAAAGATGAAGATAATAATTATATTATCTGTATGTACGTATGATGTGTGATCATGTACGAAAATATAGTATGATTTTGAAAGAAAGTAAAGAACGGTTTTAAGGAAAGAAAAGTATGTTTTTAATATAAAACTAGAACTCACTCAGCAACGCTGACTTTGATGTGTTTCCAGTTGGCAGGTATGTTGCTGATGATGGCACGGGGCGGCTACTCAGCTCTTCTGGATGGCATTCTTTTGTTTAATGCTTTTGTGTTGTAATACGAACAAGCAGTACTGATCGGTGTATTACTTTGCAAAAACATTTATGTCAGGACGTAGTATTGAACGAAATACTAACTGATAAACGTGTATACCGAATCAAATAGTGCGGAATCCTATTTGATTGGTGATCCAATCAGTGAGAAGGCATGTAGAATCAATTGTAGATTGAATCTAAACATTAAGAATGATTGACAATTGATCTAGTGCGATCTATGAACCTGGAACAGGTTCTTAGAGGTCTCTGGACGGCTAGGGTACGTAGGGATTCGAAGTGCTTTGTTTATCCACGATTTAAGTGGTATTTATAGGTTAGTGTTCCTCATTCGGGCGACTGAACCATTAGTATGGTTCAATTGTGCGATTGAGCCATGCGGTTGATCCATTCGCACGACTGAGTGTTCAGTCGTGCGACTGAGTCAATCTCATGTTACTATCATGCGACTGATCCAGTCTCCTGGTTCAGTCGTGCGACTGAGTCATTCGCATGAAGTTGTTCATGCGTATGGTCCATTAGCATGGGCCATTCGCATGAGAACTTCACATTACTAAGTTTGAATATATTTATTAACCATTACATTACCAATATTAATTCACACAACCAAAAACCTATCTAATCACTTCAATACATGTTAAGCAACTCATTAATGAAATATTAAACATTATAACCACAACCAAACATTTGTATTTCATTAAG
This sequence comes from Flaveria linearis, assembly GCA_024085815.1. NCBI lineage: Eukaryota > Viridiplantae > Streptophyta > Magnoliopsida > Asterales > Asteraceae > Flaveria > Flaveria linearis. The sequence continues at coordinate 16,853,811 of CM044017.1, read as the reverse complement.
TACCTAACTATTACATATGTGTAAGACAATAAAGACATATTACATTAAGCTCAGAACGTAGGTACACATGTATCTACAAACTCCCCCTTGGACCGAGATTCATCTTATGTCTTACATTCTTCATAACCTCTTCATATTTCTTATACTTCTCCTCTCTTATGACTCCTGCATTTATTTCAAATGCAAAGTAGAGTCTGATCACGTTTAGGAATTGGAGAGCTTGTACAATATCTTGTGCGTCATAGAACAGTGGCCACTTGTATAAAGTGTAGACATCTTCAGTCGACAAGTTGGTAAGCCATATTAGGTTAAATACCCTAATAGTATCCATGTTGCCCTCTTTTTTTAGAACTATGACCGCCTCCCCTGTTCTCCAATCATAGTACCACCACTTAAAGTGTGGAGTGAATTCCTGTGGCATTTCCCTTAGAGGGATTCTCGACATCGTGCGCGGAGGACTCCACTTCAGCACTATCTTTGGCTTTCCAGTTATGGGATCAACTTCAGACCGTCTGATATACCTTGTAGGTTGTCAACATCCGAGTCACTCTGAGTCACTCTCCTCGTGACGCCACTTTCACCTCCCAGGCGCCACGTAATCAGCCTAGGCCAGATGCCCAAAGAGTCTCTTCACAGGGGGGCTTGACTTGCTTCCCCTATAGACCTTCATAAGGCCCAAGGTCGTATCATCCATAATCTCCAGCGATACAACATCGTGGCTCTCCTTAGGCAAGGCAGGCAACTTCTCATCAATAATCAGCTGCAAGAATCTGGGGTACATGCAGAATCCTTCCTTGCCCTTTGCCTCAAGGTTCTCTATCAGATAGGCAAAAATCATACTGGAGAAACTGAAGGGGTGGTTCAGAACCAGTGCCACGAAGGCATTCTGAATCTGGTCAAAAAGGTCATCAAACCCACCCCTCCTCGATACCATGCACTTCAGTACCACATGCGCCAAGTACTTAAACTGGGGACAGAGGTTGCTTTTGTTAAGCACCCTAGCATTGATGTCCCCAGAGTACCTCATCCTGAGAAAGCACCCTCTCACCATCAGAGGGTGTAGCCTGGTCGGGTGATCTGCATCATTACCCAGATCTAGTACTCGTCGAATATCCTCAGCAGTCAACTATATGGCCTGCCCAAAAATAGTGCTCCGGATGCAGTAGGGCTCCTGAGATCGATCAACCGATGCCCCCTCCCAGAAGGCCTGCTGTATAGACCTGTAGGGGGTGCACGGTATAGATATAGCTCTGTGGATCTGGGATCTCTTGAGGAAGGCTATGATCCCAGCAAACTTGGCACCGTTTCGAGTGGTGGAGTCCAAGTGAGCACAAATATTGTGCTTGGTGTTTATGGTCCACCTTTCCGCCATCAATCTTTAACACACGAAGCCTCAAGTTAGATCATCTCATAACAAGAATCAGTTCAAATTAACCTGGTTGAACTCAGACTGGTTCAATCATGCGATTGAACCATGCGACTGAGTTCAGTCGGTTGACCTATCATGCGATTGAATACATTCGGGTGATTGAATCATGCAACTGAGTTCAATCGGATGACTGAGCCTGTGATTGGTTTAGTCGGCCGACTGAGCCCATTCGTATCAGTCATTCGGCCGATTGGCTCAATCATCCAACTCAGTCGTGCGATTGTAGTTCATCCGGGTGTCCAGTCGCATGATCCACTGTTCGGTCGACTGAAATTTGAATTTGACCAATTTCTTAAGATTAGACGTTGTGTTTTGGTTCATTTGACTCGCAATCAATAGACTAATAACCTAATAACTTTGATTTCAAAATTTTACTTAGTTTACTTAGGTTATTTGTTCTATTTTAGTCTCGGGTCTATTTAGGGCCAATTTTCTTGATTATTAAGCCACATCGATGGAATTATTCCAAGATTACACTGCAATATACCTGTATAAACACTAACGAACGTCAGGATATCGAAATAAGCAGGTGAATTTGGTCTGATGAAATTTTGGCAGAGTAACGGTTGGCTATGCGATTTTAGGGCGATTGGGGGTGATGAGTTTATGCGATCGACTATGGTTCTATTTATACTGAATCTGATTTCAATCGGGCGACTGGACCCATTCGCTCTATTCATTCAGGCGATTGGACCTCATTCGTGCGATTGGTTCAGTCGATCATAATCAGTCGGCCGACTGGATCTCAGTCGGGCGACTGACTCATCCGCACAGCTCCATTCGGGCGACTGGCTCAATCTTGTAAGCCATTTGTGTGAATGGTTCATACTCATGCTCTATTTGGTTGTAATGGGCATGAGTATGGTCCATTCGCATGGTTGGTCCATACGTATGGTCCAATCGTGCGTACGGGTCATACTCATGATTTTGAATTTATGACCAATTTGCATTTTACACCCTTTGATTATAGATGAGACATTTTGAGCATTCAATCATCTCATACATGATCATATTAACTTTGAAAACTTGTGATCATCTCAGACATGATCCATTTATCCACCCGATCACCTCAGACGTGATCCATTTATCAACCCGATCACCTCAGACGTGATCCATTTATCCACCCGATCACCTCAGACGTGATCCATTTATCTTTTCAAAAACACTTTAGTTAAGATTAACGTTAAGTTCATTTTTTGACATCCATAGCACTGAATAACATAGCGAAGTCCGACAGTGACACACTTTACAAAGAACTAGAAAGACTAACCTAATAAACCAAATAAACATGTTTTTGTGATTTTGTTAGAGCAGGGTAGAGTAGGCTATTAGCATTAACATCATTTCTAAGACAGATTCACATGGAATCAGACAGGCATAGACCAAATTACTTGGAACTTTTATATAGGTATTGAAATTGAAACTAACATATTTAAATATCATAGTTTCTTGTTCATCTGAGACCTCTAAGTTCTAATTGGGAATCATGCTTGATCTAATATGTAACACATATTGATTTTGAACATCAGGCGGTGCAGCCACAACGATTGTCAGTATACTTGTCCACTTAAATCCATACACAGACTTTTGACATATATTGGTGATGTATTAGATTATTTTATTTCAACCAACATTTGTGAATCCCAAGCTTATATGGTAATTAACATTCCTCTGAGGACTTTTGAGCGGTCTACGGGTATTTTGACAAGAAGAGACTATTCATAGATCTTTCAAAGAGAAGCCAAGCCTCAGGTCAGTGCCATCGCACAGCAGAGAGGCGGCAAACAACGATGAATTCTAGAATATCTAGGTTATGCTTATCCTCAGGTCAGTGCCATCGCATAGCAGAGAGGCACACAACCTATCTTCTTGTTAGAGTGACTCTAAATAATTTTCTTTCACATTACACACCAACAACATAGGTTATCAGCTTGATTGCATTTATTTTCATTTTTCGTGCTTTGCTCCTTTTGTGGTCATCCGCACACTTTTAGTGGCGTTTATTTGCTCGTCATTCCTTATTGGAAATAATTAATTGTGTTAACCAGTGATAAGATGGGAACCCACAGTCAGTTGAACAGATTAGTTTAAATTGAGTTCACCAATGATGTCACTAGTCTATCATGTTGAATCTACCGACACATCGTATTATGAACTAACACCTCCCTAGATCGACTTTCTCCGTATAATTACAGTTACCAACAAGCGTACTATCATTTTCCCTATTTGTTAGACTTAGACTTCTCTGACTAACAATTTTCTATGATTTAATTAAACTAAATTTCAAAAATTGAAAATCTTTTTGGTGTTCCAAGTAACTTGACGCCTGTGTACTATCACTTTCCATAGTGTTGAATCACATTCTTATCTTTGTTGTTTTAGCCTTTTAGCTTATCTGGCCTTGCCCCCCTTTTTTCAAGTAAATAAATACTGAAAGTAAACTAAATACTGAAAGTAAACTAATCTCCCCCTAAAATTCTAAAACAAAAATCTTTTATATTTTTGGATTTTTATGAGATACGAAAATTAAAAAAATAAAAATAAAATAAAATAAAGGAAACTGAACGGGTGTCGGACTAAGCAGTATCATCTTCTGGAATTACGTCACTTTTCTTTTTGACACCGTTGACCTCTAACAGATATAGAAAACGTGGTTTATCAAAGGCTTTAGTATAGAGTCAGTGTGTTAAAAATCCATATTTATTTTAACCACATCGATTAGGTTCTTTTCAAAACAATCACGTATAAAGTGATATTTTATACCGATGTGTTCGGTCTTAGGATGTTGGACCGGATTTTTAGTTACTGCAATTGCAACAGAGTTATCAACAAAAATAGGAGTAGAAGAGAAATGCAAACCGTAGTCCCGCATTTGCTATTGTATCCATATGATTTGTGAGCAGCAGCTGGTGGCAGCAACGTATTCAGCTTCACAGGTTGACAAAGCAACCGAGGTCTGCTTCTTACACTGGCATGTCACTAATCTCCTCCTAAAGAATTGACATCCTACTGATGTAGACTTGTAGTTCATCTTGCAGCCACCGTAATCCGAGTCACTATACGCTGTAAGCTCAAAGTCATCGTCATGAGGATACCACAACCCAAGTTTTGGTGTACCCTTCAGATAACAGAACATCCTTTTGACTCCTATCAGATGGTTGACCTTTGGTTTCACCTTATATCTTGAACATAGACATGTTGCATACATGATATCAGGTCATGATGCAGTGAGGCATATGAGAGATCCAATCTTCCTCGGTACATGGTGGCATCGACTAGATCACCATTCTCGTCGGATGCTACCTCATGGTTTGTAGCAAGTGGAGTCCCAGCTGCGGAAGCATTCTCCATGTCAAATCGACTGAGAATATCTCCTACATACTTGGTCTGATGTAGAAATATTCCTTTTGATGTCTAATCCACCTGTAAACCGAGAAAGAACTTCATCTCTCCTATTGCGCTCATTTCAAATTTAGCTTTCATTACTGCTTCAAATTCTTTACATAAGTCTTCGTTCTTCGAACCGAAGATTATGTCATCAACGTAGATCTGAAGAAGCAGATGGTTACCATCTTTTTCTTTGATAAATAGTGTACAGTCAATTACACCTCTGATAAATCCGTGTTTCACGAGGTGAGTGGAGAGTTTTTCATACCATGCCCTCGGGGCTTGGTGAAGCCCGTAGAGAGCCTTATCAAGTTTGTAAACTCTGTTCCGATGATATGGATCTTCAAATCCTTTGGGTTGACTGCATACACTATTTCCCGGATTTCACCATGAAGAAATGCACTCTTTACATCCAGTTGATAGACTTTAATCTTCATGTAAGAGGCATAGGCTAGGAAGATACAGATGGCTTCCATTATTGCCACAGGTGCAAAAACTTCATTGTAATCTATTCCCTTGACTTGTCGAAATCCTTGAACTACAAGACGAGTCTTGTTCCTGATAATGACTCCTTGGTCATCTTTCTTGCATTTCAAGACCCATTTGGTTCCAATAACATTATCTCCTTTTGGTCTATCCACGAGAGTCCATACACCCAACTTCTTGAACTGCAGAAGTTCTTCTTGCATGGAACTCACCATGCCTCATCATTCAGGGCTTCACTGACGTATTTTGGTTCAAATTGAGACACAAAACAACGATATGCTCCATCGTGAGGGTATCCTTTTTCCATTACCGAGGCATAGTTAGCGGAGTATAGCTGATTTCTTGTTTGAACTCCAGATCTGACATCCCTAATGACATTGTCCAGTGGATGATAGACATTTAAGCATGATTCAGGAGTAGTGGGAACAACTACCTTAGAACCAAGATTATGGACATTTGGTTCTGCATCTGAGGCAGTAGAAGTGTGAGGTTCCGAAGACGTAGAAGCATCAATGTCAGATGCTTGTGGACTTGCAGGAGTTGGAACCTGTTCCTCCTTATTGTTTTGGTTATTTTCCACAGCTTCATCGCCAAAGGAGGAGTCACTTACTTCGAGTGCTCCCCCTGACTGATTAGACGATTCAACTTGTGAACCAGATGTTGTGGCGTCTTGTGATGGTGTGTTTAAGACCTCAAACATCATTTTGGTTGCCAAGTCATCATCAGATGTGAAGAGAGGGTTGTTGAAAGACTGGAAGAAGCCATCATAGTCGAAAAAGAAGGCAGGTCCTTTCCCAGCAGAAAGAGTGGTGTATCTCTGAACGTCAACATTACACCACACTTCTACTTGACCCGTGGAGTTGTTATAGACTCTCTTATTCGGTATGTTGTATCCAAGGAAAATTCCATCTTCAGCCTTCTCGCTAAACTTTCCCTCCTGATTTTTCTTCAATAGTGTGCACGGTGCGCCAAACGGTTCGAGATACTCTAGATTTGGTTTACGTCATTGAAGTAACTCGTAACACGTCTTGCCATGACGTTTCACTACCAGAACTCGATTTAACGTGTAACACGCATTGGCAACTGCCTCATTCCAGAATTGGATAGGTAGCTTCGAGTCTGCTAGCATTGTCCATGCTGTCTCTATTAAGCTGTGATTCTTTCTCTCAGCAACACCATTCATCTGAGGAGTGTAGGCGGAAGTGAACTGGTGCACAATTCCCTTTTCTTTATAGAAATCCTCTATCCATTGATTCTTGAACTCAGTTCCGTTGTCTGAGCGGACTTGTCTGACCTTCAGCTTGTATAGAGACTCCAATGTAATTACTAACTCTTTGAATGACTCAAACGTTTCTGATTTTGATTTCAGAAACATCACCTAAGAGAATCTTGAGTAGTCATCTGTAACTACATAGAAGTACAAGTCGCCTGCGATGCTTCTTGTACTGACTGGGCCAAACAGATCCATGTGAAGAAGTTTAAGAGGAAGTTCGATGAAATGAACTTTCTTTTCCTTATGAGACTTCTTCGTCTGTTTGCCTTTCTTGCACGCCACACAAAAATCTGGAAGTTGGAAGTTTTTGACGTTAACTCCTCTCACTAGATCCTTCTGGATCAAGTGATTCATCTTCCGTGGATTAATGTGTCCCATTCTCCGATGCCAGGAGATGGAGTCCTTCTCAGTTGCCTTTGACAAGAAGCACTGAACTTGTTGATCCATTGTGGAGGCCTTTGATTGATCCAAGACATAAAGGTCATTATATCTTGAGGCAGACATTAAGACTTGGTCCTCCGGGATAACATAGTCTTTTTTAGGACATAGCACTTCTTGTTATCAAATACTACTTTAAATCCTTTATCACAATTTTGTGATATAGAAAGTAAGTTATTTTGAAGTTGTTAAACGTAGTTTACCTTGTCAAACTTTACTTTCTGATTTTTCCACTTCCCCTTGAGCTGTGATATACCCTCCTTTGTTTCCAGCAAATGAAACATGACCCCCTTTTATTTGTTTGATGTTTGATAGGAGTGCCCTGTTTCCCGTCATGTGCCTGGATGCTCCGCTATCTACAATCCACGTGTTCGTTTAGCACTATAGCGAACACCCTGCACATTCAATTGAAAACATTAGTTCAGGTTAGGGACCCAAGCCTTTACTGGCTTGGGTGACCCAGACGCATCACAAATCATAAATTCTACCCATTGGCCTTTTGAGGGTGAGGGAAGATCTATGGTCTTCTTGTTCTCATTATCAGATTCATGGACAGATTTCTTTTTCCATAAGCCAGTCTTATGTAAGGCCTGTTTGTGATAAACAGACGACTGGTTGATGGGTTGAACTTTAGGTTCACTGACTCCTTTTGGTGGAGTCATGGATCTTCTTTTGGAACTACATAACAGTACAGGCCGCCTTCGATGCTTCTTGTACTGACTGGCTCAAACAGATCCATGTGAAGAAGTTCAAGAGGAAGTTCGATTGAGTGAACTTTCTTTTCCTTATGAGACTTCTTCGTCTGTTTGCCTTTCCTGCACGCCACACAGAAATCCGGTAGTTTGAAGTTTTGAACGTTAACTCCTCTTACTAGATCATTCTGGATCAAGTGATTCATCTACCATGGATTAATGGGTCCCATTATCCGATGCCAGGAGATTGAGTCCTTCTCAGTAGGCTTTGACAAGAAGCACTGAACTTGATGATCTGTTATGGAGGCCTTTGATAAATCCAAGACATAAAGATCATTATATCTTGGGGCAGCCATTAAGACTTGGTCCTCCGGGACGACATAGTCCTTTTTCAGGACATAGCACTTCTTGTTATCAAACACTACTTTAAATCCTTTATCACAAATTTGGGATACCGAAAGTAAGTTATTCTGAAGTTATTGAACGTAGTTTACCTTGTCAAACTTTACTTTCTGATTTCCTACTTCCCCTTGAGCTGTGATATACCCTCCTTTGTTTCCAGAAAATGAAACATGACCTCCTTTTATCTATTTGACGTTTGATAGGAGTGCCCTGTTCCCAGTCATGTGCCTTGATGCTCCGCTATCGACAATCCACGTGTTGGTTTCAGCACTATAGCGAACACCCTGCACATTCAATTGAAAACATTAGTTTAGGTTAGGGACCCAAGCCTTTACTGGCTTGGGTGACCCAGAGGCATCACACATCATAAATTCTACCCATTGGCCTTTTGAGGGTGAGGGAAGATCTATGGTCTTCTTGTTCTCATTATCAGATCCATGGACAAATTTCTCTTTCCATAAGCCAGTCTTATGTAAGGCCTGTTTGTGATAAACAGATGACTGGTTGATGGGTTGAACTTTAGGTTCACTGACTCTTTTTGGTGGAGTCATGGATCTTTTTTTGGAAGAGCTCACTTTAGTTTCATAAAGTTCTACCTTCTTCTTTGGCGTCTGATGATGATAAGGACAATAAGACGCAATATGTCCATACCTTCCACAGTTGTAACATGATCTGCTTTCAACTTGACAATTTTGATGTTTCTGTGGAGAAGTATGGGACACCCGTGTGACATTGTTTTGTTTGAGTTTTGACATTTCTTGCTTAGATGTTTTCTCTAATTTAACAAAATTAATTTTTTTAACCTTTTTAACATCCTTTACCTGATTTTTCTCTGGACTTAGACCTGAAGAATGGGGTTGGTTAACTTGTTTGGTACTTTTGGGTTCAGAATTAGACTTGATTGACCCAGACTTTACATGAACCTTTTCAAATTGTTTGTCTAGATTGTCACAGGGCATTTTACCTTGTGATTTTGAGGTGGCCTCCTTTAGTTTAGTGCCAGATTCAATAGGTTTACTTATGGAATCTGGGTCACTTACTATAGGAGTGCACACCACATGATCCTTGATTGGGTTATTATTTATTGGTTTCCTTTTTGCATTCATCAAGGTCTCAGGTGGTGGTGGAACCACTTTATATCCTAAACCCTCCCCATTGTTGCGTTTTTTCACTAAGTGTTGGACAATGTGAGAGGAACTTGTCCAACTGTGCAGTTTTTGTTTTAGTGAATTTACTTTTACTTCTAAATCTGCCTTCTGTTTCTTAGTGTCTTCTAGGGAGTTTAGATAGTACCTAATGTCATTAGATTGGTTAAAGGCGACTACTTCTGTTTCCCTAAGCTGTTTGTTCAAAAGGTCTATCTTTTTTTATAACTGTGCTCATTTTGTTTTAAAACTCTATTGGCTTCTGTGCATAGTTGTAAGTCCTTTACTAAGCTATCATTGTGATCTACTAACCTAGTAAATTTCAGATCAGTGCTTTCCCTAAATTTATTACAATTAGAACAAGCATGATTATTGAAATGTTGGTCAGTAGTACTTACTTGAGATGGTTCTGACGAATCAGCCATCAAAGCAGAGTCTGGTGTCTCTGGTTCTGGTGAATTTTACTTTGTTGTAGTTTTCCCTTCTGCAGGCATGTAATCGACCACAGGTGTAGTCTCTTCAGTGTTAGACATCGCTAGTTCCACTGTAATATCTCCTTCACTCGCTGAGTCATCATCCAAATCTTCAACACTTGCAATGTTGGATTCTCCCGGAGACACAAACCGAAAGCTCCAATCTTGTCCTTCATCATCATGACCAGTCAAGGCTTTAGGATCCTTGCTTGACGAAGTAGGACTAGCTGTGGGTTTATCCTGACGATTGAAGGATGAGAAGGGATTCCCGTTTCCTGTCTTTTTCGGCTTCACACACTCACGCTTAAAGTGCCCCTTTTCATCACAATTGAAGCATGTCACCTTAGACTTGTCAAAACCAAAAGTAGTGTCCTTAGTTGCAACCATGTTCTGTCTGGTTTTCTTGACAAACTTTTTAGCTCTCCGGACGGCACTTGCTAAGGCCAACATAATATCCATCCTTTCCAGCTCTGTCTCGTCTACTTGCTCATAGTCCTCATCTGCCAGATGACAGTTCCCTATTTTCCCAGCAACTAGCCCGTCATAGGAATGGACGAAAGCTCCTAAGAGATCCATGTGTTCCTTTGCTACCTTAACAGTCACATTCCTGAGGTTCTCGGTCTTCAGTTTTGTAGCATTGGCTTCAGATGCTATGTATTGGGTACCAGACGACCCTAACATGTCAAATCCTGAAAAACTTGCTTGAGATGGACCAGCTGAACTCGACACAAATGCCGTTTGTAGTGGAGCTACAGACGTTTTGGCTTGTGGAGTTGAGTTGTATAGGGCTGGATTCTGATCATAAGTAGACTTTTGAGCCCTGTACTTCATCCTCAATTCTTCTTCCCTCAGTTTCAGAATGAAGTCATTGATATCTAACTTTGTGAGCATATCATTCTGTCTGAGGTTAGAGACAAAAGAAACCCATTTCTCTGGCAAACCATCTGCAAAGTTTGAGACTTTGTCTTCCATAGAAGTGGTGACTCC
>CM044017.1:16773099-16838099 GCA_024085815.1 Flaveria linearis | reverse complement strand
GTTGCTCGATCTTAGGAGTCCAGAAAAGAGCAATGTAAAAGGGGATACCACTAATCTTGACTCAACAAATGGTTAAGAGGATGTTAGTAATATTGTTATGTGATGTGCTCCAAATTATATATATATATATATATATATATATATATATATATATATATATATATATATATATATCAATTGCACTTTAAATATTTTTCAAACTCATAGTGAAAATAATGAATTGATATCTAAATTGATTGAATTCTATTTTTAGGCTTGAAAAATACCAAGATAAACAAAAGAAGCTCAAACAAAAAGAAAATTAAAGAAAACAAACTCCGGAATACAAGCATAGGGTCGTGCCTCATGAGTCACGCCCTGTGACATCCGTCACCAAAGGTCCGTCGTTTAACGTGAATTACTTAACCTTATTAACAGTCATTCCTTATTTTGACGAACCGATTACATGAACACCCTATTTGTTTTGCTTAATTGCCCTTATATGCGTGTTAAGGTTGTTCAACGTGTAGTTATCTTAAGACATTTCTCCAAGATTTGCCCCATTAACACTAAACACACCATTTTTATAATAAAATAATTATCACTAAACACACATTTTCTCCCGTTCCTCTCTCTAGACTACACCAAAACCGACCAATTTGTTGCGTTTTCATCGTCAAATCTCGAGTACCATCGTGAATACTCGTTCCTAGCAGGTAGATAACCTCACTTGCTTCGTTTTAAACTCGATTCACTGCTGCGTTTTTAGGGTTTTCGGGTGCTCGGGTTCATCCGAGCACATGAGGTCGTGTGGACTTGCATGTTTTGTTTCTGAGTGTGCTTCTTGTCTAGATAGGTTAGAATATGAGTTCTGGAGGTTCTGGCTGGGTAACACCCGTGTTCGGGCGGCCGAAGGCCGACCTGCAACTTCCTGCAGTCGCGACCCTCGTCGGCGCGAAAGGGGATTGTCGCGCGAATGGGGCGTGCGACTGGGTACGTGTGCGACTTGAGACCTGAGCGAATTGGTGAGTCGCGCGCGCTGTCGGTGGGTGCGAAAGAGAGGTTGTCACGCGACTGGAGTTGTCACGCGACAGGGGTTGTCGCGTGACTGGCCCATGCGACTGTATGTGTGTGCGATTGTGTGTGAGTCGCACGGTCAGATGCCTGTCGCGCGAAAAAGGGTCCACTCGCGCGAATGAAGCTGATTCGCACGGAGGGACTTTGAGTCGCGCGGTTGGCTGTTAGGTCGTGCGACTGGTATTGCATGGTACGACTGAAGGCTTAGTCACACGAATGGAGGTTCAATTGTACGAAAGTAGCTAATTCGTACGACTGAAAGTCCACTCGTGTGAATGAGGTGTCAGTCGTGCGTCAGGTCCTGTTGTGTGATTGACAATGCGTGTTTGTGTGATTTCCTTTTTGGGTGTCTTGTGCTGATGAGGCGACATCAGAAATAATGTCATTGCTCGAATGTCATAGCAATGACGGCTAGCTCTAAATACTCGTACCTACATAAGGTCTGAGGTGTGTGTGTCTGCTTGTGTGTACTACTCACGACCGAACCGAAACGACCCGACTCAATTAAACAACATTATTAACAGTAGTCCATAAGATTAATTCTTAACATAACTGTCAATAGGTGACTGACTGTTCATACATACATACAAGTTTGGGAAGTTCATCAGACGTACTTACCACTTAACAAGTGAGTTTCGTGGCCCCTTTTTACGCTTATACAATTGTTTCAACCTTTTACAATGTGGGGAAAAGTATGCTCACACGTTTTCAATGCTGTACAAAATACATACAATTTTCATACTTGGAATCAACGTGATACTGTTTTGTGAGTACTTATCTGATGCATACATGATGTTACTGTGTGGACTGTCTTACAACCATTAATTCCGGTGTTGGAACCAACAGATAGGTATTAGTAGTACTACTGGGTTGACACCCCCACCCTTGACAGATGGTTACTTGCGAGTACCATCACACTGCCAGGAACGGGCCTTGGGTGAATATATTCTGACAATTTGCTGTGTGTACGTCATTAGGCTTGGTTGTATAAAACTCATGGTATGTGATCTTGCTTGCTTATAACTGTATGCACGGTATTCCACTACAAATACTATACAACATCAACTACATGTTTACAATTTAAACCTGCGAAGCTCACCAACATTATTGTTGACCGTTTTGAGCATTACTTTTCAGGTGATCAAGGAAATTGAAGTTCTAGGAGTGCTGCCTTTTAGAGGAGACCTTAGGATGCATTTCGTGTTTATTACTTTTGTAAAGCTTGAACATGAATATGATCCTTTGTATACTTGTTCCCGAGTTGCGGGAATATTACATTACAAGCTATTATCAATGTTTATGTGATCATTTATGTTGTGCTTATGACTATGCTGTCGTGAACATTGATTATACACGACACAAATCTCCATTTGTGTTCGGGTGTCGTCATGACACGCTTGTCATCATGTTTTTATTGCTACTCTATCATATACCATGTGTTATGACGATCCCGTCTAGCTCGCATTCCCCGTGTTTCCACTATCAGCGGGGGGTGTGACACGCCCCCATCCCCATGCCCGACACTCTAGAAAGCTTATAAATAGTATTTTATTTGCAACTTTGAAGGGAGCTTTTAGGAGGTGAAGTGTTGGTGTTTTCACTCTAGAACCCGATATTTGGAAGTCCTTGGAAGGCTTTGGAGGTCCATTAAACACTTAGAAGAAGCTTGGGATCATTTAACATCATCCATAGCGAATCAACGGTTTGATTGTTCTAATTTACTGATGATTTCATTACCATCTTCTATATTTGTTGTTATGTTCAATCTTATTATGAGCTAAACTTCATTTATCATACTAATGTAGTAAACTTTATGTAATTTGTGATTAACTAATGGTGTATTTTATGTTATGTTAATGTTCTGATAATCTTACGTAAACTTTTGATGGGTAGCATCTATAATTGAATGGTAAGTGATAAACATATGATTTGTAATTGTGAATGTTGTACAAGGTTGAAAAACGTATGTACTAACTTTTATTCATGAATCTGACCTTTATAATAAATCCATGGTTAATGAACTAAAAATGGTTATTAGAAATCATATAACCTTAACTTTCTTATCATTCAGGGGTTATATTTTATTAGTCTAAGAAATCTATAATAATTGTTATGGTTTTCTAAAATTAATGGTATGTTAAAAAGGAACTTGATCAAATATCTTTCTAACATTAAGATATTTTTAGAAATCATACGTTAAAAGGGTGCATAAGTATTACCTGCATCACTAGTGGCTTGGATGTTAGCGTTGTAAGTCACTCGATGCGGCTTTCCTTGTCACTACTTTCCTTGTCACTACGAAGTCGACAGACGAGAAATCGGCATTGGCTCACATTTATAAACATTAATATAACAATTCAAATTATATTTTGAATCACATCATGTAATTTATCATAATTATATAAGTGTAATCTAAATTAGGATGATAGCATTGCTTCACCAAAAGAATCATCAAAAGTCTCAATATATGTTTATTTATCATTATCTATTTAAATTATCATTATAAGAAACCATAAAAATAGTTAGTCACCTCAAATCAAATATATCATTATCTAAATCAAAACCTATCTGATAGTCAATTATAAGGCTTGTTGAGTAGACTTAGTGTGTCCACGTATTGATACTCAGTTCTTACCAACACTATATTACAACATGACAGTACACTTCCTTTTTATGTGTATATTTAGTATAAATAAAAACCATTTTAAACTAAATTTGTGTGAAACCTTTATCAAAATATTTATATTTTATTTGCACACATCATTATGACATTTACCATGGAAACTCATAAAAATATATTTCTATTGGAATATATCTTAGGTTTAGGAATCTAAGGTGCTAAAAACCACATTTGGTGGTGAAATTAAAGAGGCAAAAAGTTAAGACACCAACCACAACAACTCACGAATAGTATGTTCCTTTTGGAACATATCTTAATTTGAGGAATCTAGTACGCCAAGAAACCATATATAATTGTGTGATTGGATAGGCAAGCTCTAAGATCTAAACTAGTCCGAAGATTCATCTAGTCCTAAAGGTACCGCACCTGTGGATGAGGAAAGTGTGAAATAGAAAGTACAAGAATTTGAATAATTATGTACGAACCAACCTTGAATTTAGGTTAATACCTTGAAGATAAAGGTTGCAAATGTTAGTGGTCTTGAAGATAAAGGTTGAAAATGTTAGTGGTCTTGAATCTACTTTACATGAAACGATTGAATTACAAGATGCTATTATACTAAGTCTAAAGAGCCCAACAGTATTTGCCACCACTAACTCTTTCCAACACCACAAGAACTTTTAGATGTTCCTTCCTAATCTACTCTAAAAATCTCATCTAAGCTTCAAGAGAATGCTAGCAAATGAGTGAAAGATGATTCTAGAAAAGCTAGAGAAAGATCAAGCAAAATTATTGATGTTAAACTGCCATGACTTGTTGTTCAGGTGCAATTAGTTACATTATTAAAAAATTATACACAAGTGTTAAAGCATAACTTTAGGAACTTTGGACACTTACTTTATAATCATAGATTCAAATGTCTCTTTAGAATTTTTAAACTCAGAAAATGATCAAATTTAAGCTGCTTAAGCCCAAGTAACATAACAGGTGGTAGCAGAAGAAGATCATGATTCAGATACATAGTCTACTGAAGTGTCATCGAAATATATGGCAAAATAAATAATTATAAAATGGTCTGAAGTTCCACAATCTACTAAACTTCAGAAATAAGAAGCTATACAGTCTTTCGATGAACAAATGTCAAAAGTAGTAGAGATTCGGTTAGAAGCTAAAGTCTCTATTGAAATTATACTTTACATGGTGGGGAACCCTATAAAAAAGGACCTGGTATTCATTAATGTCATTGTTGAGAGCCAAGAAAGCATGTTTTGTGAAATAAGATTCTTAAGTTGCTATCTTGAATACAATGACATAAATGCTTAGAGATATCATGAATCATCCATCATATTCTAGATTGTAAGGTGCAGGATCGATTATGGGTCACTCAACAGATGGTTTTTCTCTCAAACTCACCTTGAACAACACTCAGCAAGCAGTCTATAAAGAGTTGATCACAATATAACAAGTAACAAGCAGTAAGAAAATAAACACAGGAAGTAAATTTTCAAGGTACTTTTATATATTGCTTCTCAACTCAAAGGATTACAAGACTCTTGGACTCAAATCCCTTTTTTAAAGAGTTACAAGCAGAAGATATATATAATACTACCTACAGCCGGATATACTTTGATACCAGCTGGACACCTCTAACCTAACATCTATACTACAAGATTCTAGGTGAGGTCTTTCAGACATTTTGCCTGAGAGTTGGTAGTCAGGACATGTCCCTGACTTACCTTTTGTCACCAACTAAAGTTGGTAACATGTACTATCATAAAAAGGTGAACAGTAGAATAAAGTATGGTCAACAACATGGCTCTTTAGGAAGATGCCATGTTGTATCAGAGGTCTGCAGCGGACTGTCAGGGACCATACTTTTATCTGCTGGTCATAGCAATGTCTTCCGAAGGATAAAATGCTTCGGAAGAGTAATTTCTTCCGAAGCCACTTATACTTTGGAAGACTGCTTCTTCCGAGGCTTGGAGTCTTTTTTGTCTTGGGAAGCAGACTTTGTCTTCAGCTCTTTCATCAGACTTTGTCTTCGGAAGCTGAGACTTTGTCTTCAGCTCTTTCATCAGACTTTGTCTTCGGAAGCTTTCAGACTTTGTCTTCAGCTCTTTCATCAGACTTTGTCTTCGGAAGCTTTCATACTTTGTCTTCAGCTCTTTCATCAGACTTTGTCTTCGGAAGCTGAGACTTTGTCTTCAGCTCTTTCATCAGACTTTGTCTTCGGAAGCTTTCAGACTTTGTCTTCGGAAGATAGTCTTCAGCTGTTGTTCTTCAGACTCTCGGAAGATCTCTTGCTTGGCTTCGGAAGCCCTTCAATGTAGCACCAAAAAATGACTATGAAGTGGTTTTGGTTGCACCAACCTCATCATGATCCAACAAACTCCCCCTAGGCTGATGCTACCAAAACTTCACTTCCCTCTTCTTCTCAAAACTCTCAGCACCAATGAAAGTAAGTGTTTATCAGTGTCTGCATTCTTTCCAGATGTGGTGCTGAGGAGTTTGTACAAATCCTTGGTAGACAGAACCTCTACTCTGTCACCTTGGATTATGTGTACCCTTTGTTGTGGCCCTCTGAAAAGAGTTAGTTGATGGAAACTATAGTCATATTCCCATCTAACTATTGGTTCCAATTCAGGACCTTCCACCATCTGTAGAAAGGCTGTGCCTTTGGTGGTTGGTCTTTCCTTGTCTTTCGCTCTTTTCAACTTCAACTCTTCTTCAATCTTGGCTCTTCTACTTAGTTCAGCCAAGTGGAGACCGCTGATATGATTTCTGATGTGTGCAGCAGTCTCAGAGTTGGAGGGATTGGAGAATGGCTTCTCTACAAGCTCAGCAAGATCAAATCTGCTAAGATGCAGTAGAGAAGTGGCATTAAGCCTGTTAGTTTCACCATTCTCCCTTTCCACAACAAAGTTGTGAGAAGGTTCATCGAACCTCCACTGGATTATAGCATTCCTAGGTCCAGGAGATTGACTAGAAATCCTGTCCTCTTTCCTTGTATCCAGTAGAGTCACCAGTCTCCTTCTTAGCCTCTTCTCCTCGGCATTGAGGGTATCGGAGTTGAGACCAAGAAGTCTTGCAGCCTGGCCCAAGGTGTCTCTAACCAACTCAAGAAATTGGCCTAGGTGAGGGAGCTTGAAGAGTTATCAACATAGGTGATGTTGATAAGCTCTCCCTCACAGGAGATGCTGTTAAAGTGGTGCAGTTGATGAGCCTCGTCTTGAACTCCTTTATTTCCTCAAAGGAGAGATGTTGAGGAGGCTGAGGGGATGGTCTTGGTTTTTGTTGGGTAGGCTTAGGTTTAGTGGTTTTGGGTTTTTGGATAGGAAGTTTGGGTGGTTGAGGTGATGTGGTAGGTTTAGGTTTAGTTGTGGGTTCAGGGGTGAAGGTTTCATCAGTGGGTTCGGTTTTGATGGGAAATGGGATTGGTTCTTCTAGTGTGGGTTGTGGTTGAGTGGTTGGGGTGAAGACCATTCCCTGTACCCTCCTGTACATCTCCTTCCTTTTCCCCAAACGGATGTCAGCTTTTATTTCACTGACTATCCGCTGGAGTGTCCTTTTGGACATAGGTCCCACCTGCCTACCAGAGAAGCCATGAGCCGGAGATAGTCTTTCATCCAGGCTTTGTCATTGGACTTCTTGGTGGCAGTGACCCCTTTTCTTCCTCCCTCCGCTTCCTCTCCTTCATCTTCTCCCTAGCAGCTTTCTTCCTTTCCTTCTCCATTTGATCCTGCTCTTTGTTGTGGAGCAGCAGGATCATGTCATCATCATGTGGAGACAGTTCAGGAAGACTAAAGCCTCTTGAGAGTAGGAATTTGATCCTAGCCTCTCTCAGCTTCCGGGTTGCTTCCCTTCGCTCTTCTTCTTTCCTCTCCAAGGCCAACCTGGCTTCTTCTTCTTGCCTTAGCCTGGTTGACCTCTCCAAAGTCACCAACTCCTCTAGTGGTAGCAGGAGTACTTCCTCATTGGCAACTCCTAGGCTGATGAGCTGGTCAATGAGTGCTGTCCTTCTCTTTGTGTTGATTTCTTCCTGATTGGCTGCAGCTGCCTTAGAACTAGCAGCTAGCAGTTTCTCAGTAGGAAACCTACCTTTCTTCTTGAGCTTCTCAATCCTCTCCTCCTCCTGAAGCTCTTCCGCAGTCAATTTCCTTTTGCCTTTGTCTTTGGCAGAGCTTGACTGTGGTGGTTCTTGGATAGAGGGTTCAGATTGAGAGAGAAGTTCAGCTGGTGTTTAGGATGGAGGTAAGTCAGAAATGTCCTCCCTGCTCACCTCAGATGCTATTTAAGCAATAAATCTGTGATGGTCAGTTCCTCGGACATTGGGAACAAACCTTCCGCAGCTTCTATCTCAGCTTCGAAAGTCTTTCCTTGTTCTTCCGAGGCTTCAATGTCCACTTCGGAAGTTTCATCCTGAGCTTCGGAAGATGAGACTGCTACAAGTTCTGTCCCATCTGTTTTAGTTGCTGGGCCATCAGTCCCCATTTCCCCTTCGAAGTTAATCTCAGGTTCCATGTGGACCTTAGGTTGACCAACTTCTTCCACAGTGGTAGAAGGTGCAGTCAGTCTTTGAAGCTCCTCAGTCCCAAAATATATAAGTGTGGTGTCAGGGCCGGGCTGCTCTAAGGAGGATCTCAATACAAACTTTGTGAAAAGTCTGTAGAGATCTTGAAGCATCTTTGAGTCAATCTCTAAAAAGGATTGAGATGACTCAGGTAGTGTGATGAGTTGGGAAGTAAAGGATTGGGTCTGTGGTTCCTCAAGTGTTTGTCTCTGAACTTTCTCCCCCTTTTTGGTAGCATCATCTTGAGAGCTAGATGAGCTAGAGGAAGAAGTCAGTGAGACGTGAACAGGTACATGCCTAAAAGACCTCTCTGTCTATTTCTCAGCTAGTTTAGCCTTGAGGTTGTTAATCTCAAGTTGCTGAGTGGCAGTCCTTGATTCTAAGATCCTCACCTGTTATTCCAGGTTGGAGACCTTAGAAAGCAAGTACTGAAGTGTTAGTTGCATACTTCCCTCATCTTCATGAGAAGAATCACGGGGAGACGAGATAACATACCTAGTATGCTCAGTCTCACCACCAGATGTGGCTTCTTGGCACCCTGGATACCTTTGCTCAAAGTCATCTCTTTCAGAGATCTCAATGGGCAAAGTTGTCGTAGACTCAATCCTAATGATTTTACCACTGTCCTGAGAGCTCAATGAGAGACTCTGAGTAGTGGCAGCTGAGGCTACATGAGTCCCCTCCACATCAGTGGGACTCACCTCAGTAATTGGCTGCTGATGGGGGCTAGAGACAAGGGATCTCTCTTGGCTCTATTGATCTTTCAGAGGGTGTTGTAAATCAACTTCATGGCCACGGAGAGATGTAATCTCTTCATCAGTACGGAGTAAAAGGTCAGTGAAAGATAGGGAAGTTAAACCTACTGACCCGGGACCCAGATCAATGTCCACAAGCATTGAGCCTATGGTGGCTGTCCCTAGAAGGCTGCACAGGGGAGTGTAAAGACTCACCCTGTGGGCTTAAGGCTTGGGGTTCGGGCTCTTGGGTTTGAGACTGAGGAGGCTCAAAACCCACATTGAGGTCAAATGTGAAGGATGGTGTGACCTCGGACTGAGTGGGAGCCCATGATTCCACTCTTGCCCTTTTGGTTTGAACTGTGGGAGCTTGTTCAATCAGAGTAGATTGAACAAGGGTTCGTTTGGGGCGTCTCTGGTAAGTGATTCTGATGGGTAAAGAAAGTTTTATTGGCATTGTGGTGGAGGTTGCTGGTGTGGGTTCATCACCTGTGGGGATAACAGGGATGTGACCAGGAGCTATGCGCTCAGTCATCTCTGGAGGTAATGGAGTGTACCGTCCAGTGAAGTTGATAGAAACCTTCTTCAATGTTTTGAAGATGGTAGGTTTTACTTGTGGAACAGTAAGAGCAGCTGCACAGACAAGCTTGCTCGGCTCCAGCTCACAGTTGATTATGTGTTGAATAAATCTGGGATACACGAAGAATGTATCCCTTCTCAGATTGCCGATTAGGTTGGTCAACACAAATCGTGAGTAGTTGAAGCGTAGACCTCTCACCAACCCATGAACTAGGCATCCCAGTTCATATGGGATTTGATCCCATCCCCCTGACTTGTTGGATAAGCAGTGAAGGACAATGTGCAGCAGGAACTTCCAATGGTAAGAGAAGTTGAACTTGTATACGGTTGACCTGCTGACCTCTCCTCCATATCCCATTAGGATGTAAGTTCCATCCAAGTCTTTTTTGGGGAACTCAGTAGGAGCCCCATCATCATGAAGCTCGAGATGCTCTCTGATGAGTTGCTCTGTGATGACCAACTCCTGGCCACAAATGCGAGTTCTCAGTACTCGAACCCCATTCAGAACTGCAGTTTGACCGTTACTCCAGAATTCGGACATATGGTTGGAGTATACGGTGGGGTTAACTGTTAGTGCAGTGAGGTATGTGGATTCGGTAAGAAAGGTGATGATTTGGGTAAAGTCGGCATCTCTTGACGAATCAAGTAATGGGACTTGGTTGTGCTGAGGGTTTAGCGCCATTGAAGAGAAGGTAAGCTTGAATTTGGGTGAAATTGCAGGTTTGACAGTGAAGGGAATAGTTAGGGCAGTAAATTTGTAAAAGAAGATGAATTTGATCAGTCTGGATTATTTAAAGGGGATGAATTGTGGTAGTGGCGGTAATAGGATAACTGTTTGGGGTTACTGTGGGTGGTATGGTGGTTTACGGTGGAGAAATGATAGTGGCGGCAAGGGATAATTTTAAATAATCTGACCATCATGAACAAAATCTTTACTTTTTACAGAGTGGGCCCAAAAAGATATCCGTTACAGAGTAAAACCTTTACTTCCGAATGTAAAACATTTCCGAAGGTAACTTGTCTTCCGAAGGCAATTTCTCTTCCGAAGCAAGGCATTGCTTCCGAAGGTAAAATTGTCTTTCCGAATGGAGAGTTACATAAGCTTCGGAAGTAGATCTGATGTAAAATCAATCGCTTCTTCCGAGACCAAAAACTCTTTCGAGAAGAAAATTTCCATTGAGGAATTTCGGCTTCGGAAGATATTCAAGAATATCTTCCGAGAGTTAATTCCTCTTCGGAAGGAATTTACACTTAGAATAACTTAAAAGATCATTTGTAACAGGGCTTAAATTGTATTGACACAAGACATTACACATTTAAAAAACTTTTCAAAAGAGGTAGTTAATCAATATTTATCATCCCAATAGCTGATATGAGATACTTAAATCTTTGTTCATCAAATGCCTTTGTGAACAAATCAGCATATTGTTCATTTGAGTCAACTTTGATTAACTTGATCAAATTCTTTTCATGAATATCTCTAATGAAATGATACCTGATATCAATGTGCTTTGTCTTGGAGTGCTTTACTGGATTCTCAGTAATGGAGATAGCACTATTGTTGTCAATATGGATAGGAGTAGTCATGAAGTTGAATCCATAGTCTAACATCTGATTTTGAATCCATAGCAGTTGAGCATAGCAGCTAGCAGCAGCAATGTATTCAGCTTCAGCAGTTGATGTAGAGACACAGGATTGTTTCTTGCATTGCCATGAGATAATCCTTCCACTAAGAAATTGACATCCTCCTGATGTGGATTTCTTGTCAATGTTGCAGCCACCATAGTCACTGTCAGAGTATCCATAGAGATTGAAATCACTATTTCTTGGATACCAAAGACCTAGTTTAGGTGCTCCTTTGAGGTATCTGAGGATTCTCTTTGCAGTAGCTAGGTAAGACACCTTTGGAGCAGCCTGATATCTTGCACAAATGCATGTGGCAAACATGATATCTGGTCTACTAGCAGTGAGATACATCAGAGAACCAATGATTGCTCTATACTGATGTTGATCAGTGTCCTCCCCCTCAAGTTCAGGGCAAAGATTATGGTTTCTGGGTATAGGTGTCTTGGCTGGTTTATAGTCCTTCATTTCAAATCTATCTATGATATCTGAGACATACTTAGATTGACTTATGAAGAACCCTTCCTTCATCTGTTTCACCTGAATTCCAAGGAAAAAGTCCATTTTTCCCATGGAACTCATTTCAAATTTCTGCTTCATAATGCGCTCAAAGTCCTTGCACATTTGGTCATTTGAAGAACCAAATATGATGTCATCAACATAGACTTGAACGAGCAATATGTCTTCTCCACTCTTTCTGATGAAAAGAGTCTTGTCAATGGTACCTCTGGTGTAGCCATTCTTCAAGAGAAACTGAGACAAGGTCTCATACCACAGCCTAGGTGCTTGGTACAGCCCATATAGAGCTTTATCCAGTTTGCACACATAGTTAGGGTGCTGTGGGTCTTCAAATCCTGGAGGTTAACATACATAGATTTCCCTATCTATATCCCCATATAGAAAAGCACACTTGACA
Source organism: Flaveria linearis (assembly GCA_024085815.1). Classification (NCBI taxonomy): domain Eukaryota; kingdom Viridiplantae; phylum Streptophyta; class Magnoliopsida; order Asterales; family Asteraceae; genus Flaveria; species Flaveria linearis. The sequence continues at coordinate 16,826,001 of CM044017.1, read as the reverse complement.
TCAAGTTGGTAGACTGTGAAGTTCTTGGATGCAGCATAACCATGGAAGATCCTAACTGCCTCAAGTCTTGCAACAGGTGCAAAGACATCAGTATAATCAATTCCTTCCTCCTGGGTGTACCCTTGAACTACTAGTCTTGCCTTGTTCTTGATAATCAATTCTCTATCATCTTTCTTGTTCCTGAACACCCATTTAGTGCCTATGGGTACTTGACCAGATGGTAGTGGGCATAGATTCCAGACCTTTTGTCTTTTGAATTGAAGCAGCTCCTCCTGCATCGATTCAACCCAACTACTATCCTTTAAGGCATCTTCCACCTTCTTTGGTTCCATCTGAGACAAAAGCATGAGTACAAGCAGACATTCCCGTGATGAGTTTGCCCTCTTGTTCTCACACCCTCAGAGACATTTCCTATCATGTTCTCAGTTGGATGAGTGTTATGAATCCTAAGACGAGGAATCACATCCAATTGCAGAGATAAGTCCAGATTGGACATATTCCGATCAGGAACTGGATTACTCTGTCCAACTGCTGTTTCAAAGTCATTCTGATTGAATGATTGAGAAACATCATCAATGGTTGGTTGTGAAGTAGTATTAACAGTTGCCTGTTCCTTCAGAATACTACTTCCTTCAACCTGGTGTTATGATGGATCACCTGAAGAGCTTTGAGGTTGATCAAGTGATCCACTTGTTGAAGCTTCGTCATTCCTGGAGATTGTTACACTATCAGATCTGTGAATGGTTGAAGCTTGTTGCCTTTCAGCTCTTGGAGAATTTGGAAGAGGTCTGGGAAGCTCAAATAGTTGATCTGCATCAGCATCAGCATCACCTTGAGCACCTGTTCCAGCTGAAACATTCTCACAAGATTGTTTAGAATAGTTTGGAAACAATTCTAAATCAAAGATATATTCAGGTCCATTCCCCCTAACACAAGGAGTGTGCTCATTAACAACTATATTGGATGACTCCTCAAATTGTTGATTCTTGATGTTGTATACTCTATAAGCTTTGGAGCTAGAAGAGTGTCCAACAAATATAGCATCATCCGACTTTTCAGCAAACTTTGCTAAGTTGTCCTTTGTGTTAAGTATGGTACACCTGCAGCCAAAGGACCTTAGAAAGCCAATGAACGGTGACCTCTTGTTCCATAACTCATAAGGGGTTTTTCCATGGGGCTTAACTACAAGAACCCTGTTCTGCACATAGCATGCAGTGCTGACTGCCTTTGCCCAGAATGTTAGAGGCAGCTTTGAATCAGCTAACATGGTCCGAACAGCCTCAATAAGTGTCCTATTCCTCCTCTCAGCAACACCGTTTTGTTGAGGAGTTCTGGGAGCACTATATTGTCTGGCAATCCCTTTTGAGTCACAGAATGAGTCAAGAACAAAGTTTTTAAACTCAGTCTCTTGATCACTTCTAATGATCTTAACCTTGTGATCAATTTGATTTTCTATTTTAAGAATAAAAGATTTTAAAGTTTCAGCAGTTTCATCTTTACTTCTTAAAAAGAATACCCATGTAAATCTTGTAAAATCATCAACAATCACAAGGCAGTATGATTTCCTTCCAATGCTTATTATACTTATGGGACCAAAGAGATCCATGTGCAATAAGTGTAATGGAGTAGTGATAGAGTTAACACATTTGGATTTATGAGATGATCTGTGTTGTTTCCCTTTCAGGCATGCAACACAGTTATCTTTGCAGAAAAATTCCTTTTTAGGCAAACCATGTACCAAGCTATTTTTAGCCAATTTATTCATTGTTTTAAAATTCACATGACACATGCGTTTATGCCATAGTGTTGACTCATCACTATCAGCTTTGGAAAGAAAGCATGATACTTCACCCATAGGAGAAGCATTGTTCATATCCAGCTTGTACATATCCCCTCTCCTGAGAGATCTAAGAAGCACCAATTCCGGAGGAATTGTCATCCCTGGTTTGAGGATAATGCACTCATGTTCTGTGAAAAGCATCTGATGCTTCTGGTCACAGAATTGAGAAACACTTAACAGATTGTGTTCAAGCTGTTTGACAAAGTGAACTTTGTCAATGTTTATTCTGCCATTGGATATACTTCCTCTACCAGAAATATATCCTCCGGCCTCACCTCCAAATTGGACAGGCCCTCCATCAAAGTTCTGGAATTGTTGAAGGAGAGATCTGTTCCCTATCATGTGCCTGGAGCATCCACTATCTACAATCCAGACATTGTTGTTCTTGTCAAATGGACGTCCCTGCACATAAGATGAGATGGTTAGTTTTGTTTGGAAGCCCAAGCCTTGCAGGTCTTGGGCTCTTCCAAAGAGAGTGACATAATTGAACCAAAAGATATGCATTGGGGTTCAATAGAGGTCGTTGAAGAAGAGGTTTGAGCTGCAGCATCTTCCATGATCTTCCAATCCATCCCTTGGTTGATCTTTGAGGATGAGCTTGTTGAAGCTTTTGCAGCATGGTCTTCTTCCGAAGCTTCTTTCTTTTCGGAAGAAGCCCTCACCACCTTTTCTTCCGAAGTAGTCTTCTTCTGAGATGGTTTCAAGGGAGCCTTCTTGTTCTTCCGAACCTTAGAAGGTTTGGCTTCCGAAGCCATTTTCCCTTCGGAAGGAGTACTTCCTTCCGAAAGCAACTTGGCTTCCGTGACTAATTTTCCCTTTTTCATCATTTGGACCGTTTGAAGTGGTCCAACTGAGAAACCTTCTCTGACTCCTTCTCTTCTAACATTATTTGCATAATGTGTGCTTGCTGGATTGTAGTAACAATCTTTAGCCATGTGGTTGTGCAGACCACACATTATGCATGCAATGTTAGCCTTTTGGGAACTAGCAGGTTGGTGTTTCTTGGATTTCTTCTCTTCATCAGCAACTTTTCCTTTCAACTTCTGATCCTTCGTTAGGATAGGAGTGCTGGTACTACACTCCTTTCCTGAATCAGAAGTACCTACCACTTGAAATCCGGCAGAAATGAAGACACCCTTTTGCTTTGGGTCAATCATAGGCTTGGACTCTGCAACCTTCTTGGCAGTCCTTCTAGCAGCTTTAGCTCTGCTTCTTCTTGCCTTGGTGGTTAGGATTTGGTCTTCACAGGTGGAGATGAGTGTTTCCTCCAGTTTCTCCCCTGTGGTGGCCACTATTTTTGCCTCATTCTCTAGTTCCAATGGAGAAGGGTCAGCAGTTGGAACCTCTTGCTCTTCAGTACCACATCTAGGTAGTCTAATAGACTCATAAGAGTGAGGTGGAGCTATTTCATTGGTTCCCAACCCTTCTTTATTTTGATAAAACATTTTGTAATGAGAGGATGATGCAAGAATAGTTTGGAAGCTTTGCTCAGCAATAGCTTGCTTCCTGGCCTGAGCCTCAGCAGTGACTAACTGGGCTTGAACTTCAGATAGTTTGGATATCAGATATATGATTTGAGTTTTATAGTTGGTCTTTTCATGTTTTAAAAGAGACACAGTTTTCTCTAACTCTTCAATTTTCTTTTGATAGTCAGATTCAGCTCTCTTAAAATCAGATTTTAACACATTTAAAGACTCAACCTCAGATCTGATTTCCGAAATGTAATCCTTATAAAGTTTAACTTTAGCAATACAGGCAGCAGTACAAAGATGTTCATATACCTGATCATCATCTGTTCCGGCCATGATGCTTGAGCGGGAGTCACATCCTGAACCATGAAGCTCCAGTCAACTTCTTGAGCCACAGCAGCTGTTTCAGTTGACTTCTCTTCATGCTTTGAAGCAGTGGGATGTGTGGAGGCCTGTGGGGTTCCCGGGTTGTTCTTTGGAGCCTTGCATTCCCTAGCAAAGTGACCAAGTTGGTTGCAGTTGTAACACTTTGCTTTGCTCTTATCAAACCCAAACTTGCTGGTGACTGGGTTTTGAGGGAATTGCCTTCCAGTTCTCTTGAAGAACTTCTTCGCCCTGTAAGTTAAAAGAACCATCTGTTGGACAATGTCCACATACTCCACATCATCTGGACTGAAGCACTCAAGATCATCAAAACAGTATTGAAAATCACCAGAGTGTCCACTTCCAGAGACAAAGGCACAACTATCCTGAAAGGAGTTGTGTTGAACCTTTTGAGACTTTGGAGTCTCAGGTAGAGTAATGTAGGGTCCACTATGTGAGTTGTCAGGATAACACAACAACTGATGTTGTGGTTCTATGATTTCCCTATCAACCACATGAAGGGCTGAACTTAGTTGGTTATTGGAGTGAACAGAGGAGTTCTGCATGTTCATCTCCATCTGGAATGCACTTAGGATACCATACAACTCTGTCAGAGTAAGAGTCTTAAGGTCCGAAGTTCTCTTGATTACAACACAGTAGTGTGTCCATAGTTTAGGAAGGGAAGACATAAACTTCCTAACTATGTCTCTATTTTCAAGAGCTACTCCAATATCCACCAGAGTATCTACTATCTCAACATAACTGAAGTATTGTTGAGTCAAGGTCTCACCAGCCTTGAAAGTAAAGTTCTCAAACTGCTGCTTCAAGAGATCCTTCTTGTTCTATTGGGTTTCCTTTGATCCTTCATACATCAGCTTCAATGCTTCCCATAAATCTTTAGCAGTCTTGCACTTCTTGAAGCCTCTGTAGACAGAGTTGGGGAGAGCAGTTTGGAGAGAAGTCATAGCCCTTTGATCTAGATCTATTCTCTTCCTGTCTTCTTCTGAGTAATCATCAACATCTTTTGGAATGATGCGATTACCAGTGGCAGAAGTAGTGCTTAGTATAAAGGACCATTGACAATGGAGTCCCACATCCTTGAATCTTGACATTTAATGAAGCCTTCCATTCTGATACACCATGTGTCAAAGTCTTCAGGGGTGATCAGTGGGACTTGGTCATGGTGCCAGTTTCCATATCAGCCTTGGAGAGAGCGGCCATTTGAGTGAGTGGTATGTAGTGAGGAGTGAAAAATAGGTTGATTTGGATGGTAAGATCTCACAATCAAGAGCCTGGACCTCTGATACCAATTGCAGGATCGATTATGGGTCACTCAACAGATGGTTTTTCTCTCAAACTCACCTTGAACAACACTCAGCAAGCAGTCTATAAAGAGTTGATTACAATATAACAAGTAACAAGCAGTAAGAAAATAAACACAGGAAGTAAATTTTCAAGGTACTTTTATATATTGCTTCTCAACTCAAAGGATTACAAGACTCTTGGACTCAAATCCCTTTTTTTAAAGAGTTACAAGGAGAAGATATATATAATACTACCTACAGCCGGATATACTTTGATACCAGCTGGACACCTCTAACCTAACATATATACTACAAGATTCTAGGTGAGGTCTTTCAGACATTTTGCCAGAGAGTTGGTAGTCAGGACATGTCCCTAACTTACCTTTTGTCACCAACTAAAGTTGGTAACATGTACTATCATAAAAAGGTGAACAGTAGAATAAAGTATGGTCAACAACATGGCTCTTTAGGAAGATGCCATGTTGTATCAGAGGTCTGCTGCGTACTGTCAGGGACCATACTTTTATCTGCTGGTCATAGCAATGTCTTCCGAAGGATAAAATGCTTTGGAAGAATAACTTCTTCCGAAGCCACTTATACTTCGGAAGACTGCTTCTTCCGAGGCTTGGAGTCTTCTTTGTCTTCGGAAGCAGACTTTGTCTTCAGCTCTTTCATCAGACTTTGTATTTGGAAGCTGAGACTTTGTCTTCAGCTCTTTCATCAGACTTTGTCTTCGGAAGCTTTCAGACTTTGTCTTCAGCTCTTTCATCAGACTTTGTCTTCGGAAGCTTTCAGACTTTGTCTTCAGCTCTTTCATCAGACTTTGTCTTTGGAAGCTGAGACTTTGTCTTCAGCTGTTTCATCAGACTTTGTCCTCGGAAGCTTTCAGACTTTGTCTTCGGAAAATAATCTTCAGCTGTTGTTCTTCAGACTCTCGGAAGATCTCTTGCTTGGCTTTGGAAGCCCTTCAATGTAGCACCAAAAAATGACTATGAAGTGGTTTTGGTTGTACCAGCCTCATCATGATCCAACATAAGGTACTTTAGCCACCCTTCTTTAATGAAAGCAGACGAGCTTGATATTACTGACTTAAAGAACTAGCATGCTTGAAGTTCACCGATCTAACCACGAACATGCCAGCCTAAATACTTGCAAACTCATTAGAGATCTAACCACGAGCAGTGGTCTTTGCGTTAAAGATATAGAGGCACTACCTGTATGGGACGAAGTGCACCATATTCACTGACCACAAGAGCTTGAAGTATTTCTTTGAGTAGAAAGACTTGAACATGAGGCAGAGAAGGTGGTTGGAGCTTATAAAGGAGTATGATTGTGAGATCCATTACCATCCGGACAAAGCCAACATGGTGGCTGATGCCCTTAGCCGAAAGGAAAGAGCCGAGCTGATTCGGGTGAAAGCGTACCAGTTGATTATGACCTCTGATATGAAGAAGCAAGTCAAAGAGTTTCAAGATGAGGCATTGAAGGAAGATCATCTTAACTCTGAATGAATGAGAGGTCTGGTTGCGAAATTGGGAGAAAACACCCTTGGTGTTAAAACCCGATTCGGGCGGATGTGGATTCCTCGTTTTGGGGATTTACGCGTGAAGATTATGGATGAAGCTCATAATACTTGATACTCTATTCAAAAGCCATATGGGAAGATCCAACCTTTGGATATACCTGAATGGAAGTGGGAGCACATCACCATGGATTTCATTACGAAGCTGCCACGTACTCCGAAAGGGTATGATGCTATATGGGTGATTGTTGATCGCTTCATGAAGAGTGCTCACTTCCTATCGATTCGTGAGACATATTCATCCGAGAGATTGGCTGATCTATCCATCAAGGAAATTGTAACTCGTCATGGTGTGCCAGTGTCTATTGTGTCTGATCGTGACACCCGGTTTACATCTAAATTCTGGAAGAAATTCCATGATGCCATGGGGACGAGGTTACATATTAGCATGACTTATCATCCCCAGACTGATGGTCAGTCAAAAAGGACCATTTAGACATTGGAGGACATGCTTTGGGCATGTGTGATTGATTTTAGGGAAGTTGGGACGACCACTTACCGTTAGCTGAATTCTCATACAACAACAACTATCATGCCAGCATTGGTATGCCACCTTATGAGATTCTATATGGTAGGAGATGCAAGACGCCCGTTTGTTGGGGTGATATTGGTCATAAAGAGTTAGGGAGCGTTAAAGTGATCGAGGCTACGACTGAAAAGCTTGAAAGGATCAAGGCCTTCATGAAGGCAGCCAAAGATAGACAGAAGTCGTATGCTAATAAACGACGTAGACCGATTGAGTTCCAGGTAGGTGACCGGGTTATGTTGAAGGTCTCACCTTGGATGGGTATCATTCGGTTCATAAAGTGGGGCAAGTTGAGCCCAAGATACATAGGCCCTTTCCGAATCATTGCTAGAGTAGGAGAGGTGGCCTATAGATTGGAGTTACCAGATGAGTTAAGTAGAACTCACCCAACATCTCATGTATCTCATCTAAGGAAGTGTTTGGCAGATGAAGATATGATTGTTCCACTGGAGAACATCGGTAGACGAACGGCTCAATTATGTAGAGCAACCAGTGGCAATCATCGATCAAAAAGAGAAGAGGCTGAGAAATAAAGTGGTTACTCTTGTGCGTGTACAGTTGAAGCACAGGAAGGGATCCGAGTCAACGTGGGAGACCGAAGAAGAAATGAGACAGCATTACCCACGCTTGTTCAAGGAATGATAGGTTTCGGGAATGAAATCTATATAAGGGGGTGGACTTGTAACACCCGGATATTTTCTCTGAAGCCGACGAAAGAAGAAAAAGAAATAAAATCTAAAGTCGGGGGACCAAACTCGCCAACGCGAGAAAGTTGAGAAAGTGGGGATATTTGAAGGGAGAGGGCAGCCTTTACCCTCTCTCCACACCCACATTTCAGCCAAAAAGAGAGAAAGAAGAGAGAAAAGGAGAAAGGAGAGAAGAAAGCTTGGTTCGAGTGGATTTAAGTGTGCAAAATCGTCGTGTAGCGGGTTTAGATGAAGCTATTCTTCTTCTTGTAGTTTGTGTGAGTTCTAGGACCCCTATTTTACTCGTTTTCAACTGATTTGGGGCTGGAACATATAGTAAACCCATTTTTGTATGTGTGTGTGTGTGTTTGACCCATTTGGGTGTGTTTGCGTGTGATGCGTTTGGAGTTTGTTTCCGAGCTTGTGTGCTTGAATGGTGTTGTAGTATGCATTCCAAAGGTTTGGGATGGTTGATTTGGGCTTAGAATAGGTTTGGATGAGCTTGGAGGTTGAAAATGGTAGATTGGGTTCGGGATGAACTTCATTCTGCATCAGTTAGGGCTAGGCGACCGACTGAATGCCATTCGGCCGATTGGAGTGTGATTGCAGTCCATTCGCACGACTGAGGTTCAGTCGCACGATTGGGGGTCCAGTAGCACGGAGAGTCATGCGACTGAGGGTCCATTCGCATGAGTGCTCATTCGCATAGTGTTCATCCGCATGAGGTCCATTCGTATAAGTGTTCATCCGCATAAGTTCCATTCGCACGATTGGGTGTTCATCCGCATTGGTGTTCATCCGCATTGGTCCATTCGCATGATGTTCAGTCGCATGGAGGCCATGGGACTAAAGGGTGCCCATACGCCCAAATAGGGTTGTTGTACCCGAAGAGAAGCATAGTTTAATTACTGAATTTCGGGGGAAAGTGCACATGTAAGTTTTGACGAGGAAGTTCCCGTAGGTACATGTAAGATGACCATTGAGGTCTTAGAGGGTATGTTGGGCATGACGATGTTGCATGTTATGCGTGATGAATGTTATGAATGTATGATGATGCCCTGTATGATGTTGCTACTGTGTATGTTGATGTTCCTTATTATGATGAATGTTTTTTTCCCGTGGCCTTACGTGCTATGTTAAAGAATGAAACAAAAGTATTATGTAACGTAAAGTGAAAGATAATGAAAGAGGAACATGATGAACGAATGCATGCATTAATGAATGAATGAATGTAAGAAAGGCTTGCAAGCAAATGTAGGGAGGTGCACACTCAATGAAGGTGTTAGCTCAATGGTGTGCGGGCTAGCTACCCCGAAGGATGCACACTGGGGTCCAATTTTTGTGATTGACCATATGTATGGGGTCCTTGCCGCTTGCCCTAGGTGACTGGATCAGCTTTGTGCACAATGTTCGTGATTTAATTACCACAGGTCCAGCATCAGCTTCGTGCACAATGTTTGGGGTATAGCATATGGCATTGATCCAACCTGAAAGAGGAAAGATAAGTGATGAATTTACTTACCCTAGGTACTGGAGCTAGCTCCGTTCCAATGTTCGAGGTCTATGAAAGACCTCAGGCTCAGTTACCCGCTTCGTGCATAATGTTCGGGGAAACGTACACGTTATCGTAGGTAATGAACGTACGAACGAAAGTAAGAACTTATGAATGAATGTGAAGGAAAGTAACGAATGTGAATGGTATTAACGTACGTTGAATGAACGAAAGTTTAAGAATGAACGAATGAAAGGAATGAACGAACGAAATATAATAACACTGTACGAAACGGGATCCTTGTCACTCGACCTCAGTAATTATGGTTGCGTGCCATGAAGAGGGTAAAGTTTGACAGATCCAGATAGAAGTAAACGATAATGAACGATAATGATAATAATGATATTATCTACGTGTACGTATGATGTATGATTGCGTGAAAGTAAAGGAACGGTTTTAATGAAAGTAAAGTATTTTATTTATAAAACTAGAACTCATTCAACAACGCTGACTTTTTATGTGTTTCCAGTTGGTAGGTAAGGTTGCTGAGTATGGAACAGGGCGGCTACTCAGCTCTTTTGGATGGCATCCATTTATATAATGCATTTATGATGTAATGCAACAATATATATTTGTAATTGATTAACGATGTATTAACTTGCAAAAGCATTTATATTGAAATGAATAGTTATTTTACTGATTTCGCTGCAATGATTATTAAAGTTAATTAAATTATATGTTTTAAGAGCGATGAATGGCCAGCTGTAAGCGTCCCGAGATCGGGGCCTTACAATGCACTATTGACTCAATCGATACCTAAAGTCATATTCCATCAATTCTATGAAAACAAGCAGTCGAAGAAGCTGTGGGAGGCGTTAGAAAAGAGATATGATGGAAATGCAACTCTGAAGGCCCTAAAGGCTAAAGCTCTCAAAAAGGAGTTTGATAATTTCTCACCAATTGGAAATGAGAGCTTAGATGATATTATTGATCGGTTCTATCATTTGATGAGTGAACTGCATACTCATGGTGTGACCACCTCTATGGAAGACAAAGTTTCTAGTTTTGCTGATGGTCTGCCAGACAAATGGGATCCATTTGTGTCTAATCTGAGATAAAATGATACTCTTGCTACATTAGACATAAATTACCATCTTAAAGTTAAGGGAGGAGGAACTACGACTGAAATACAAGTCAAAGAAAGGATCCTATGCTCAGATGCCTTCACTGTATAATTTGGTTCCTACTCCAGCTTCATCAGGGGCACCGCTTCAAACGGCGTGTGTGTCTAATTCATCTACTCCTTCCCAAAGTAGTTCCTCGGGAAGTGAAGCATCAGGTTCATCTAGAACCCAATACATAGTTCCTGATTCTAATCCTACCAAGCTAAAGATCGAGAACCTCGGTAATGTTACTGTGGAAGTTGCCAAAGACCACATGGATCTTTTAGCAGTAGTTGTGCAGCCTTATGATGGGTTAGTTGGTGGGAAGATTGGAAACTATCATCTAGCTGACGATGACTATGAGCAGGTGGATGAAACTGAGTTGGAGCTCATGGATATCATGTGGGCCTTAGCCAGTGCTGTTAGAAGGGCTAAGAAGTTTATAAAGAAGACGGGGCAGAACTTGGTTGCTACTAAAGATACTACTTTTGGGTTTGATAAACCAAGGTCACGTGCTTCAACTGTGGTGAAAAGGGGCATTTTAAACGGGAATGTGTAAAGCCGAAGAAGACAGGTAATGGAAACCCTTTTCCTTCGTTCAACCATCAGGATAAAGAGAATATTAGGGCATCATCGAGCAAAGAGTCAAAAGCTATGGTAGCTCAAGGAGATGAAGGACAAGACTGGTCCTTCCGATTCGTATCTAAAGGAGAGTCAAATGTAGCTCAGGTTGATGATTTGGATGATGGTTCTGCAAGCGAGGGAGACATCATAGTTGAGCATGCACGTTCAGATTTTGAAGAAGCTATGGATGTGGTAGATCATCTTGTTGAGAAAGAGTTGAATGATGTAAATTCAGAATCTCCAGCTATTGAAGAATCTGACTCTGTATTTATGGCCGATTCATCCAGTTCCGCACATGTATACTCTAAAGACGAATTATTTGATAAACATGCTTGTGCTGAATATGATAAATTTAGAGAAAGCACTGACTTAAAATTTGCTAGGTTATTAGAATACAATAATAATCTGGTAAATGACTTAGGTGCACTGAAGCAAACCGCTTTTTAAAACAAAATGAGTGCAGTTTTAAGGAAAAGATTGAACTTCTAGGGAAACAACTAAGGGAAACCGAGGTTGTTGCCCTAAATCAATCAAATGACATTAAGTTCTATCTAAATTCTTTAGAGGAAACTACAAAGGAAAAAGCAGTACTGTTAGTCGAAGTTGAATCTTTAAAACAAAAACTGAATAGTGTAGCAAGTTCCTCTCACACAGTTCAGAACTTAGTGAAAGAACGAAATGGTGGGGAAGGTCTGGGATACAAAGTAGTACCACCACCACATGCAATCGTTTTGAATACTAAATGTAAACCAATAAATAATAACCCGGTTAAGGATCATGTGGTGACTACTCCTCTGGTCAGTGATCCAGAGTCCACAGGTAAATTTGTGCATTTTGTCACTGAACAGAAGACTACTACTTTGGGATTGAAAGATAAGATTCTTAAAGAGGATTTGTGTGATAAAGTTGAACAGGAGAGTGTTGGGTCGGGTTCACAAACATCTATGTCAGAACTTAAGAATTCTAAACCAACAAACCCTAAAAGTGTAAATCATCAAAATCAAAATAAAAAGAAAGACAAATACGTTCAAAATGTCAAAACAATTAAATTGTTAAAGAAGGTGAAGCATCTAAGCAAGATAAGACACAGACCAGCTCCCGACCAGACTCAACCCTCACAGAAGATCTCCCCCACCTGTCGAAGGGAGATCCTGCTATAACTATGGAAAACAAGGACATATTTCTCCAAATTGTACTCATTATCAGACACCTAAGAAGAAAATTGAACTTTTTGATGAAAAACCAAGATTTTTCAATAATAGATCTAATACTCCTCCAAGACACAAAAGTCAACACAGACAAGCTCAAAGCGAAGCTGTGTTGCCTAAGGCTAAACTTAGGACTATTAGTGAACCAAAAGTTCATACCATAAGCCAGTCGTCTGTTTATCACAAACAGGCCTTACACAAAACTAGTTTATGGAAAGAGAAATCAAGTAATGTGCCTGACAGTGAGGACAAGAAGAAGAAAGATGTTTCCTCGTCCTTTGAAGGTCAGTGGGTTGAGTTCATGATGTGTGATATCTCTAGGAAACCCAAGCCAGTAAAGGCTTGGGTCCCCAACCTGAACTAATAATTTCCTTTCTTTGTGCAGGTTGTCCGCTACAACACTATCACTAATACCTGAATTATTGATAGTGGGGCTTCTAGGCACATGACCGGGAATTCATCTCTCCTTTTCAACATCAAGCAAATTAAAGGGGGACATGTATCGTTAGCAGGCAACAAAGGAGGTTATATCACTACACAAGATGAAGTGGAAACGAGAAGGTAAAGTTTGACAAGGTCAACTACATTCAACAATTGCAAAACAACTTTCTTTCTGTCTCCCAAGCTTGTGATAAAGGCTTTAAGGTTGTGTTTGACAATAAGAAGTGTTACATACTTAAGAAGGAGTATGTTATCCTGGAGGAGCAAGTTCTAATGTAGGCTTCAAGATATAACGATCTGTATGTCTTGGACATTTTAAAAGCCTCCACTACTGAGTCTACTGCTCAGTGTTTCTTGTCAAAAGCAACTGAAAGAGATTTAATTTTCTGGCATAGGAGAATAGGACATATCAATCCTAGGAAGATGAACCATCTGGTTCAAAATGATCTGGTGGATGGAGTTACTGTCAAAAACTTCCAGCTTCCAGACTTCTGCATAGCATGCAAGAAAGGGAAACAGACAAAGAAGTCTCACAAGTCAAAGAAAGTTCATTCTATCAAGATTCCTCTTAAGCTTCTACATATAGATCTGTTTGGCCCTGTCAACACAAAGAGCATTGCTGGTTATTGGTACTGTTTTGTGGTTACGGATGATTACTCAAGATTCTCTTAGGTGATGTTTCTGAAAGCGAAGTCAGAGACATTTGAATTATTCAAACATCTTGTTACCATATTGGAGTCACTCTACAAGCTGAAAGTATGGAAAATACGTTCAGACAACAGGATAGAATTCAAGAATCAGTGGATGGAGGCATTCGGTCGTGAGAAAGGGATTGTTCATCAATTCACTTCTGCCTACACTCCACAGATGATTGGAGTTGCTGAACGGAAGAATAGGAGCTTGATAGAAACAGCAAGGACAATGCTAGCTGACTCAAAACTACCTGTTCAATTCTGGAAAGAGGCAGTGGCTAATGCGTGTTATACTCTAAATCGGGTATTAGTGGTCAAACGTCATGGAAAAAACTTGCTATGAGTTGCTCCAGCAACGTAAACCCTACTTGGAGTATCCGGAACCATTTAGCGCACCTTGTATGCTGCTAAAGAAAAATCAGACTGGAGAGTTATGCGAGAAGGCAGAAGAAGGTATCTTCCTTTGATACAATATACCAGACAAAGGGGTTTACAACAACTCAACTGGCCAGGTAGAAGTGTGGTGCAATGTTGATGTACAAAGATACACCACCCCCTTGTGGGAAAAGGACCTTCCTTTTTCTTTGACTATGATGGATTTTTTAAATCCATCAATCTACCTCCTTCCCATTCTGATGATGTGTTGGCTACTCAAATGGTGTATGATGTTCTGAACACTCCTACTCGAGACTCGACATCATCGGCTCCATTAGAAGGTTCTACTAGCTCTTCAGGGGGAGAACTAGAGATAAGTGATTCCTCTGATGATGAAGATGTTGAACCTGAAAATATGTACCAGGAGGAACAGGTACCCACTGCTGAAAGTACACCTGCTGCTGATCATGAAGCAACTGGAACTTCTGAACCCAGTACTTCAACAGCCGCAGACACTGAACCTGTAATTCCAAACCTGGATAATGAAGTAGTAGTTCCCACCAACCCCAAAACTAGTATTAATGTGAATCATCCCCTGGACAACATCATCGGGGATATTCTCTCGGGAGTTCAGACAAGAAATCTGCTCTACTCAACTGATTATGCTGCTGTCATGGAAAAGGGATACATACATGATGGGGCATATCGATGTTTTGTGTCTCAAGTTGAGCCTAAGTATGTAAGTGAGGCCTTAAAGAATGAGGCATGGGTAGCTGCCATACAAAAAGAACTCCTACAGTTCAAGAAGTTTGGTGTCTGGACGCTTGTCGACAGACCAAAAGGTGCAAAAGTGATTGGCACTAAGTGGGTTCTTCAGTGTAAGAAGGATGACCAAGGGGTCATAATCATAAACAAGGTAAGGTTGGTTGTTCAAGGATTCAGGCAAGTCGAAGGAGTTGACTACTGTAAGGCCCACCTTTCTCAGGGGATCTCACAGTTGGTCATTCACAGCAAAACATAATATTTAAGACAATCATTTACTCATATACGTATAAAATATATATCGCAGCGGAAAAATACTGTCATTTCGATTCATTACAAGTAAAATATAAGCATTGTCTTTAATCCACAAAACTATTTAGGAGTTCTTTGTTTAGCTTTTCTTCATCCGGGATGCCAGTCTTCTAGTGCCAAGAAGCTTCAGTCCCACGCCTCTATTCCATCGCTCTAACGTCAACTGATATGCATACAAAGTCAGCTTCGCTGAGTGAATTCTAGGTTTTCTTTGTAAATAACTTTTTGTAAAGGTATTAGCTTTAGCAGTTGAAAATAGTTATCATCCATCAAGCATCAATACATACGGGCTATCACTTTATCGATACTTTAACATTACTTTTCATTTCCCGTTATTTGTTACTCTTCTTATCCGTCAATTCTCTGTCACAATCGGTGCCTGGGCTCGCCTAGGACTTTACCGACACGCCAATTAAGGGCTTACAGTCGTACTTGATCGGGCCATTATTGTCATGCCAATTCAGGGCTTACAGACCTGACTGTTCGAGCATTACTTTATCCGGGTGAGGGCACAACAAATGCAACCCTCCTTTAGCCATTGCTTGTAAGTCTTTACTTTATCCCTTGCCTGCAGGACTTTACTTGCAAGACTTTACTTTATCCAGGTACACGTTATGGGCCACATAACCTTTCTTTATGTTTCACATTCATATTTAAGTCATATATATAATATAACAACACATCTCGAAGGCAATCCATCACTACAAGGTTATATCTCGATAAGGAAAACACGTTATCAATTCGTTAGAAAATCCCGTTTCCCATATAAGATATTAAGTGAAACTTTACTCTAAAAGAACTGATTACAAAAAGTATATATCTTAGTATGCATACCGCCCCAAAACATTTAAAGCATGTATAAAATAGGGAATCTAGAACTCACCTGAACTCGTCCAAGTAGCTTAAATTCTAAGTCACTTAGCCTATAGCCTGAATACTCTAGCTGCATGAAAGTTAACATGCACAAACATCATTTTCTTCATAGTTTCACCCATAGTTTCGCTACAACGAAACTGCAGTTTCGCTACAGCGAAACTGCAGTTTCGCTGCCAGTTTCGCTGGGCAGCATTTCTGCTAGTTTCGCTAGGCAGATTCGCTGCCTTGAGCGCCCAACTTTCGTTGGAATTTCCTAGTCTCGCAAAGCCTATAGGTCAGTCTGGGTCTTAGCGAGATTACTGGCGAAACTATAGTTTCGCCCCAGCGAAACTGTAGTTTTGCTGAATTTTTCCTAGTCTCGCTGAACTAATGTGCAGTTTCGCTGGTTGAATGCTTAAATTCGCTGGATCGGGGCCCAGTTTCGCTGGATGAACAGAAACTCAGATCCAGTCCATTTTTAACCCCAAATCTTAACTTTTTACGTCCAAATCCTTAGTTTACCTTCCATGAAACCAAATCTCAGCTTTTTACAAGTTTTTATACGTAAAAATTCGACCTTTATGTGTTTCTTTAAACTTTTCAAAACCCCAAAACCCTAGAATCCGGGTTTGATCTACAGAAGGCCTTAGAGGTCGATTCTTACCTTGTTTTGTTGCTCTTTACTTGTGTTTTGATGCTCCAATCCACCAGAACTTCAATCCTTCCAACCTTCAAGCTCCAAATCTTGAATTTCTTCACTTTCTCTCTCTACTTTCTCTCTCTACGAATTTGGTGGCTAGGGTTGTAATGTGATGGAATGGGACAGATTATGCATGTTTAAGGGCTGATTAGGGCCCTTAAACCCATCAAGTCTAGCCCATTAAGACTAGTTTTATCCATAGCCCACTAATTTACCCCTTTATTTCTTAAATTAACCCTTAAAAGCCCATTATTATTAAATGGCTTGTTTCGGGAAATTTTGGGGTGTTATAAGTCTCCCCCCCTTATTTAGGTTTTGTCCTCGAAACCTGCTTCGTCGTTAAACAGATCGGGGTATTGACGTCTAATTTCCTCCTCGGATTCCCAGGTGGCATCCGACCCCTTTTGATGTTTCCATTGTACCTTGACTTGCTTGACTACTTTATTTCTCAATTGCTTCTCCTTTCGGTCTAGTATAGCCACTGGTTGTTCTACATAGTTCAGCTTCTCGTCCACCTCGATGTCATCTAGGGGTACGACTGCCTCATTCGGTGCTAAACATTTTCTTAAGTGCGACACATGAAAGGTAGGGTGAATCCCACTTAATTCTTCTGGAAGGTCTAGCCTGTAAGCTACATCCCCAACTCGTGCTAGTACCTCGAATGGTCCGATGAACCTGGGACTCAGTTTCCCCCTCTTCCTAAATCGGATGATTCCCTTCCATGGTGACACTTTTAGCATTACCCTGTCACCCACGCTAAACTCTATTGGTCTCCTTCTTCTGTCAGCGTATGACTTTTGTCTATCCTTGGCAGCCTTCATATACGCCTTGATTTTCTCCAACTTTTCCGTTGTGACTTCCGCAACTTCTAAGCTTCCTAGCAACTTCTGTCCGACATCACCCTAACAAATAGGAGTTCTGCACCGTCGACCGTACAATAACTCATATGGGGGCATCTTAATGCTAGCGTGGTAGTTGTTATTATAGGAGAACTCTGCTAGTGGAAGATGATCATCCCAATTACCGCCAAATTCGATAACGCATGCCCAAGCATATCCTCCAGTTTCTGGATCGTTCTTTCCGATTGCCCATCGGCTGTGGGTGGTATGCGGTACTAACATGCAACCTCGCGCCCATCTGTAAGGCCTACCTTTCTCAGGGAGACCTCACAGTTGGTCATTCACAGCAAAACATCGATTTAAAACATTCATTTACTCGTATACGTATAAAATATATATTGCAGCGGAAAAATACTGTCATTTCAATTCATTACAAGTAAAATATAAACATTGTCTTTAATCCACAAAACTATTTAGGAGTTATTTGTTTAGCTTTTCTTCATCCGGGATGCCAGTCTTCTAGTGCCAAGAAGCTTCAGTCCCATGCCTCTATTCCGTAGCTCTAACTCTTACCTGTCAACTGATATGCATACAAAAGTCAGCTTCGCTGAGTGAATTCTAGGTTTTCTTTGTAAATACTATTGTAAATGTATTAGCTTTAGCAGTTGAAAATAGTTCTAGTCTATCAAGCATCAATACATACAGGTTATCACTTTATCGATACTTTATCATTACTTTTCATTTCTCGTTATTTATTACTCTTCTTTATCCGTCAATTCTCTGTCACAATCGGCGCCTAGGCTCGCCTAGGACTTTACCGACACGCCAATTAAGGGCTTACAGTCGTACTCGATCGGGCCATTATTGTCATGCCAATTCAGGGCTTACAGACCTGCATGTTCGAGCATTACTTTATCCGGGTGAGGGCACAACAAATGCAACCCTCCTTTAGCCATTACTTGCAAGTCTTTACTTTATTCCTTGCCTGCAAGACTTTACTTACAAGACTTTACTTTATCCAGGTACACGTTATGGGCCACATAACCTTTCTTTACGTTTCACTTTCATATTTAAGTTATATATATAATATAACACAACACATCTCGAAGGCAATCCATCACTACAAAGTTATATCTCGATAAGGAAAACACGTTATCAATTCGTTAGAAAATCCCGTTTCCCATATAAGATATTATGTAAAACTTTACTCTAAAAGAACTGATTACAAAAAGTATATATCTTAGTATGCATACCGCCCCAAAACATTTAAAGCATGTATAAAATAGGGGATCTAGAACTCACCTGAACTCGTCCAAGTAGCTTAAATTCTAAGTCAATTAGGCTATAGCCTGAATACTCTAGCTGCATGAAAGTTAACATGCAAAAACGTCATTTTCTTCATAGTTTCACCCATAGTTTCGCTACAACGAAACTGCAGTTTCGCTACCGCGAAACTGCAGTTTCGCTGCCAGTTTCGCTGGGCAGCATTTCTGCTAGTTTCGCTAGGCAGATTCGCTGCCTTGAGCGCCCAACTTTCGTTGGAATTCCCTAGTCTCGCAAAGCCTATAGGTCAGTCTGGGTCTTAGCGAGATTACTGGCGAAACTATAGTTTCGCCCCAGCAAAACTGTAGTTTCGCTGGAATTTCTCCTAGTCTAGCTAAACTAATGTGCAGTTTCGCTGGTTGAATGCTCAAATTCGCTGGATCGGGCCCAGTTTCGTTGGATGAACAGAAACTCATATCCAGCCCATTTTTAACCCAAAATCTTAACTTTTTAAGTCCAAATCCTTAGTTTACCTTCCATGAAACCAAATCTAAGCTTTTTACACGTTTTCATACGTAAAAATTCGACCTTTATGTGTTTCTTTAAACTTTTCAAAACCCCAAAACCCTAGAATCCGGGTTGATCTACAGAAGGTCTTAGAGGTCGATTCTTACCTTGTTTTGTTGCTATTTCCTTCGGTTTTGATACTCCAAACACCGAGCTCTTCAATCCTTCAATCTTCCAAGCTCAAATCTTGAGTTCTGCCCACTTTCTCTCTCTACTTTCTCTCTCTATGAAATTTTGGTGGCTAGGGTTGAAGTGAGGAGATGGATCTGATCATGCATGTTTAAGGGCTGATTAGGGCCCTTAAACCCATCAAGTCTAGCCCATTAAGACTAATTTTATCCATAGCCCACTAATTTACCCCTTTATTTCTTAAATTAACCCTTAAAAGCCCATTATTATTAAGTTGGCTCTGATACCAACTTGTAAGGCCCACCTTTCTCAGGGAGACCTCACAGTTGGTCATTCATAGCAAAACATCGATTTAAAACAGTCATTTACTCGTATACGTATAAAATATATATTGCAGCGGAAAAATACTGTCATTTCAATTCATTACAAGTAAATATAAACATTGTCTTTAATCCACAAAACTATTTAGGAGTTCTTTGTTTAGCTTTTCTTCATCCGGGATGCCAGTCTTCTAGTGCCAAGAAGCTTCAGTCCCATGCCTCTATTCCGTAGCTCTAACTCTTACCTGTCAACTGATATGCATACAAAAGTCAGCTTCGTTGAGTGAATTCTAGGTTTTCTTTGTAAATACTATTGTAAAGGTATTAGCTTTAGCAGTTGAAAATAGTTCTCGTCTATCAAGCATCAATACATACAGGCTATCACTTTATCGATACTTTAAGGCCTTTCTTTTCATTTATCGTTATTTATTACTCTTCTTTATCCGTCAATTCTCTGTCACAATCGGCGCCTAGGCTCGCCTAGGACTTTACCGACACGCCAATTAAGGGCTTACAGTCGTACTCGATCGGGCCATTATTGTCATGCCAATTTAGGGCTTACAGACCTGCCTGTTCGAGCATTACTTTATCCGGGTGAGGGCACAACAAATGCAACCCTCCTTTAGCCATTGCTTGCAAGTATTTACTTTATCCCTTGCCTGCAGGACTTTACTTGCAAGACTTTACTTTATCCAGGTACACGTTATGGGCCACATAACCTTTCTTTACGTTTCACTTTCTTATTTAAGTTATAAATATATATATATAATATAGCACAACACATCTCGAAGGCAATCCATCACTACAAGGTTATATCTCTATAAGGAAAACATGTTATCAATTCGTTAGAAAATCCCGTTTCCCATATAAGATAGTAAGTAGAACTTTACTCTAAAAGAACTGATTACAAAAACTATATATCTTAGTATGCATACCGCCCCAAAACATTTAAAGCATGTATAAAATAGGGGATCTAGAACTCACCTGAACTCGTCCAAGTAGCTTAAATTCTAAGTCACTTAGGCTATAGCCTGAATACTCTAGCTGCACGAAAGTTAACATGCAAAAACAACATTTTCTTCATAGTTTCACCCATAGTTTCGCTACCGCGAAACTGCAGTTTCGCTGCCAGTTTCGCTGGGCAGTTTCGCTGCCAGTTTCGCTGGGCAGCATTTCTGCTAGTTTCGCTAGGCAGATTCGCTGCCTTGAGCGCCCAACTTTCGTTGGAATTCCCTAGTCTCGCAAAGCCTATAGGTCAGTTTAGGTCTTAGCGAGATTACTGGTGAAACTATAGTTTCGCCCCAGCGAAACTGTAGTTTCGCTGGAATTTCTCCTAGTCTCGCTGAACTAATGTGTTGTTTCGCTGGTTGAATGCTCAAATTCGCTGGATCGGGGCCCAGTTTCGTTGGATGAACAGAAACTCATATCCAGCCCATTTTTAACCCAAAATCTTAACTTTTTACGTCCAAATCCTAGTTTACCTTCCATGAAACCAAATCTAAGCTTTTTACACGTTTTCATACGTAAAATTCGACCTTTATGTGTTTCTTTAAACTTTTCAAAACCCCAAAACCCTAGAATCCGGGTTTGATCTACAGAAGGTCTTAGAGGTCGATTCTTACCTTGTTTTGTTGCTATTTCCTTGGGTTTTGATACTCCAAACACCGAGCTCTTCAATCCTTCAATCTTCCAAGCTCAAATCTTGAGTTCTGCCCACTTTCTCTCTCTACTTTCTCTCTCTATGAAATTTTGGTGGCTAGGGTTGAAGTGAGGAGATGGATCTGATCATGCATGTTTAAGGGCTGATTAGGGCCCTTAAACCCATCAAGTCTAGCCCATTAAGACTAATTTTATCCATAGCCCACTAATTTACCCCTTTATTTCTTAAATTAACCCTTAAAAGCCCATTATTATTAAGTTGGCTCTGATACCAACTTGTAAGGCCCACCTTTCTCAGGAGACCTCACAGTTGTCATTCATAGCAAAACATCGATTTAAAACAGTCATTTACTCGTATACGTATAAAATATATATTGTAGCGGAAAAATACTGTCATTTCAATTCATTACAAGTAAAATATAAATATTGTCTTTAATCCAAAAACTATTTAGGAGTTCTTTGTTTAGCTTTTCTTCATCCGGGATGCCAGTCTTCTAGTGCCAAGAAGCTTCAGTCCCATGCCTCTATTCCGTAGCTCTAACTCTTACCTGTCAACTGATATGCATACAAAAGTCAGCTTCGTTGAGTGAATTCTAGGTTTTCTTTGTAAATACTATTGTAAAGGTATTAGCTTTAGCAGTTGAAAATAGTTCTCGTCTATCAAGCATCAATACATACAGGCTATCACTTTATCGATACTTTATCATTCCTTTTCATTTATCGTTATTTATTACTCTTCTTTATCCGTCAATTCTCTGTCACAATCAGCGCCTAGGCTCGCCTAGGACTTTACCGACACGCCAATTAAGGGCTTACAGTCGTACTCGATCGGGCCATTATTGTCATGCCAATTCAGGCTTACAGACCTGCCTGTTCGAGCATTACTTTATCGGGTGAGGGCACAACAAATGCAACCCTCCTTTAGCCATTGCTTGCAAGTCTTTACTTTATCCCTTGCCTGCAGGACTTTACTTGCAAGACTTTACTTTATCCAGGTACACGTTATGGGCCACATAACCTTTCTTTACGTTTCACTTTCTTATTTAAGTTATAAATATATATATATAATATAGCACAACACATCTCGAAGGCAATCCATCACTACAAGGTTATATCTCTATAAGGAAATCATGTTATCAATTCGTTAGAAAATCCCGTTTCCCATATAAGATAGTAAGTAGAACTTTACTCTAAAAGAACTGATTACAAAACTATATATCTTAGTATGCATACCGCCCCAAGACATTTAAGGCATGTATAAAATAGGGGATCTAGAACTCACCTGAACTCGTCCAAGTAGCTTAAATTCTAAGTCACTTAGGCTATAGCCTGAATACTCTAGCTGCACGAAAGTTAACATGCAAAAACATCATTTTCTTCATAGTTTCACCCATAGTTTCGCTATAGCGAAACTGCAGTTTCGCTGCCAGTTTCGCTGGGCAGCATTTCTGCTAGTTTCGCTAGGCAGATTCGCTGCCTTGAGCGCCCAACTTTCGTTGGAATTCCCTAGTCTCGCAAAGCCTATAGGTCAGTTTGGGTCTTAGCGAGATTACTGGTGAAACTATAGTTTCGCCCCAGCGAAACTGTAGTTTTGCTGGAATTTCTCCTAGTCTCGCTGAACTAATGTGTTGTTTCGCTGGTTGAATGCTCAAATTCGCTGGATCGGGGCCCAGTTTCGCTGGATGAACAGAAACTCAAATCCAGCCCATTTTTAACCCAAAATCTTAACTTTTTACGTCCAAATCCTTAGTTTACCTTCCATGAAACCAAATCTAAGCTTTTTACACGTTTTCATACGTAAAAATTCGACCTTTATGTTTTCTTTAAACTTTTCAAAACCCCAAAACCCTAGAATCCGGGTTTGATCTACAGAAGGTCTTAGAGGTTGATTCTTACCTTGTTTTGTTGCTATTTTCTTGGGTTTTGATGCTCCAAACACCCAGCTCTTCAATCCTTCAATCTTCCAAGCTCAAATCTTGAGTTCTTCCCACTTTCTCTCTCTACTTTCTCTCTCTACGAAATTTTGGTGGCTAGGGTTGAAGTGAGGAGATGGATCTGATCATGCATGTTTAAGGGCTGATTAGGGCCCTTAAACCCATCAAGTCTAGCCCATTAAGACTAATTTTATCCATAGCCCACTAATTTACCCCTTTATTTCTTAAATTAACCCTTAAAAGCCCATTATTATTAAATGGCTTGTTTCGGGAAATTTCGGGGTGTTACACCATCTCTTCATTGAACTTTTTTCAAAACTTGGAGGTGAACCGCGTATCCCTATCTGAAACAATCGATACGGGCATACCATGTCGCGCCACAATTTCTCGGATAAATAGTTCAGCAAGTTTTTCTGAACTAATTGCTTCCTTGATTGGCAGGAAATGCTCACTTTTAGTCAATCTATCAACGACCACCCATATCGCGTCACGGCCTTTTGTCGTGCGGGGTAGTTTGGTGATGAAGTCCATGGTAACATGTTCCCACTTCCACTCTGGCACTTCTAACGGCTGAACATAACCATAAGGTCTTTGGTGCTCAGCCTTCACCTGTAGGCACGTGAGACATTTATTTACATACGCAATCACATCTCTCTTCATCCCAGGCCACCAATAATCTTTCTTCAAATCGTGGTACATCTTATTTGCGCCTGGGTGTATTGAGTAGCGGGTCTTGTGCGCTTCATCCATAATCTTTTCCCGCAAGTCACCATGCTTCGGAACCCATATCCTGCCATGGAAGGTCTTAACACCTAAGGTGTTCTCTACCAATTCATCCGCTTTTCCCACCATCCTTTCCTTATTGATTTGCTGCTCTTTTAAAGCATCCATTTGAGCTTTGCTTATCATCCTCATAACATCTGGGGTCACTACTAGTTGGCACGCCTTCACCCGGATCGGTTCATATCCTTCCCTTCGGCTCAGTGTATCGGCTACCACGTTTGCCTTACCCGGGTGATAATGGATTTCACAGTCGTAATCCTTTATCAACTCCAACCACCTCCTCTGTCTCATATTTAGGTCCTTCTGCTCAAAGAAATATTTCAGACTTTTATGGTCGGTAAATATGGCGCACTTGGTTCCATACAAATAGTGTCTCCAGATCTTCAATGCGAACACTACTGCGGCAAGTTTCAAATCATGAACTGGGTAATTAACCTCCGTGTCCTTTAGCT
Source organism: Flaveria linearis (assembly GCA_024085815.1). NCBI lineage: Eukaryota > Viridiplantae > Streptophyta > Magnoliopsida > Asterales > Asteraceae > Flaveria > Flaveria linearis. The sequence continues at coordinate 16,801,661 of CM044017.1, read as the reverse complement.
GTCTGGATGCGTATGCTATAACCTTTCCTCTTTGCATCAACACACAGCCTAACCCGCAGTAAGAAGCATCGGAGTATACCGTTAGGTCTTCATCTCCCTCCGGTAGGGTTAGTATAGGAGCTTTGGTCAGTCTATCCTTCAATTCCATAAACGCATCTTCCTGTTCTTTCCCCCAGTCGAATACCACGTTCTTCCTCGTTAACCTTGTTAATAGGGAAGCTATCTTTGAGAAATCCTTGATGAACCTCCTATAGTAGCCAGCTAATCCCAAGAAACTACGGATTTCGGATGGCGTCTTTGGGGAATTCCATTGCGTAACTGCCTCGACCTTTGCTGGATCAACCATGACTCCTTCGGAATTTATAATACGCCCTAAAAACTGCACCTCCCGTAGCCAGAAGGCACATTTAGAGAACTTCGCATACAGTTTCTCCTTTCGTAAAGTCTCTAACACCTCCTTAATATGACAAGCGTGGTCTCCTTCATTCTTTGAGTATATCAAAATATCGTCAATGAAGACTATCACTGATCGGTCCAACATCGGCCGACACACGCGATTCATTAAGTCCATGAATGTCGCAGGAGCATTGGTTAGCCCGAAAGACATAACCAGAAACTCGTAGTGGCCGTAGCGCGTTCGGAAGGCCGTCTTTGGGATATCTTGCTCCCTTACCTTCAGTTGGTGATATCCGGATCGGAGGTCTATTCGGGAGAACCAACTTGCCCCTTGCAACTGATCAAACAGATCATCTATCCGGGGTAGAAGGTACCGATTCTTCACGGTCAGCTTATTCAACTCCCTGTAATCTATACACATCCTCATGCTGCCATCCTTCTTCTTCACGAACAGCACGGGAGCGCCCCATGGAGAAATGTTGGGCCTAATGAATCCCTTGTCAAGGAGTTCCTGCAGTTGTGACATGAGCTCCTTCATCTCGGACGGAGCTAGGCGGTAGGTGCTTTGGTAATGGGTTGGGCTCCTGACAGTAAGTCAATCTGAAACTCTATCTCTCTATCTGGTGGTACTCCGGGCAGATCCTCCGGGAATACGTCAGGAAAGTCCCGCACCACTGGTACATCGGGCAACTCTTTCGCTTTATCTTTAACATCCTCGACATACGCTAGGTAAGCTCCGCACCCTCGCCTCATACATTTCTCTGCCTTGATCATGGAAATGATCCTTGGAACCTTACAATCGTTATCACCGTAGATCGTAACCGAACTACCATCTGGAGCCGTTAATCGGATCATCTTCTGTTGGCATACTATGTTAGCATCGTGGGCAGCTAGCCAATCCATCCCTAGTACGACATCGAAACCTCCTAAGGGCATAACAAACAATTGTGCGGGAAAGTAATGGCCTCTTAGTTTAATGTGGCAATCCTCTATCATCCTGACTATTCTAATGGACTTACCATCGGCTGTTTCTACTTCAAAAGCATCATCTATTTCCTTAGTTTGGACATCTAGTGTAGCACAGAAGGATACAGATACGAAACTCTTACTGGCACCACTATCAAATAATATGGAGGCGCAAACATCATTGACAAGGAACGTACCTGATACTACGTCCGGGTCCTTCCTTGCTTCCTTCTTGTTCATGGTGAAAGCCCTTGCCTTGACCTTGGGCTTTCCATCATCCCCTTGTCATCACCCCTGCTCGTTCCCGAGCTTCCTGGCTTAGCTTTCTTACAATCCCTGTTGTAGTGCCCCGACTCATGGCAGTTAAAGCACTCGTTTGCTTCCAGGCACTCCCTAGCCATGTGACCCGTTTTCCCACACCGGTAGCACCCATGGCTACCCAATCGGCACTCTCCGGGATGCCTCCTCCCACACTTCCCACAGTTCTTAACTTCCTCGACCCCCTTCACAACCACTTGTTTTGCATCCACCCTTGCTTTCTTGTTCCCCGGTTGGTGGCAACCACTTCCATATCTCTTCCCATTGTTATTCCAGGCCTTCTTCGTCTCACCCACTATCACCGGCCTGCGATGATCGTACAACCTTCCACTGAGGTCCACCGCTGATCTAAAAGTACCAGGTCGGGCAGTGACCATGTCCCTACGAATGTCCAGAGGCAACCCTTGTATGTACCTCTTGATTCTCTTGGATTCGGGAGTCACCAAGTCAGGCACCAGGCGTGCCATTTCATTGAATTTTGTAGTGTACTCCTGGTGAGTCATATTTCCAGCCTCTAAACTCACAAACTCTTGCTCAATCTTATCAAGCTCCCTTTCCGGGAAGTACTCCTCTATCACCAACCTCTTCATCTCCGCCATTTCATCCTCTCAATAGCCTCCTCTCCGTAAGACTCAGCAATGTTATCCCACCAACACAGTGCTGGATCCAAAAGGGAATGGGAAGCAAACTTCACCTTTTGGTTTTCACGGCACTCACTGATCTTCAGTACGGCCTCCATTTCCCTGATCCAACGCTGGGCAGTGGCAGCGTTACCAGTACCATCGAACGTCGGGGGCTTACACCTCTTAAAATCCCCGTAGTTGCACCCCTTCGCCCTCTCTTCCACCTCGGGACCGTCATGGTTACCCAGACGATCTCCCTCGTCGCTCAAATCCTCAGTCTTGACCGCTCCCTTCTTATCCACCTTCTTGGAAGATGTACTCTTCTTACTGTCGCCCTTAACCTGCTCCACAATTCTGCAAGCAGAGCGGGCATCACTCCAGAGAGGACCTGGTGCACCTCTTGGGCAATAGCTTCCTTCACTGTCTCCTTCAGTTTTGCCTGGTCCGTAGTGAGCCCCTCGGCTCCCATTTCTAACTCAACCTCCTCCTCCTTAACCGGTTTCTCAGCCGGCTTCCTGGTTGACCCTTTTGTTGGCTTCACAGTTGCACTTGCAGTTTCCCTTGCCCTAGTCGGGGGCCTTCCCCTAGTGCTTCTCCGGGTGACCATTGTTGGAACTTCTTTCTTTGGTGCCATTCTTTCTACTTCCTATAAGATTCAGAATGTTAATATGGTCTTTCAAGGCAAGTTCAGTTCACGACAAGTTTTGTAAATTTTTAATAACAGTGGCCAGTTGTGATTAACTACTTACAGAACTTCTCGTGCCATAAACTTTCCTATCCTGAACCACACCAAAACCAGAACCTACTATACCTAGTCTATGCACGTATAAGTCACATAAATTCAGATAGGTGTCACAGATAACTTTATCATACTCTACCTCGACTCTTACTTAAATAAGAAGGCACTATCCCTCGGAATAATACCTACAACATATTTTGTTACCTCTTGGCATGGAGCTTCTTGGACTAGCATCCTTGACACTTGGTCCCATTATCTGTTTAAGTTTAGGTTTATAAAAACAGTTTTCCTAAATCTCTTAAACATTGGCTCTGATACCAACTTGTAAGGCCCACCTTTCTCAGGGGGACCTCACAGTTGGTCATTCACAGCAAAACATAAAATTTAAGACAATCATTTACTCATATACGTATAAAATATATATTGCAACGGAAAAATACTGTCATTTCGATTCATTACAAGTAAAATATAAGCATTGTCTTTAATCCACAAAACTATTTAGGAGTTCTTTGTTTAGCTTTTCTTCATCCGGGATGCCAGTCTTCTAGTGCAAAGAAGCTTCAGTCCCCTGCCTCTATTCCATCCCTCTAACTCTTACCTGTCAATTGATATGCATACAAAAGTCAGCTTCGCTGAGTGAATTCTAGGTTTTCTTTGTAAATAACTTTTTGTAAAGGTATTAGCTTTAGCAGTTGAAAATAGTTATCATCCATCAAGCATCAATACATACGGGCTATCACTTTATCGATACTTTAACATTAGTTTCATTTCCTTATTTGTTACTCTTCTTTATCCGTCAATTCTCTGTCACAATCGGTGCCTAGGCTCGCCTAGGACTTTACCGACACGCCAATTAAGGGCTTACAGTCGTACTCGATCGGGCCATTATTGTCATGCCAATTCAGGGCTTACAGACATGCCTGTTCGAGTATTACTTTATCCGGGTGAGGGCACAACAAATGCAACCCTCGTTTAGCCATTGCTTGCAAGTCTTACTTTATCCCTTGCCTGCAGGACTTTAGTTGCAAGACTTTACTTTATCCAGGTACACGTTATGGGCCACATAACCTTTCTTTACGTTTCACTTTCTTATTTAAGTTATATATATAATATAACACAACACATCTCGAAGGCATTCCATCACTACAAGGTTATATCTCGATAAGGAAAACATGTTATCAACTCGTTAGAAAATCTCGTTTCCCATATAAGATATTAAGTAAAACTTTAATCTAAAAGAACTGATTACAAAAAGTATATATCTTAGTATGCATACCGCCCTAAAACATTTAAAGCATGTATAAAATAGGGGATCTAGAACTCACCTGAACTCGTCCAAGTAGCTTATTTTCTAAGTCACTTAGGCTATAGCCTGAATACTCTAGCTGCACGAAAGTTAACATGCAAAAACGTCATTTTCTTCATAGTTTCGCCCATAGTTTCGCTACAGCGAAACTGCATTTTCGCTGCCAGTTTCGTTGGGCAGCATTTCTGCTAGTTTCGCTAGGCAGATTCGCTGCCTTGAGCGCCCAACTTTCGTTGGAATTTCCTAGTCTCGCAAAGCCTATAGGTCAGTCTGGGTCTTAGCGAGATTACTGGCGAAACTAGAGTTTTGCCCCAGTGAAACTGTAGTTTCGCTGGAATTTCTCCTAGTCTCGCTGAACTAATGTGCAGTTTCACTGGTTGAATGCTTAAATTCGCTGGATCGGGGCCCAGTTTCGCTGGATGAACAGAAACTCAGATCCAGCCCATTTTTAACCCAAAATCTTAACTTTTTACGTCCAAATCCTTAGTTTACCTTCCATGAAACCAAATCTCAGCTTTTTACACGTTTTTATACGTAAAAATTCGACCTTTATGTGTTTCTTTAAATTTTTCAAAACCCCAAAACCCTAGAATCCGGGTTTGATCTACAGAAGGCCTTAGAGGTCGATTCTTACCTTGTGTTGTTGCTCTTTCCTTGTGTTTTGATGCTCCAATCCACCAGAACTTCAATCCTTCCAACCTTCAAGCTCCAAATCTTGAATTTCTTCACTTTCTCTCTCTACTTTCTCTCTCTATGAATTTGGTGGCTAGGGTTGTAATGTGATGGAATGGGACAGATTATGCATGTTTAAGGGCTGATTAGGGCCCTTAAACCCATCAAGTCTAGCCCATTAAGACTAGTTTTATCCATAACCCACTAATTTACCCCTTTATTTCTTAAATTAACCCTTAAAAGCCCATTATTGTTAAATGGCTTGTTTCGGGAAATTTCAGAGTGTTACAACTACAATGAAGTGTTTGCACCAGTGGCCAGGATGGAAGTGATTAGAATCTTCCTAGCCTATGCATCCTTTATGCAGATCAAAGTCTATCAATTGGATGTGAAAAGTGCATTTCTTCATGGTGAGATCCGTGAAACTATTTATGTCAGTCAACTCGAAGGATTCCAGGATCCTTAACATCGGGATAGAGTGTATAAGCTAGACAAGGCTTTGTATGGGCTTCATCAAGCCCCTCGTGCCTGGTTTGAGAAAATCTCTACTCATCTGCTGAAACATGGATTTCGCAGAGGTGTAATTGACTGCACGTTGTTCATTCAGGAAAAGGACGGTGATTTACTACTGGTACAAATATATGTGGATGACATAATCTTTGGTTCCAAGAACGAAGCTTTATGTAAAGAATTCGAATCGATGATGAAAGATGAGTTCGAAATGAGTGCCATGGGAGAGATGAAGTTCTTTCTTGGTTTACAGGTGGATCAGACACCAAATGGAATCTTCCTACATTAGACCAAATATGTTAGAGATATCCATAGTCGGATCGACATGGAGAATGAAACGGTTGCAGGTACTCCACCTGCCACGAACCATGATGTGGCACTCGACGAAAATGGTGATCTGGTTGATGCCACTATGTATTGAGGAATGATCGGATCTCTCATGTACCTCACAGCTTCTCGTCCTTATATTATGTACACCACGTGTCTCTGCTCCAGATATCAGGCAAAACCAAAAGTAAATCACTTGATTGGGGTAAAGGATATTTCGTTATCTGAAGGGTACTCCAACGCTTGGGTTGTGGTATCCTCATGATGACGACTTTGAGCTAACAACATATAGTGACTCAGATTATGGTGGTTGCAAGATGAATTGCAAGTCAACATCTGCGGGATGTCAGTTCTTTGGAAGACGATTAGTCACCTGACAGTGTAAGAAGCAGACGTTTGTTGCTCTGTCAACATGTGAAGCTAAATACATTGTTGCGGCAAGTTGCTGTTCACAAATCATCTGGATTCAACAGCAAATGCGGGACTACGGTTTGAAATTCTCTAACACCCCTATATTTGTTGATAATTCTATTGCTATTGTTGTCATCAAAAATCCAGTCCAACACCCCAAAACTAAACACATCGGAATTAAATATCACTTTATACGTGACTGTTTTGAAAAACAATTAATCAATGTTGTTAAAATAAACACGGATTTCCAACGCGCCGACCTCTACACAAAAGTTTTTGATAAACCTTGATTTCATTATCTATTAGAGGTCAATGGTGTTAAAAGAAAGATGATGTTATTCCATTCGCATCAAGTTCATAGTCCAACTCTATGTTTTATTTTCATTTTTTTAATTTTATTTTTCTTTATTTTATTTTTTCCTGTCTTTAAAAATTCAAAAACACAAAAAGATTTTCGGTTTTAGAATTTTAGGGGGAGAATAGTTTTAGTTTCAGTAGTTAGTATTTAATTACTCAAAAAACATTACGGGGGCAAGCAGCTAAGCTGAAAAGCAAAGACATCAAATATGTGAAATCGATTCAAGTTAATGGAAATAATAGTACAAAGGCATCGAATTGTTTGGGACACCAAAAGATTTAAAATGTTCTAAAATATTATATTCAAAGTTACAGAAATTTATAAATCTAAGAAATTAAAGACTAATGAGTTGAAAAATGATAGCAAGCTATTCTGCTACTGTGGTTACACAGAGAAAGTAGATCTAGGGGTTGCTAGTGCATTATATGATGTGTCAGTAGATTCAACACAATAGATGATGTGTCAGTAGATTCAACACAATAGACTAGTAGACTACATTGGTGAACAAATGTGAAACTAAATCATTCAATAGGCTGTGGGTGTCCACCTTATCCCTGGTTAACACAATCAACTTATTTCCCATATGGGGTGAAGAGTAAAATGAACGCCATAAATGTGTGCGGACGACCATAAAAATGAGCAAAATGCATGAAAAATTGTGAAACGCAATCAAACTAATGGCAAATGTTATTGGTGCGTTATATGTAAAATATGACTGCTCTAACAAGAAGATAGGTTGAGTGCCTCTCTGTTGTGTGATGACACTGACCTGAGAATAAGCACAATCTAAATATTCTTGAATTCATTGTTGTTTGCGCCTCTCTGTCGTGCGATGGCACTGACCTGAGGCTTGGCAAAGTGTGATAAAATCAAAGTGTGCTACACTGACCTGAGGATAAGTACAATCTAAATATGGATTTAGGTTGACAAATATACTGACAATCATCGTGGCAGCATTCCCTGATGGTTAAAATCAAAGTGTGCTACATAACAGCTCTAGCATGATTTCCTGTTAGTGCTCATGACTCTTAGATGAATAAGACTGTAATTGGTAAATATAACATTCTTTGTATTTACATAAATTTAAAAGGTCCCAAATGATTATGTTTATGCCTGTATGATTCCATAAGAATACTTCTAGATAAGTTGAAAATGCTTGAAGCTGCTCTGCTCAGGGGGAGAAATCATTTAAGGTATGTCAAAATGTTTTTAAACACCTATAACAAAAAATAAAAAAAGAATGTCTTAATTTAGTCGTTTTAAAGTTTTTCTTGGTTTTATTTAAGTTTGTATCGAGTCGCTGTTGGACTATGTAACAAGAGGAAATCTGTGAATGTCACCAATTGAACCTAACGTTAATATGATAAAAGCTTGTTTCTAGAATGTTAAAAGGATCACGTCTGAGGTGATCATAAGGTTTAAAATAAAAGTATCACGTCTGAGGTGATCACAAGGTTTTAAAGTTAAACAGATCACGTCTGAGGTGATCAAATGATTTTCAAGTAAAAGGATCACGTCTGAGGTGATAAAACAATTTTAATTAAAAGGATCACGTCTGAGGTGATCAAATGTTTTCAGTTAAAAGGATCATGTCTGAGATGATCAACGGTCATAATGTCATATATGAAATTCAAGTTTTTGAAAGGTTGAGAAAAGTGAAGTCAAACTCATAAGTGTGAGCCAATCGCACGATTGAATCATAAGTATGGACCAACCGCATGATTGGACCAAGTGTATGAACCAATCGCACGAATGGACTATAAGTATGAGCCAATCACACGATTGGACCATGAGTATGGGTCAAAGTTTATGATTGGATCATAAGTATGAACCAATCGTACGACTGGCTGAAGAAATCTAAGTCAGTCGTACGACTGAATCTCAGTCGCACGAATGAATCACGCGTATGGGTTCAATCGCACAACTGAAACTCAAATGAGTATAAAAAGGGGCTCATTCGGTCGTAGCCCTACACTTGACTTCAAAAACTCTCTAAAAACCGCCGATTGCAAAGTCACCCTTTTCAAATTTCTTGTTGTGATTACTACTGTTTTAGCATCGCTTACCGATTATTATCCATCTAGAGGTACTTTGAGGCTAAAATCATGAAAAATGAGGATGATTAATCGATCTAAAGTGTCCGAATGGGTTAAAACAAGAACCGTGACTTAAAACGTAAAATAGAACACTTAAATGGACCTAAATGTGTATTTAAAAGACATTAAGTGTAATATCGAGTCTAGGCGCATCTAATGAATCCAAACTTGAAGTTTAATGACTATTTCGACAAAGATTCAAAATTTTGGACTCGAACAGTGCAGATGCGAAAGGACATGCTGATGAAGTTCATTCGCACGATTGAGCCAGATGCACGATTCAATCGCACGATTGACTCAATCGGTGACTTAGACGCATGACTGACTCAACCGCATGGCATAGCATACGACTAAGTTCAGTCGTAGGCTCAATCGTACGACTGTTCTTTGTCGTGTGGTTCAATCGTACGACTGAACCAGTTAGATATAATCTGTTCTAATTCAAATGTCCATCTTATAAACGGATCTAACGTATTTATTACTTGTGTTGCAGCAACATGGCTGACAGATGGACCATGAGCACTAAACACAATATATGTGCTTACCTCGACACTACATCCCGCAACGCTTCTGAGTTCACCGGGATCATTGCTTTTCTTTGTCGATCAAGGATTTACAGAGCCATTTCTACTCCCCTGCACACCTTATCGATCCATACAGCAAACATCTGGAAGAATGCCATGGTCGATCGCTCTGTTGAGCCATACAGGATCCGAAGTTCTATGTTCAGCCAAGACATCGATATAGGGGAAGATGACTTCCGAAGGGTCTTGGACTTGGGGTGAAGACGGAGCATACCCAACCAAGCTACATCCCCTGACTGTTTGGGGATGTTTCTTGAGGATCAAGTACGCCGGTGACATCAATGTCGGTGTGCTAAACAAGAGTAACATGTGCCCACAGTTCAAGTATTGGCACATGTGATCCTCAAGTGCATTGCCTCCTGGCGTGGAGGATTTGTTGGACCAAAAGAACCAATGAACCAAGATCAGGAAAACCTCTAAGTCCCACATGCCACTGCTACAACATCTGAAGACTCTCATCAGCTATTGTGTTCTCTTGCTTGAATGTCAAACTCGAGAGCATCTTAGCTCCAGCCTTCTGCTGTTATGACAAAGTCTGAAGAACAAAGTATGAAGATCAAAGAACTGAAGAATATCAGCTGAAGACTCCAAAGTACTGAAGACCAAGTACTGAAGTCTGAAGTACTGATCTTACAAGTACTGAAGACTTCAAGTACTGAAGAAAGTACTGAAGTCTGAAGTACTGACCTTACAAGTACTGAAGACTTCAAGTACTAAAGACAAGTACTGAAGAATCAAAAGCTGAAGAACTAAAGAACTGAAGACCTTCTACTGAAGCACAAAGTCTGAAGACAAAGACTGAAGACAACAACTGATGATATCTACTGAAGTCATCAGTTGTTATATCATCTGAAGCCAAGTCTGAAGACCAAGTACTGAAGACTCAGAGTTTGTCACAACAACTGAAGAAGTCTTCTTCAGTTGTTGTGGTGGTTTTTCCTTTTCAGTAGTTTATTTACTTTCAGTAGTTGTACAACAACTGAAGAGCATGTTCTTCAGTTGTTATAGTATCAGTAGTTATAAACGACTGAAGAGTTTGTTCTTCAGTCGTTGTAGGATTTCAGTAGTTTACTTTTGTCAGCACTTAGGAACTTTTGTAAGAAGATGTCAGTTGTTGACATCTTCAGTAGTTTTATGTTTTGACAGCTGTAATTTGAATATTCAGTGATGTCAGAAAAGGACATCACCACCATGCTTTTGCCTCCTATATAAGGATGGCAAGCCATACAGTTTTAAATGCCGAAACGTGCGACCAATAGAACATTTATTGCTTCGCAGAACTCTTCTCTCTCTATGTTTATGCTTTAATTGCAATATCTTTTATGTTCTTGCTTTAATTGCTAATTAATGTGCTAAATCCGCTGCAAACATAATCTAATTGATCAACACGAGAGGCTGAGATCCTGTCAAATGGTATCAGAGCAGGTTAATCATTGATCGATCTTACCATTGATCATTTGAAACTGCTCTTTTGATCTCTCAGTTTGATCGAATTAGCAATTTGCAAGAGTTAGTCATAGAGAGTGAGTTTCTGCTGTTTCCGGCCAAAATCTTGAGGTCTTTTGGTGGTTTTGAGTTACGATTGTCGTGTTTAAACTTGTTCTTGACCAAACCCTGAGATGACAACACCAACCAATGATCCTCACAATACTGGTTCCGCAACCAAGCCTCCGATGCTGGTTAGGAACGAGTATAACATATGGCAAAGACGTATGCTGCACCACTTGGCTGTCAACAGTGCTGGTTGTTGGAAGTCAGTGGTGCATGGGCCATACAAGCCTATGGTGAACGTCCCGGAATCTAATGAACAGGTTGTGAAGAAACCTGAACAGTATTCGGACGAAGATCTAAAGCTGTTTGAAATTGATGCTAGAGCCCATGGAATTTTAGCCATGGCCATTCCAAACGAGATATATTCAGGGCTCTTGCATCATGAGTCTGCTCATGACCTATGGGTTGCTCTAAAGGAACAATTTGGAGGAACTGATTCGGTCTTAGCAAACAATAGGGAAATCCTTGCCCAACAATATGAGACTTTCTCATATAGAAAGGGTGAGACTCTGACCCAGCAGTTTGAGCGGTTCTTTTGTTTAATCTCTGAGCTGAAGATGGTTAAACAAGAGTACTCCAAAAGCCAGATGAACAACAGGTTCCTCAGGTCATTGCCTGAGAGATGGGACACATATACCATTGTCCTACGCTCTAGTGCTGACCTTGACACTCTATCTCTCACCCAACTTCATGGGAAACTACTCACTTTTGAGAGAGAGGTAGAGCAAAAGAGGAGGTTGTCATCTTCTGGCAAACTTGCTGATGACTTTGTCCAAGGTAATGCTGCCTTGATAAGTCATGAGTCAGAATATGCTTCATCAGAAAGTTCTTATGATGAGCATATTGATTTCTCTACAAACTCAGAACAAGCTTTTGTTGGTGTCAGTAGTTCAGGAGGAGGTGGTGACAACTTGTGTTTTCTGATGGAGGATTTGAAGGGCATTCCAGATGATGATCTGGAAGAGATGGATATCTTGAACCAAATGGCAATGATAAATATCCGATCTCAGAAGTTCTACAAAAGAACTGGTAGGAAATTCCCAGGACTCTCTGGCAAAACCAAAGTTGGTTTTGACAAGAGCAAGTTGAGGTGTCACAAGTGCCAAAGGCTTGGACACTTTGCAAGAGAGTGTAGATCATCTGGATCTAACTCATCTGCACCCTTTGTGACTTTTCCCAGCAATAGCTCACAGCACAAAGGGCAACCTTCCTACAGTTCTCCCCATCCATCTCAAGCACAAGCACCACCTGCTTATTTTGTGCCACAGGGTCATATGCCTTATCCTTACCCCTGTTACTACATGCCTCAGCCTGGTCAACCTCAAGCACCCCCGGCTCAACCACCTCATGCTCTTCCAGAGCCTCATTCTTCCCAATCTCATCACCACACACAACCTCAACAACAAAGCTTTTTCACCCCAACTGCTGTTGACTGGAGTAGTCTACCAGAAGAGCTATCTGGTCAGGAACCACTACTCCAAGATGCTGGTCAACATGGTGGTGATCAACCTTTTGGAAATCTTGCTCTGATGGCCCTTGACTCTGCTGAAGGGTCATCATCCAATGCCTCATCTCAGGTATCCACTGAGGCAAAAGCCAAGCTTTGTTCAGAGTCATGCATAGCAGCATTTGCTTCTATTAGAGAAGCAAATGTAGCTTTAATAGATAAAAATCTTGAGCTTGAGCACGCTATTTCCAAAAGAAAAGCTGATTTTGAGGTTGTTCTAAAAGATAAAAATGATGAGATTTACAGCTCAACTGCCAAATCAAAGATAGTAAAGCTAGGGAAGATGTACTTCTAGAGAAGTACAAGGACCTCAAGGAAACTCTTGCAACCACCCAAGTTGAGTGTGATCGATGGGTGCAATCTTGCAAGGGTTTTGAAATGCTTCTTAGCAAGCAAACAGCTTCCAATGTGAAGTTTGGCATTGGTTATAATCACACTGCTCCTCCCACAGACTTCATTTCAAGAGCAGAAGTTGAATCTGATGGGGAGAGCAATAACCAATCCTTCTCATCATGTGACTTACTATCCTCTGAATCAGCATCATCAGAGATAGACTATCACATGACCAAAGGCTGATCAACTCAGGAGTTGTCACTAGAAGTACTGAAGGTACTGGAGAGCAAGTGACAACATCTGAAGTTCCAACCTCAAATACTGTTAGCACTAAAGAGAAGAAAACTAACAGTAGGAAAGGTTTGAAGACAGCTAGAGAGGATACCAGGAAAGCAGTCACTAGGAAGAAAACTGCTAGTACTGATGACAAACAGCTGAAGAACAAGTCTTCAGCAGTTAAATCCTCTTCAGCTGATGATCAGCATAAGATGAAGAAAAAGCCATGTGAGATATGTGGCTTGTTCAATCATCTTACTGATGATTGCTGGTACAAAAGGGGTTCCAAACTCAAACAGAAGGAGAAAATTACTGAGAGCATCAATAAAATGAAGAATGAGTTTGAAACCAAGTTTGTACTGGCAACATCCAAGCCTGAAATCCCTAGGCCCAAAGTTAAATCCAAGAAGGTAGGGATTACTCAGGCAACAGCTGAGGTTGCTCAGAAAAAGATGGTACAACATAGAAACTCATCATCAGCAAACTCCAATGTGTCTGAAGAGCTGAAGGCTTTATCACAAAATCAGACACAGTTGGTGATGATGGTTCAGCAACTAGTGGGAAGAGTCAACCACTTAGACGCTCCTATGTTGAAACCACAGAAAAGGAAGTCCAAGCAAAGGTTCCTCTTCTGTACCATCTTCTTCACCTCAAGCTGTCACTCTTAACACACCTGTTAGTGCTACACCTGTAGCTGAGAACAGACCCAAAGCCAAGCAGGCTTGGGTCTCCAAGACTAACTAACACAAGGTTGTGTTTGCAGGGTTCTTCAACATGCCATAGAAGCATCTGGTATGTAGACAGTGGAGGATCCATGCATATGACTGGAAGCAGCTCCCTTCTTAATGACTACTCTCAAGGAAAGAAGGGATTTGTTTCTTTTGGCAATGATGCAAAGGGTTACATCGTCGGAAAAGGCTTTGTTTCCAACGGGGAAATAAGGTTTGATGATGTTAACCATGTGGAGAATCTCAAGTACAACCTCTTGAGTGTTAGTCAAATGTGTGATAAAGGCCATGTTGCCCTTTTCACAAGCCAGAACTGTAGGATTCTGTCATCCAAAGTTCTGAGTTTGATTGACAAGGCATTGGATGAACACACTCTCCTGAAGGCCAACAGGACAGGAAGAGTGTATGCCTTAGATCTTTCCAAAAATGGATCTAAAAGGCCATCCTTGCCTATTCTCCAAGGCATCTCCTCAAGAGTCTACACTATGGCATAGAAGGCTGGGTCATGTTAATTTCAAGAACATGAATCAGCTTATAAGCCATGGTTTAGTAAGAGGACTGCCTCTGAAGGAGTTCAAGTGTGAAGATGACTGCACTGCTTGCTTGAAAGGAAAACAACACAAAGTTTCATTCCCTTCAATAGAAGAACCAAAGTCCACTGCCTGCTTACAACTTCTGCACATGGATCTCTTTGGTCCTGTGAGAGTGATGAGCATGGCAAAGAAGAAATACTGCCTGGTAATTGTGGATGATTACTCCAGGTTTGTATGGACTTTCTTCTTGCACTCCAAGGATGAAGCAGCAAAGACAATAATGAACTTTGTGTTACAAGTAGAAAAGCAGTATTCCCTACAGGTCAAGTGTGTGAGGAGTGACAATGGAACAGAATTTAGAAACCACACACTTGATGACTTCTACCTGTCCAAGGGAATTAGAAGGCAGTTTAGCATTCCAAGAACTCCTAAGCAGAATGGAGTGGTGGAGAGAAAGAACAGGACCCTCATTGAAGCAGCAAGGTCAATGTTGGCTGACTCAGGGCTGCCACTGACCTTTTGGGCTGAAGCTGTCAATACAGCTTGCTATGTACAGAATAGAGCCTTAGTAAATAAGAGGTTGATGAAGACTCCCTATGAAGTTCTTCATCATTTGGCCCCTCTTATTTCATTCTTTAGAGCCTTTGGGTGTCCTTGTTTTATTCTCAACACTAGCAACCCACTCCATAAGTTTGCTAGTAAGGTGGATGCAGGGTACTTTGTTGGTTATTCATCAACTTGCAAAGCATACAGAGTCTTCAACTGTAGAACCAAAGGGGTTGAAGAAACTTTGCATGTTAAGTTCAATGAATCTCCAAAGGACAAGATTCCACAAAACCCTGTGGAGCTATTTGATCTGGACATACTGCAATATGTTCCTTATCAACCTCCATCTGTTGAGCCTGTCAACAGATCTCCACCTGGTGGTACTGAAGACGATGAAGTCAGTACTCACCTCTTCAGGTTCAGTGACAACCTGCCTAATTCCACTGAACCTGATGCTCCTGTAGCCTCAGCAGCTCCATCCACTACAAATGCTGATGAGATTTCTGCTTGCTCTACTTCGTTTGAGCTGCCATCCTCTACATGGTTTCAGGAATCTCCATCACCATCTGTTGCTGCTGATGGGTCTACAAACACTTGCACAGATATTATAGTTTATCAAGAGCTCAAGAATCACCCCACTTCACAAATCATTGGTGATATCCATGCTGGAGTTTCAACCAGGAATCAATTGTCCAACTTCTGCTTCTATGCTCTCTTCATCAGTCAGCAAGAACCAAAGAACTATCATATTGCTTTAAGAGACAATGGATGGGTGGAAGCTATGCAGCTTGAGCTACTTCAATTCAAGAAACAACAAGTGTGGGAGCTTGTTCCATTACCCAAAGGTAAGTGTGCTATAGGCACCAAGTGGGTATTCAGGAACAAAACAGATGAGAAGGGCCAAATTGTCAAGAACAAGGCCAGACTGGTTGTTCAAGGGTTTGCACAGGAGGAAGGAATCGATTATGATGAGACCTTTGCACCTGTGGCCAGACTAGAAGCAATTAGACTGTTCTTAGCTTATGCTGCCTTTCACAGTCTTAAGGTTTATCAAATGGATGTCAAAAGTGCCTTCCTATATGGAAAAATCAAAGAAGAGGTTTATGTGTGTCAACCACCAGGCTTTGAGGACAATAAACATCCTGATTGGGTGTACAAGCTTGATAAGGCTCTTTATGGGCTGAAGCAAGCACCTAGAGCCTGGATGAGACACTCTCAACCTTTCTTCTAGAGAATAAGTTCACTAGAGGCACCATTGATAAAAACCTTATTCATCAAGACTGTGGGACAACATAAGCTCCTTGTTCAGATTTATGTTGATGATATCATCTTTGCATCCTCTGATCCAAAGTTGTGTGATGATTTACAAAGCTTATGAAGCTAAGATTTGCAATGAGTGCTATGGGAGAATTACAGTTCTTTCTAGGTTTGCAAATTAAACAACAGGATGATGGAATCTTCATCCATCAGTCCAAATATACCAAAGACTTGTTGAATAAGTTTGATTTACAAACCTGTAAGCCCTGTTCTACTCCCATGAGCAGCATCACACAACTAGATGTTGATCAGAAAGGTAAAGCGGTGATGAAACCCTTTACAGATGTATGATTGGGTCCTTGATGTACCTTACAGCTTCTAGACCAGACATCATGTTTTCAACATGTGCTTGTGCTAGATTTCAGGCTGCACCTAAAGAATCCCATTTGATTGCAGTCAAAAGGATCTTTAGATATCTGCAAGGTACCCAATCACTAGGACTTTGGTATTCAGCTGGGCATTCATGCAAATTAGTTGCTTTCTCTGATAGTGACTATGCAGGATGCAAAGTCACCAGAAAATCCACTTCTGGTGGTTGCCAATTCCTAGGCAATTGTTTAGTTTCTTGGCAGAGTAAGAAACAAACATCAATTGCTACATCCACTGCTGAAGCTGAGTATATTGCTGCTGCAAGCTGTACCTCTCAAATACTCTGGCTTCAGAACCAACTTCTGGATTATGGCATTACTGAGACTAAGACTCCATTATTAATGGATAGTGCTTCAGCTCTTGTATGTTAAGAATCCAGTCCAGCACTCTAGGACCAAGCATATTGAGATCAGACATCATTTTATCAGGGATTGCTATGAGAAAGGTCTGATTGATCCTAAGTTTGTGCCTAGTGCTGATGAGCTTGCAGACATTTTTACTAAGCCTTTAGATAGTGCCACATTCCAAAATTTGGTACTAAGGCTTGGTATGCTGCAGCTTGAATGATTGACCTATGCTGGTACTCTTAGTTCACAACTACTGAAGAGCAAAGGTCAAATATAAGTACTGAGAGTAATTTAGTCTTCAGCTCTTTCACAACTACTGAAGACTAAACTGACTCAAAGTACTGATGTACATTATTTATTGAAAAACAACTGATGTAGTGAAGTGGATTACAACTACTGATGTATGATTTTCAATAAATAAGTACTGAAGAACAAATTTTGCTCACAAGTACTGATGTGTAATCTTACACAAATACTGAAGACAAAATTGTTCACCAGCTCTGAAGAATTTCATCAGCACTTGTGAACATCTGATCACAAGAGCTGAAGGCATATTCCCAAGAGCTGAAGGGTCGATGAAACATCTGAAAGTCAGCCAAAAAGCTGATGAGTAATTTCTCATCAGCTAATAACAACAGCTGATGTTTCATACACAAACAACTGAAGGACAAAACCATGTCTTCAGTAGTTCACAACTACTGACAGCAGTAGTTCACAACTACTGAAGGCTAACACCAAGTCCTCAATTGTTTACAACAACTGAAGCAATACCATGTCTTCAGTAGTTCACAACTGCTGATCTCAGTAGTTCACAACTACTGAAGGCTAACACCAAGTCTTCAGTTGTTACAACGTCTGAAGAAGAATACTAGGTCATCCGTAGTTCATAACTACTGAAGACTGACAGTAACTCTTCAGACGTTCACAACATCTGAAGGACAAAACCAAGGTCTCAGTAGTTTCAACTACTGAAGGCTAACACCAAGTCCTCAGATGTTACAACCACTGAAGGTTAAAACCACGTCATCAGCTGTTACAACAACTGATCACTAACACAAAACCTTCAGTAGTTTTCTTTCAACCTTTGCCCTACCCTATAAATACCCCACCTTCAGAGCATTTACTCCTCACTTGACCTAATCCTTACAAACCTCTGAAATTCCCATACATCATTAATGGCGACCATGCAACTGAAACCTCGACACAACTGTGTCGCCCATCTCACCAAACGCCATTATGGCCCAAATTCACCAAGCCGTCGACCTTATGCATGACTCACCATACAAAACGGCTTTTCTCTTGAACCCACACTATACACCGACTCCTTGACGGAGTTTTGGACCAATGTCACCGTCCAAACCGGAGAGCAGAATGCCGAGGTCTCTCTCCGGTCCTCCGTCAACGGCAAACCCGTGGTTATCACTCCAGCTGCTATACGCCAAACCCTAGAGCTGGATGATGCCACTCACCCAACTTCCTACCCCAAAGGTACCCTTGATCTCTCCTTCACATCTCATTACTATCAGGGTAACCTCTCCGCCTCCACCTTGTTGAAGAAACACTTTCCTGATCCTCAACGATTGATCTTCCACATGGTGAATGTATGTCTGGCTCCCAAGACCTCTTCGTGGGACCAGATGTCCACAAGGTGGCAGCAGGTATTGTATTCTATCCTTGAGAAACAACCTTTAAATTTACTGATCTTTTATTTTTGGAACTCAAGGACATGGCCACAAAAACCTTTTCTAACCGTTGGAACTTGTATCCACGGTTCATAATGGCCATGATCGAATACCAGCTTCAGGCTGAGGGACTAGTTGGCACTGGGGTCCCTGCCATGGCTGTTCAAGCTGAGGTATACTCCAGGCACAACACTGACCCCACACTCAAACAGGCTGGCCGGCTGCGAAAACCCACGCAGCTGGAACCCACAGCCTCCACCTCCAAATCCACAGTCCCCACAAAGCCAAAAGCCAAAAAGAAGCCTAAAAAGGCTACTCAGGGAGATGAGTCCCCTGAGGATGCCCCTGCCACACAAAGGCAGGATGTGCCTGCTAGTTCGATTCTCCCAGCAGGTACCACGACTCCACCCACCACAACCGCACAGGCTTCCTCTCAACAGGAGCCTGATGCAACCAATTTTGGGGCAACCACATTACTGGGGTCTTCCTCACTTGAGGAGGCTGCCATTGAAGAGCACAGTCCTCCCCATGTGCATACTTCTTCTAGCCCACATACAGAGGAAACCGCCCCACTAAGCCCAACATTGGTTATAGCCAAAGTGCTGACCGATCTGAGCACTCCACCCTCTCCCAGAAACCTATTACAACTGGGGAGACTCCAACCGAAGAGGGGGTGGGCACAAGTGCTGATCGGAGCCCACAGCACAGAGAATCAGTTCAATCTCCCAGTGTGGCTAGGGAGATAGAACAATCTGGTGAGGCTGCCACTTCCCCTGCATCAACATCTGAGCAGGGTGAAGATGGTAACATCACTAAGACCTCACCAGAGGCAATGGCCGATGATGGATCCAATCCTGAGGCCAGAAGTCCCCAGTACCATGAACAAGGGGCACATGTCATTACTGAGCCACACTCAGGACATGTTCATCCTGACAATGTCAGGAGGTCAGGTGATTCAGCTCATGCTGATGATGACCTGAGCTTCTTCTACGATGTAGTAGCTCAAAACACTATCCTTGAGGATGAGATAAGCAACTCAAAGAGCTGCTTGCTCAAATGACTCAGGATAGAATTCCATCTGCCACCACTACCCCACAGATGGCACCTTCACCCGAAGGTCTCACAGACACTGAGCCACTCCCACAAACTCAGCCACCAGCCCCTGCTTCTGGCCCCAGCTCTCAGGGTCAGAACCCCCCTGAGCAGCTGGATGCTATCCTCCAGAAATCCCTGCCTTCATCACACCAATCCTAAGATTTAGTTATTCAAACCCTTGATGAGAGGCTTCGCACATATATACAACCCATGGTGGAGGTTGCCATATCTAAGGCTCTTGCTGATAGTCAAACCCCAACCAATGCAACCAAAATGGGGGAGACATCAGTGCAAGACAAGAGGAAGAGGGGAGAGGAGGAGAAAGAGGCAGAAAAGAGGTGGTGGTAGAGAGGGAGTTGCTGAGGAGAGTAGTAGGGTGAGGGAGAAAGGGAAGAGGAAAGTGAGGGAGGTAGAGCATATAGAAGTGGCTGAAATCCAAAAGGATTTCAGTATCACTGATAAGAATAAGGGAGAGGGAAAGAAGGTGGCTGATCTGATCTAGCAGCCCTTGTCAAGGAGGCTGATGCTGAACATAACCGTTCAATGAACAAAGTCATGAACAGCTGTTCAGGCAAGGCTTTGACAAGGACACTGCCTTGCTAGATCAAGAGATCAGGAATATGGAGAGGAGAGAGATTGAGTACCGATGGACTACTCATAGCCAAGAGGAAAGACAAAAACTTGAGGCTATGAGTAGGTTCATTCGAAGTACCTGGGCAGACCAGTCCTTGATGTTAAGGCATGGACCAGGGACAAACTCTTGGCAATAACCACCAAGATTTGTTCGGCTGGTGATTTTACAAAGGGACTGGTCGCAGAGGCCTATCTGAAGCTGGTGCTGGGAACAGGACACTGCTAGTCAAGCTAACCAAACCAGCCCTTATCTCTAGGCTGCTAGCAGTGCCTGCCAACACTCCCACACCAACAACCCAACCACAACCCACAAAACCAACTCCTTTACCACCAAAACCCGCAGCCAATGATCCACCCTTGAAGAAGAAGAGAAGGGTGCTGAGGCTGCAAGATGAAGAAGAGGATGATGAGGAGGATAGCCTGCCACTCTCAGCAGTTATACCTCTACCCAAAGCCAAACCACAAACCATCAATCCCACCTCACAGCAGGACACTGTGAAGGTTAAGTTAGAAGAGGAGGAGCAGCAGAAAAGACATGATGAGGAAATGCTGAAAAGCATTGACAAATGTTATACTGCTACCACCTCTTAATAAACATGCAGAGAGAAGCTCTGAGGTATTCACCCTCAGACAAACCTTTCAATATGAAAGGGAGAGGATGAGAACTTGGCTGACCCAAGGGTGGCTCACAGGATAGTCAAGAAGGACATGCCTGTGAGATACAAAAGCCAACTAAAGAGAATCGTAGATGAAGAGATCTCTGTGGCTATTGTAATAACACCCTGGGAAATAGTAGATGAATTCGAGAAAGCTTATAGAGCCGGCCAATCACCCTTTTCAATGCTAGATAATAGGGTGGTTAGGAAGGGTCTGGTCTATAAGAAGCTTGAGAATTTTCATAGGAATGAGCTCACTTTGTTGTTAGAGGGTAAACACCCCTGATGAGTTTGCATATAGGCAAATCACAACACTTGAGCTCAAAAATGGAAGACAGGTCAAGTACCTCTCAGAGTTGTACGGTCGGGAGGGGTTATTCGAAGGTGAGCCTGAAGACTGTCCAAAGAAGAACAAATGATCTTCTTCAGGCTTACTGTAAGAATCCTACCGGCTTGTACGAGGGAGGTAGATCTCATGGATGGGGCAACAGCTCTGTGTCCAATTCCCCAAGACAGAGCTCCCATCCATACTTAGCCAAACAAACACTTGAGACTACCTCTCTGGCCAGTGATTATCTGGGTCAACTTCTAATCTGATCTAGAAGGAAATAGACCAATCTTTATGCCATCAATAAGTGGGACATCCAATAATTAGAGGTTTTGGCTGCATTGGTTCAGGGGGAGTTTGTTGGACCAAAAGAACCAATGAGCCAAGATCAGGAAAACTCTAAGTCCCACATGCCACTGCTACAACATCTGAAGACTCTCATCAGCTATTGTGTTCTCTTGCTTGAATGTCAAACTCGAGAGCATCTTAGCTCCAGCTTCTGCTGTTATGACAAAGTCTGAAGAACAAAGTATGAAGATCAAAGAAATGAAGAATATCAGCTGAAGACTCCAAAGTACTGAAGACCAAGTACTGAAGTCTGAAGTACTGATCTTACAAGTACTGAAGACTTCAAGTACTGAAGACAAGTACTGAAGTCTGAAGTACTGATCTTACAAATACTGAAGACTTCAAGTACTAAAGACAAGTACTGAAGAATCAAAAGCTGAAGAACTAAAGAACTGAAGACCTTCTACTGAACACAAAGTCTGAAGACAAAGACTGAAGACAACAACTGATGATATCTACTGAAGTCATCAGTTGTTATATCATCTGAAGCCAAGTCTGAAGACCAAGTACTAAAGACTCAGAGTTTGTCAACAACAACTGAAGAAGTCTTCTTCAGTTGTTATGGTGGTTTTTCCTTTTCAGTAGTTTATTTACTTTCAGTAGTTGTACAACACTGAAGAGCATGTTCTTCAGTTGTTATAGTATCAGTATTTATAAACGACTGAAGAGTTTGTTTCTTCAGTCTTGTAGATTTCAGTAGTTACTTTGTTAGCACTTAGGAACTTTTGTAAGAAGATGTCAGTTGTTGACATCTTCAGTAGTTTAATGTTTTTAATAGCTGTAATTTGAATATTCAGTGATGTCAGAAAAGGACATCACCAACCATGCTTTTGCCTCCTATATAAGGATGGCAAGCCATACAGTTTTAAATGCCGAAACGTGCGACCAATAGAACATTATTGCTTCGCAAAACTCTTCTCTCTCTATGTTATGCTTTAATTGCAGTATCTTTTAGTTCTTGCTTTAATTGCTAATTAATGTGCTAAATCCGCTGCAAACATAATCTAATTGATCAACACGAGAGGCTGAGATCCTGTCAGGATTGACGAGATGAGCGATCAAATCCAGAATGCATTTGTGCACTGGTACTGAACCATCCGTTCAGTTCTCGCGGATGTTCTTCACCTATCTGATGGAGAACATAGAGGCGAAGGGGAAGGAGGGCTTCTCTATGTACCCGGTTTATTCAGATGATCATTGATGAAAAGCTTCCTCACTTGCCCAAGGAAAAGGATGATCGGTGTCCCTGGAGGTTATGGACGACAGCACATTGGGACGGATGAAGTGTACCAGGGGAAGCAGGTGAAGCCCCCGGTTAGGATATTATTTGGCCACCTGGCCACATGGACTACGTTGGTGCCAGCTCGAAAGAAGTGGCATCACGATGACAGTGATTCTGATGTTGAGCCCATTGTAGTTCAGGATGACGAAGACGACGATGATAATGACCAAGATGATGGTCAGGGTGGTGGAGATGTTGGCTCAAGTCAACCACGAGCCACCGACACGTCTCCTATCTCTCCACCACCTCAGTAGAGTGGTTCCTCAGCTCCCGGTGGATCTCGCAGGCTGCCATCCACCGAGACTTCATGGTAGATGAAGAGGAGGAGTAGGATGATGAGCCTCTCACTGGAAGAGTCGGTAGCCGATTGTGTCTACCGAGAAGGGAAAGAGGCGGTTAGGGGATGCCAAGCTGGTTCTGAGGGTGGTGATGCTGATGTCACAGATCCCACGTACACACCGACCAGCCTCAGCCTAGGGGGAGCCCCGATTGTCAAGGGCTCTTGGAGGACGAGGATGGCCCAGCCTTATGGCAAGAAGGGAAAGAGGCAAAGGATTGTTTTGATCAGCTCTACCACCACCAACACAGCGACTGCCACCACCATTGTTCCTCACCCTACCACCACCACTGCCACCACTACAACCACTACTACTCCCACCACCACTCATACATTCACACCTAACTCACCCCAATACCCACATCTGTTCTAACCAAAACCCACTCTATCCCTACTCCCATATACACCACAGCACACCACTACACACCATCTATACCCCAACCTGGCACATCCACCCAATTCCCACCTCCACAGGGATCTACTTACCCACTGTTGGTTAGAGGAGCAGTTGGCAAGCCTCACAGGCTGGTGCTCAAGCTGCTAGCTACAGATGATCTGAGGGCAAATCAGATGAATCAGCTGATAGCGGTTAACAAAGCTCAGGGCAAGCAGATAGCACAGTTGACAGAGAAGAATGCTGCTCATGAGAGAGCATTAGCTCAAGCTCACCATGCCCGACTGACTCCCAAAATGATTCTATTGATGGCATCCGTAAAGCGGATCGAGGAAGTGGAGAAAAAGAACAAGAAGCTGATGTTGAGGTTGGAGGAAACTAAGGGTGAGCCCTGAAGATTAAGGATGATGGTGATGATGGTGGAGATGATGATGATGGTGGAGATGATGATGATGATGATTCGTCTGATGATGGATCAGATGAAGACGGTGATAAGAGGATGTCGGTAGTAGTGGGAAGGACAAGAGAGGTGTGATGAGAGATGATCAGGGAGGTGATGCAACTGCATCACCTCGACCCATCGACGAGGGAGAGGCGCACCCAAGCGAAACCAAGATCAAGGAGCCTCTTCCTCAGCTCCTCAAGCTGAAGAGACCGCACGATCAAGGGAAAGTAATGCTTAAACTTTATGTATTTTGAAACTTTTGTACTTGAAATGTTTATTACATTAATGTAATTTATGAAATTCTTTTATGTCTCTGATAAATGATTAATGTATATATTGTTGGTTGTGTAATTGAACAGATACAACTCAACAGACCGATGACTATGATATGCTCCCCTTCAGCAAATCATGACTCAACTCAGTATGATTCTTGTTTGCAAGGGATAGTAAGACGTTCTGTGAGTTACACTCTAGAGGAGGGAGAGATCAGGCATGACGTGACTGACGAGCAGCTTGCAGATATGTTCAGACTAAATCCAGACGAGCTTGTCAAAGATGCTCCTGAGGTCGACGTTGTTAGGATGAAGAGCTACAAGGCATGAAATGAGATCGAGATTGAAGACATCATATTAGAGTATTATCCAGAGTACACTGACCCTGAGGGTAATGTTACCCTACCTGGGTGAAACATTTGCAGTGATACTTTTGGAACTCTTGATGAGAAAGAGAATAGAAAGAAAAGGAGGAAGATAAAGCCCAGCCACAGACTCTGATGTATATAAAGAAGGCTGAATGGGCAGCTTGTTTGAAAGAGATGAGAGCCCAACGAGAACCTCCAAAGCCAAATGCCTACACCAAACTGTACAAGGTCAAGAGACATCAGAAGGTGTCAGGCAAAATCATCAGTTTGGCCGATTTTAAGGATTGGAGGTATACGCATGAAGGCGGAGAAGGGGATTAGTACTTTAGATGCCTACACGATCTGAAGACTTCCCGATTTTGGCTGAACATGTTAGCTTGTTTAGACCTTTTGTACGCCAACCCAGGAAGATTCAGGTTCGTTCGAGATGGCGTTGAAGTGAGATATACCACACACACATGGTGTATTCTTCATACCTCAACAACCAAAAGGTTCGTTCATAAGACTGAAGTGACCCTAACATTAGGAAGCTGAAGGTAGTGTTGAAGTGGAGTCCCCACGCATAATGTCTAAGATCCCATTGCGGGAGATGCCTCAGGACTTCACTCCACACTTCAAATGGTGGTATTACGACTGGAGTACAGTGAAGCGATCATAGTCCTAAACAGAGAGGGTAAAATAGAGACTATCAGGGTATTTGACCCGATGTGGCTAACCAACTGTCTGCTGAAGATGCTTACACATTGTACAAGTGGCCACTGTTCTCTGACACGTAGGATATTGTACAAGCTCTCCAAATCCAACACGTCATACGGCTCTGCTTTGCATTCGAGATACACGCAGGAGTCATAAAAGACGAGAAGTACAAGAAATTCCAAGAGCATGTGAAGAATGTTAGACAATAGAATAAACTAGATCCAAGAGGGAGTTTGTTGATACATTGTACCTAGTTATATGTGTTTCAATGTAAATGTTTTCATTTCTTACACATATGTAATGAAAAGTGATGAATGAAATATGAGGCTTTTGATGTTAGTTGTGTTTGTTTATATCATAATCATATTGTAATTAGTATTACTTATATTGATGAACATTATATATAGGTTTGAGGTGTTGTACATAGATCTGAGTCATATTGATTCAGAAATGTGTTCACTTAGTCAAGTGGTTATACATGCCAATGGACCATACTTGTGGACCATACGCACGAATGATCATACTTATGGACCAGTCGTACTAGATCAGTCGTATGACTGAGACACTAAGAGTGACTCAGTCGCATGAATCTGAACCTTCAGTGGTGCGTATGAGTCAGACGCATGAGTCAGTCGCACGACTGAACTATGCTAATGGTTCTATCGACGAATGACACTGAAACCTATAATACCACATAATTCATGGAAAACAAAACACTTCGAATACTATCATACCCTAGCCGTCCGAGGAGCGTCCCAAGTCGCCCATCCAGTTCATAGTTCGTTCTGATCGATTCCAACTCGTTCTTAACATTTGTTTCATGGTTAGATCGATCAGGTTGTTCGTTCTCACTGATTGGATCGCCAATCAATAGAATTTCATATTATTTGATCTGTTCCACGCAGAATCCGTTAGTACTCCGTACTAAAAACGGTCCTAAACAATCATTCCGCTACACCACGTCCTTCTATTTCAAATCTAGCCTTTTCTTAATTTTTTAGTATAATTATTTGATGATTAATATGTGAATAAATATACATATTAATAATGCATATCTTTATCCATCTTAAGTGTTTTTTGTTACAAATTCATCTTTATATATACTTAATTATGATTAATTTGTATTTGTAGTTTTGGATGGTTGGTTGATGATTTTAAAAGAAAAATACAAGAAACACATGAAGATTTTAAAAGGTTAGAGGTTTTTATGGTCATGACTGATTTGTCAGGACCATAACATGCATCAGATCCCTTTTTCCGACCATTATGGTCATGACTGATTCTGTCATGGCCATAACAACATCATGGCCCTCTTTTAAGCCCTTCTTCTTCTTCATTTAGGAGAGACCAATTTTGGAGTAGTTCTTTCAGAGTTCAAGATAGGTTAAAGATCAAGCATTTCAAAGGAAGACATTCAACTCCACACACCCACCTCTACTCATTTTTGTTTGAAAATCTCTAGATATATCATGTTTTCTTCAATTGTTACGAGCTTGGTTTGTTTTTATAAGCCTCATGAGCTAAACACACTTGATCACTTAGATTAGATGAAGCTTACCATGCTTTGACATTTTACAGGTAACTTTGGTGTGATGATTAGGTTAATGTTTATTACAAGGCTATGAATGTTCTTTTGTGATTATGTATGCTTGTTGAAATTAATAAAATGATGAATTTATGGGTGTTATAATCATGAAATGCATACATTAGTATGTGACTAATGGTATTTGACTAGGAATGGTAAATGATGATTGATTATTTAGTCAATTTGAACAAGTGTGCATCCAAATATATTGTTTGTGAAAAGAAAACCATTGTGTTTGCTATGAATATCTCTTAACATCGTACATGTAACCATATAATGCGCATATTTATGATTCGTGTATTCAGTTAGGACATTCATAAATTTAAGGACGTTACATAGATTCTTACATTACGCGAATTGAAGTGGTTACCATGGTGTTTATCGTCTTAACTTTCCAAATATTTGTGGGTTTGGTATCCTTTACGGGAGTTATAACCATCTTCACTTTGGATTTATAATATCATTGGTCTTCATGACATAACTTTTGATGACTATTATGTGTTTATTGTTTTAGATTCCAACGTGCTATATAATTAGATAACCTTGACATGACGCTAGTTTATATCCATGTTTCATGCGTAGAAATGATCTCACCTATAGGTTTATGTATGTTGTCATTGTTTTGCTAACGATGGCGATTTGAAGTATCTTCCTCCATTAATAATCTTTATCTTCGTCTACTTTCTTCGTTAGTTTTATTATTAGCTAAATTAGTTAATCATATTATTCACAAATCATCTTTTATCGGTTAGATAATGACGAAGACTTAGATTAGAGGCTTTTGTGTCCACGGATCGATACTTGGTTCTTACCAAAAGCTAATTACTATCCGATAGCTACGCTTGCCTATTGTGTGTGTAGTTAAGTCATAAAGTGAAAATCATTTTTATAATTAAGATCTTAATTGTGTAAAATCCATTATAATATATATACATATATATACATATATATACATATCTATACATATATATACGTCGATATATATATATATGTATGTATATCTATATTACTATATAATAGAGATTGATGGGCAAAAGGTCATTCCAACGTAAGATTAAGATGGCCATGCCAAAGGTCACCGTTTAAATTTTGATAATCTGCCATTTTGTTCATCGATGCCCTTAGCCTCCCTCAAACATCGCCGGTTACATCCACCTTAAATGCAAACATCGCCAG
Source organism: Flaveria linearis (assembly GCA_024085815.1). Lineage (NCBI taxonomy): Eukaryota > Viridiplantae > Streptophyta > Magnoliopsida > Asterales > Asteraceae > Flaveria > Flaveria linearis. Next base: position 16,773,551 of record CM044017.1, on the reverse strand, counting down.
TTACATCTACCTTAAATGCTAGTGGTTGCATGTCCCCTCAATCACCACTTGTGTCATCTACCATTCACTCCTTAATCACTCTGTCGGTTTCAAATTCATTGCAGTTCTATAACACGGGATGCAAATGAGGTGACACAAAATATGAGTGGTTCTCGGCTTCATCAGCTACATTTGATTAAAGCATTACATGGTATAATCACTCATGCATAGTAGAATTAATGTTGGTTGTATCTATTTAACAAACTTGTATGAAGTTGGATTCATAGGAATGAATGGGTTAAGAGAAATTGGTAATGTTGTGATGGGGAAGTGCATATATAGTGTTTGATGAAATGTCTGAACAAGATTATTTCGGTTGCCAGTATAGTTACTTGTAGTTTCAAAGTTTTGGAATCCAAAGATATATTATTGAAAAATGAATACTTGGTTTAATCTTACATGTATATCTATAT